>JAPEVW010000245.1:0-223817 GCA_027921565.1 Artemia sinica
GTTGTGAAGTCCGATACTCCCAACTCGAAAGGGCATCGATCCTCCAACCTCGAAGGAATCTCCCGGTTCCCAAGGGAATCCTCCCCGGGAGGGGTTGGGGGAGGGGGGCTCTAAAAAGGACCATCCAACATTGTTAATTGACAAAGTTTATTAAACTATAAAAAAAAATGATTATTTTACATAAAAAATAAAAAACTTTTTTTTTCTACAGATTAAAAATATAGCAACACCAGTGACACCATTGAGTGATGAAGTGAAACACTTAGGTGTTTTCGAGAAAGAATTTGAGACTGTTCTATTTGAACAGTGTTGTGAAGTCCGATACCCCTAACTCGGAAGGGTATCGATCCTCCTACCTGAAGGAAGCTCCCGGTTCCCAAGGGTTCTCCCCGTGAGGGGATTGGGGTTTGGGGAGGGGGGGAAGGGGGGGGGGGGCTCTAAAATATATATATTTTTTAACATGTTCAGTTGACATTATGAAAGACATAAGGCAATGTAACTTTTTTTTTCTTCTTCTTACCAACTCAGGCAATTATTTTTCGTTTTGAAAGGCTCAAGAAAAGAATTTGAGACTGTTCTATTTGAACAGTGTTGTGAAGTCTGATACCCCCAACTCGGAAAGGGTATCGATCTCCTACCTCGAAGGAAGCTCCTGGTTCCCAAGGGTTCTCCCCGGGAGAGTATTGGGGTTTGGGGGAGGGGGGCTCTAAAAATATATATATTTTTTTAATATGTTCAGTTGACATTATGAAAGACATAAGGGAAATGTAACTTTTTTTTCTTCTTCTTACCAACTCAGGCAATTATTTTCGTTTTGAAAGGTTCAAGAAAAGAATTTGAGACTGTTCTATTTGAACAGTGTTGTGAAGTCTGATACCCCCAACTCGGAAAGGTATCGATCCTCCTACCTCGAAGGAAGCTCCCGGTTCCCAAGGGTTCTCCCCGGGAGGGGATTGGGGTTTGGGGGGAGGGGGGAGGGGGGCTCTAAAAATATATATATTTTTTAACATGTTCAGTTGACATTATGAAAGACATAAGGCAATGTAACTTTTTTTTCTTCTTCTTTTAATTGTTCAGGTGATGATGATGATGATGGGGCAATGACTATGAGAAATTGACAAAGTTTATTAACTATAAAAAATTTACATAAAAAAATAAAACATTTTTTTTCTACAGATTAAAAATATAGCACCACCAGCGACACCATTGAGTGATGAAGCAACTATATTTACAGGACCAATTTCTGTCACCACCAGCAGAGTTCAGGGATGAATCTACACTGGTCCTAGAGAATATGGAGTGGGAAAGAGGGTTCCTTAACGATGTTTTTGGGGAAATGGCCAGCCTGGATGACTTAAGCTGTGATATTGACATGCTTGAGGATCCGGGGTGGACAGATAGTTTCATGCGTGAATATTTAGGTGATGTTACAAGTAAATCTGAACCGGGTCCTTATAACGAAATTCCATCAGAGGACAATACAGGCTGGCTCGACCAATTGTCCCCAAACACCTTGGAAATATGTACTAGGGGGCCCTCATGCCACATCCCCCCAATGTGATTGAACAGACTGGGAGTGGTGTTTATTGACAATTCTCTGTCACCCGCCACCATTCCACTTAATGCTATCGATAGAAGTAGTAGTAATACAACAGCAAAGTATCCCCTCTTCCGGATTTTTTTCTCTCCAACTCTGCCTTGCATCACACATTGGTCTACAGCGCCAAATTCGGTGACCCTTTCAACTCTCTAGTGTCGGGGGATATAATAACAGATCCCTGGCCATTACACATTCATATACTGATAAGATTCGAGCCATTCTTGAACAACAAATGGGGGTGGGGGAGTGGGGGTCAGTTTAAAAGCATCAAATAGCACTAAAAATATTTTTTTTAAATGAAAGTGCGGGTGAGATGTATTCGAAATACTTGCATACAGAGATGTTGGCAATACACCCGCATTTATCAAATTGTGGGAGGTTTTCCTAAATTGGGTTAATAGTATTCAAAGTAAGTGGGAAAATTATAACGAGGGGTAGTAGTGGATCTGTGGTTTTATTTATTGAAAGTTTAAATGTTAATATTTGTAGGTTGAAAAAGGATTTTATTGTAAGAGGTGGGCATGGGGGAGGGGGGGCAATTGAATTAAAATATCATTCAGATTTAGAGGGGTGTAAGGGGATACAACGAATCTGTTTCGATACGAGGCTGCAGTGTTTCAAGTATGCGTTTTTAATTGCGGCATACAGACCTCTGCGCAATGATGCCACTAAGAAGAAGTTGGATAAAATGGCAGTTAATGGTAGGGAGGGTTCAAAGTTCCCCAAAGTAAATTTTAATTGTTTAAATGGTCAATATCCCGTGACACTAAAAGGAATAGATATTTTTGAGCGGGCTAATGCACATTTAAAGATTGGTGTCACGGTGTTACAGTATGAAACAGAATTTGAAGAGGGTCAGCGTTCCGATAAGAAGGGTGTATATTTCCAGTGCGGGCACCTTCAATTGAATCAGTAGAATATTGGGTGTGGCTTCTATACACCCCACCCACAGACTCCGATTCAATTGGTCATTTCAATCCAATTACGGATATTAGTAGGGTTCTAAGTGAGGGTTAAAAAGGGGCGAGGTGGTGTGTGTGTTATTACTGTCCAACATGCCTCTCAAGATTTCGCTCTGATTTAAAGTTAAAGCATCACATGAAACACTGTAAACGTCATGGATACCAGGCTGTGGAGACGGTAAGCGGAGATAGAGCGATCTTACGTTTGAAAAATTTTCAAAACACGCTCCTGCAGAGCAATAAGATCGCTTTGGACTGCGAGGCTAAGCTGACAGACGTGTGTGATCCGTCAAATTCAAATCATGTTAAAATACATGAAGCCATAGGGGTCTCTTACGCTCACGCGCAACGAGATTCCAATAATACCATGCAAGTGCTGGAGGTAGTTGAGATGTTGAGTGACGGTGAAGACTGCATGCGCTCGGCATTGGTCAGTCTAGTCAAAACAGCGAACGGTGCAATTTCGCGCCTTCGTTATACAAACTATCCTATGGTCCTATCACCAGATGACATAGTGGCCATTAAAAAATCGTAAAATGTGTTGGGTTTGCAAGGGAGAATTTGATGATGGTGTTGGGAATGGGGGGAGGAGGAAGGTGATCGACCATGATCATTTGTGGCAGGAAATTACATCGGGAGGGAGTAACTTTAGAGGGGTAGCACACCAGTCAAGGCAATTTAAACGTTAGGACAACAATATTTCGTACCTGTTTTTATACACAATTCCAATTACGACTTAAAGTTTGTTCTTCCGGCGTTGGCCCGCATTGCCAAGGGAGGAGTTGTAGATGACGCATGGATAGATGGTTCTTTTTCATATAATATCATACCCAAATCATCGGAGAAGCTACTGCTGCTAGAATTCATGTGGAAAACAGTTGACAAGGGTAACACGTGCCTGAATAAAATCCGTTTTTTTAGACTCTTTCAGCTTCTTCCCCAAATCTTTAAGTCAATTGATTCAGGTGCAGAAAAGTGACAATTTTGATAGCTTCCCCTCCTCAAACAGCGCTTCCCCGATGATGAAATGTATGATTTATTAACGTGTAAGGGTATATATCCATATGATTATTACAACTCTGGCTCGAGGCTAGATGAGGTGTCACTACCGCCCATTGAAGCTTTTTACAATTCTCTTACTGAGAGTGAGTGCACCACTAGCGACTACGAATTTGCTAAGAGGGTTTGGGCAAAGGGCGGATGTAAAAATGGGTGGTATTATTGTAAACTTTACTTGGCCAGTGACGTACTCACTCTTCTGGATATTGTGTGCAAAAATACGGATAAAATCTATGGGGAATTTGGGTTGGATTTAGGTTATTATTTTTCCACTCCCCATTTGGTGATGGACTTGATACTTAAAATCAGCAAAGAAGAAATAGGTCTGATCGCCGATGTGGATCAGCATCTGTTTGTAGAGAGATCAATGAGGGGTGGGTATGTTTTTCACGGGATCGTATCATGAAAACTGATCCGAGTGGACAGCACACCGATGAAAAGTCGGACGCAGTTTTTTTGGATATGAATTCTCTTTACCAATCGGCAATGTCTCACTACTGTTTGCCGTGTGGCAATTATAAATGGCTTGACAATCCCTGTGCTTCGAATTTCCCCGACATTGCCAGTGTTGAGGAGAATGGGGCACAGGGATGGTTTTTTGAAATTGACGGTGAAATACCCATGGAAATCCATGACTCGGTAAAAGACTTTGTTTTTCCGTGCATAAATAGACCGGTGGGTAGGGACTCTCTGAGCCCCTACAATTTATCTTTAGTAGAGGACGGGAGTATGCACTGGGTACCTTCAAAACAAAAACTAATTGCCGATCTCAACCCGAAACAGAATATCGTTGTTCATCACGTGCTATTGAAATGGATGGTGTCCAATGGTTTCAAGGTCACAAAGATTCATAGAGCCCTCCAATTTGATCAAAAGCCTTACATGAAAACGTTTATTGACACCTTTGTCAGTAAGCGTTCACAAGCGAAAACGAAAGTTGAAAAAGAAGTCTATAAACTCATTTTGAACTCAGCTTTCGGTAAAATGTGCGAGAGCGTACGACACAGAAGTCGATGTGACATTGTAACCAACCCCAAAGATTGTGCTCGAATCATTGCGGATCCAAACTTCACATCGTTCACAATCATAGACTCCAATATGGTTCTCCTACATCGCAAGAAAAGAAACATTGTATTAAATAAAAATATTGCAGGCGGAAGTGCAATAACTGAAATATCCAAGAAAAAACTCATGTTGTCATTTTATTATAATGTATGCAAGGTACAGTGGCCGATTGAGGGACAAGTTCAAGTGTACTACGGGGACACTGATTCACTCCTGTTTAAAAGTCAAAACTGAAAATCTATTGAATGATTTGGAAAATGGCGAGTACATTAGCTCACGAATAGACTACACTAACTGGGACGAATCCCTCTACCCAGAGCTAGTGAAACGCCAGGCCCCAAATCAATTGTTAATGTTAAAATCTGAAACGGGTAGCGATCTGATATCCAGTGGTGTGTTTCCTGGACCGAAGGTATACTGTGTGGAAACGCACGGCAAGGATATCAAACAAGTTTGCAAGGGGGTACCTACACACTTTGTAAAAAATAATTTCGACATGAGTGTATATAGAAACTGTGTGGAACGTAGTTAGTGCCAAGGGCGAAAGTCATGGCGATTCGCTCTTTACAATTTAAAAACTACACAGTTAGAGTTGAGAAAAACGCCATGTCTGCCATATCGGACAAAGTCTATGTACTTGAGGATGGTGTGAAGGTACTACCACACGGTCATTATTTAATTTCAGACCGAGTTGAATGTACAGAGTACAGAAAACAACTCGGTCTAAAAAAAATTAACTTAAATTCACTTAAAAAAAAAAGTATAAATTGGGTGGGAGGGTTTTTTTTTTTTGGGGGGGGGGGTAATTAGGTTTTTTTTTTAATTCTTTTTTTTTTTCTATCACAATCAATTTTCAATGTGTGTGTGTGTTTTGCAAGGCAGATCAATTTCCAGTATTTAATACCGGCCCCGGCCCGGGCCCACCGCAGCGGGCCCCCGGGCGCCCGGCGCTTCCCGGCCCCGGCCGCCGCAGCGGCCGCCCCCGGGGGGGGGGTGAGGGGAGGGGGGGACCCCAAAATTTAAAATGTTGTAAGTAAAAGTGATATTTCAAGTGCATTATTCCAATAAATGTTGTATTTTTTATAAATAAATAAACAGAAAAAAAGTGTATTTATTTAAGTGTTTTTTTTTTCTAGTGGTTATATAAATGTTGTATTTTTTTTTATAAATAAATTTAAAAAAATGTATTTTTTTTTATTCATGTTTAATGTGCCTTTTTCAATGTAGTATTTTTTTAAAGTATTGTCACCTATTTTATGTATATAATAAAAGAAAATATTATTCTTTTATTCTTCTTCTTCTTCTCGTTATTATTATTCTTGAACGGAGTAGTAGTAATAGGGAAATTATTTAGTTATTAGACAGCCATAGTCTACAGTTAGTTGTCCAGGTGAACTGTTGAAGGGAACATGTATCAATTTAAAACACCATTCAGATCGTTTCTGTGTGGACCGTCAATGTCGGGCAAAACAACACTCTTAACTAAAATAATTAAAAATTGTGATAAAATGTTTGTGGAAAAGCCGAAAAAAATCTACTATTGCTATAGTATTTGGCAGGAGTCATATGATAAAATAAAAGCAATTGCTGCCACGACAGGGTTGGTGCAGATACAATTCATACAGGGACTTGATGTTTTCAGCATTATTGAACAAAACTCTTGGTTGATCATTGACGATCTGGCTGAATCTATTGAACAATGGTCCCAGGAAATGCTACAACTGTTCACTGTTCGCTCTCATCATGAACAGATTTCCGTTACTCTGGTTCTACACAATCTCTTTCATCAGAGCAAGTGTATGCGAACACTTGCATTGAACTGTACCTACTATATCATCTACAGAGTTGTTCGTGATTCTAGCTCGCTAATAACTCTCAATAAACAAATCTATCCGGGAGCCCCCAAATTTCTGCTCTCAGCATACAATCAGGCAACTAATAAACCCTACGGCTACATCCTATTGGATCTTAATCAAAATACACCCGAGGATCTGCGTGTAGTCACAGATATTTTTGACAATGAAATTACAGTATATCTCCCCGTGAACACTAAAAAGACCTATTAGTTGCTATCATGACACTGAAGAAACTACATGAAAATAGACATTCGTTTTCAGTTCTAAGCACTTCAAAACCTCCGCTTAGGAAAGCAATACTCAAACACGGTATTGACAACGATTTCATTAATCTAATATCCGAACTTTGTTTAAATTTGATCGAGGGTAATGTTCAAGTGCCAGAAGTAGTTAAGCAACAGGCAAAGCAACATCGTTCCATTGTACGTACATTGGCCTCTAAAAAGAAAGAAAGAATTTCAAAAGGAAACGACTTCTTCAGGCGGGCGGTAGCTTTTTCACACTTTTACTGCCAATAATTGCAGGACTTGTAAACAGTTTTCTCTAAAAGAGAATGGCAAAACCCTATAAATTGACTCCAATAGAACTCGCTCTCTCACCCGTCGAACACTTTGAGAACAATCTGAGTAAATTCCTTGACAATGAAAATATTGAGGATGATAAAAAACTGCTTTTACTTCAAGATGCACTTCGCCGAGTGGACAAACACAAGTCCTATCGCTCGAAGCCCACTGCTGCTGCTGCTGCTGACCCCAAAAAAGAATCATCTCCTCAGCATTCTGCTGCTGCTGAGACACAATTGAAGAAGGAGGAATTGGATTCAATTGTATTGAAAATTGGAAATCTAATGCCCCACTCATATCGTGAACAAAGTAAACGACTCCTAGCCTATCTCTTGGAAAGTGATCACATTCATGTTGAGAGCAATGGGCCAGGGATTATAATTCAGGGCAAGAGCTTTAATCTACTTGATTTAATCTATGATATGGTAACAAATCGTAAAGGACTATTATCATTTGACACTCATCTATACAACTTTTCTAAATACATTAAACTTCCCCAAAAGTCTTATTGGCAATAGACAAATCTAAAAAAAATTAAATGAACATGCATCATCGTCATCATCATCAACAACATTGACACCATTAAAAAATGAACTTGAAGAAGAAGATTTTAAATCAATTTTGGAAAATACTAGCACACCGCTGATAGCTAGACAAAAGCGAAGACGTATCAAGTCATCATCACCACCATCACCACCACCAACAGCCAGTATACAAAAGGGTAGCGGACGTTACACAACGTGTTTACGTTCAAAATGGTTGAAGTTCTGAAAGGTGTTTATGAAAATATTGGTGAGGTGGGGAGTTTAAGTTCCCCCACAACTCTTTCCAAAGTCACTGGTGTTCGCACTAAAAATGTACACGACTATCTACAGAATGAATCAAGTTACACTCTGCATAGAAATCATAGACTTCGTGCCAATCAATATCGAAAAACTAAAGCCTTTTACCCATTGCATATAATGCAAGCAGATCTCCTGACTCTAGATGAGCTTCAAAGACGTCACAATACACCGTACAAGTACATTCTACTTGCAATCAGTGTTTATAGTCGTTATGCATATGCAATTCCATTGCGATCAAAGAGAGGTGTTGAAGTTGCTCAGGCCATTGAAAGTATTCTCCAACAGGATTCATATAAAAAAATTCAAACGGATCGCGGTAGTGAATTTGTTAATCCCCATGTTGCAAAAGTACTAGAGAAATATAGTACACTGCTCTATCATAGTCACAGTCCTATAAAGGCTGCATTGGCCGAACGATTGATAAGAACTATTCGACTTTTAATTTCAAGATATTGTACATTGAAAAATACATCGGCTTTTATTCATGATCTTGATAAAATCATGTTGATTTATAATCAACGACCTCATCGATCGTTGTCCAACTCTACGCCAACGGAAGTTCATCATTCTGATCATGATACAATTGACACCTTTCTTAAACAGTATTCCAATGAATCGTCGGCTGTCAAGAAGATGAAAAATAAATTCAATGTTGGTGATACTGTTCGAATTAATAGAACAACTAATGTTTTTGAAAAGGGGAATTACTTATGGTCCACCGAACTTTTTAAAGTGGCAAAAATCCTAGACACTAAACCCATAACTTATCGCCTGCGTGATACCAAAGATGAGGAGATTCTCGGCGGCTTTTATGACTATGAATTACAAAAAGTTAAAAATGCTAGTGAAATCTATCAAATTGAAAAGATATTAAAGACACGTACTCGCGGGGGTAAGAAACAGTTACTTGTTCGATGGCTAGGATACAACTCTGATTTTGATTCTTGGATCGGTGTTGAAGATATTGACAATGCCCCATGATTTCTATGTAACTTTCATGTCCAAACGTTTCCGATCCTCTCTACAATGACTTGAATACGACAAGTGATTTTTGGACAAAACTCTCCTCCCGCCATCAAATTTGACGGTGCATATGAAGTGGCTCTTGTCGACTGTATTCTCAAAAATACCTATGACATCCTGAGAAAGGATTGTAAATATGAAATAAAAAATACGACCGTTTGAATTCGGTGATGAAGGTGCAATGGCAACTTTTGACTCTAATCAGTACCCTATTGCTAACATCCCCTACAGGGAATACAATAACATGCATGAACTGTGTCGAGTTATCAACAAAAAAATTGCAAGTCGAAAAAAAGGTGGTTTCACTTTCAATTACTCGACGGAACAAAGGAGAATTTATATTACCAATCCATTTGAGAATGAAAGAATTTTCCTCAATGAGAATTTACGTGAGGTTCTTGGTTTTAAAAACCGTATTATTAAGACAGAAAATTTCAGTGGTAGTGACCATGTTATCTATGCAGACTATGCACCCAGCTTCTCCACGGACACTTTTATATTTCTCCAAACGGGTTGGTATTCAAATGTTCCCCTCCTACGAGTTCTTGAACGAAAAACCAATCAAGAACATGTTCACCACTACAATATAAAGCATTTCAGTATATTCCCGTAAACACTTCCTATTTGGAACTCTGTCAGTTAACACTAAGAACTGAATTAGGTGATCCATAGCAATTTCAAAAGGCTTAGCAGTGATTACATGTCATTTTCGACCCATTGTCAACGACAACGACGGTACAATAACCTAAAAAATGAACAATAGAAGAATTCCATTTGTCTGTCCCGATATTGACTGTTATGTTGGTGCTTTGAGTCCACGTCAAATAGGCAATGGATTGGACTACTACAAGGGGCGTACTACAATGTCTGGCTATGGTCTTGGTAGCTGGTTTGCTAGGCTATTTCGTTCTGCACTACCCCTTGCCAGAAAATATCTTGTACCTGCTGCATCAAATTTTGCTGCCTCCACACTACAGGACTGGGGTCGGGCAAGAATTTCAAGGAGAGTGTTAAGGAAAATATTAGATCTTCAGCAAGAGCCGTTGGTGAACAATTAAAATCTAGACAAAATGGGGAGGGATTGAAAAGGATGCGTTCGCGTCATTCACTCATCAGTCTCCACCCAGGCAGGAAGCAAAGGACATCAACAAGGACTTTGAGAAATAAAACAACGAAGGTCAATAAGCAGCAGAAGAAGAAAAAGAAAAAGATTGTTAGATCAAAGAAGGATTTCTTCTCTTAAGATGACTTATCTCCCCCACAAGGAATCATATCCATCAATCAGTTCCTCATTGAATCTATTCAATGCTGAAAATGTTGATGTCAGTGTCAAGTATGGCTACTATGAACAATTTCACCCTCAACAACCCCTCTCGGAAAATATACACTTTCAAATATTTTCCAATGAAGACTATTTCATTGATTTGTCGTCAACATTTATTGATTTAAATGTTGTGGTGAAGAAAAAGTCAGATAATACAACTCCAAATGCCGGCGATGGTCTCTCCTATGAAAACTGTATTCTACACAACCTATTCAAACAAATTAATGTATTTATTAATGGAACATTGGTGAGCACTAGCAATAATTTATCCAACTATGCAAGCTACATACAATTTATGATGATGACGCCAAAGGCGTACAAGGAGATGAGAGGACAATCATTGGGCTATGAATATCGAACAGGTGTTGATACTGACGGTGAGTTGACTACAGCAGTGACCCAGGAGTATCATCTAGTTGGAAAATTAAATCATGAGATATTCAATATATCCCAATGGCTACCCCCCAATGTCAAGATTGACATAAAGTTACAGATGGCCCCATCGAATTTCATTTTGAGAAAAACACTTCCTGCAGCACCCGATGCAAATGTCATTATCACATCGGCAATTCTCCACGTCCGAAAACAACAGGTTATGAGCTCTGTTGCATTGGCAGTGGAAAAGCTAAGAGCCAATGGCAACAACATTAAACTTCTTGTCCCCCATACAATCACCAATCAACGTCACATTGCCACCGGCTCTCGTAGCTATAGCGATTCATCATTTATCAATGGAGAAATCCCATCAAAATTGGCTTTGGCCTTTGTGAAGAGTGGGAGTGCCGTTGGATCCTGGACTGAATCCCCCCACGATTTTAATTTTTTTCGGTCTATCTAGCCTCGTGTGCAAAGTGAATGGTATTCCACTGTACACTCTATCATTTGACAAAAAATCCTATAGAACTCTGTACGAGTTGACAATGCAATCCCTAGATCATGACTCTCAACTATTTGAAAATGGAATAACCGATTCAATGTTTTCAAAAAATCATGGGGTTATTGTTTTGGATTTGTCAGGCACACAGGATATGAGCATAGTACGAACAGGGAATGTACGTTTAGAGTGTACATTTGCCAATACTCTGACTGAGAGTATCACGCTAATATCACTGAGTCAATTTGAAACCTATTGGGAAATCACGCCCGACGGCAGTGTTTTACTAGACCTAGCACCATGAACACAAACCAAATAATCAACGTTTTTAGTATGGATCCATACATGTCCCGCTACAAGTCCTATTGCATACCTTCGGACTTCATTGAAAAAATTCCAAGTGTTAACAATACCTGATCATTGTTAATAGCAGTCCGTCGACTTTGAAGACCGGTCATTGGCTAATCATCTTTCAAACAGCGAAGAATATTGAATTTTTTGATCCTCTTGGCCTATCGTATAAATTCTACGCACCATACATCAGCAACTTTATTGAAAGCAGTGGGAAAACCATTATTCAAAATCAACGAAGAGTACAGGATTTAGCGACTAAGACATGTGGCTTTCATGCACTACTCTTTTTCATGTTCAGATGTCGTGGCTACACCTACAAGCAGTTTCTCGACATCTACGTTGACTTACCTCAATTGAACGACTTTCTAGTGGAGAATATACTTACAAGTGTATTTAATATTGATTTTAGTGCCCTAAGAATAAAATGTTCTAAAGATGTATGTGAAATTGTTTATTAATAAAAAAAAAAATTATATACATGATAAAAACGACTTTTCTACTCTTTAGATTTCATCCACTACTAGGTATTCGTCGACAACAACTAGTGCAGGTAGATTATCTGAATTCACAGTGTACTGATCCTGATGTAGTGCAATGTCAGGATCACATTTTCTACAGTAGAGCGTGACTTCCACTCTTGTCATATCTCTTTGTATAGTCAATGATACTATTCTCATTCATTCTATAGAATTCACATGTTTCAATTTGCCTATTTGAAGCAATTTCACAAACAGTGTCCTCAAGTGTCGAATCACATTCGTCACAGCCAAATAAAAATCAGTGGGCTTATAATCATAACACCCAGTGTCTTCACAACGATGATGTAGAAACCATATTCTTTTGTTGTTCCAACAGTTGAATCGTTGACCTGGTTCCTCCTCCCAGAACAATCTAAAACCACGACGATACCAATCTCGTAGCAATAAACTAAAATCACGGTTAGGATTCTTTCCAATCATACCGGGATATGTACTCTCCCCCACTGCTTGCATTTATCATAATGACAATTGGAGCATAGGTGACCTCTAGGATGAGACTCACACACCTCTTCAAGACAGGAATTACATCCTTTAATTTGTATAGCATATCCTCTATGCAATTTACACGGCTTGCATAATCTACACTTTTCATCATACTCCTCAATCATTGTGCAATTCTCACATGATGACCAGCTGCCCTGTGTGTACATACATAACGGACATGTATGGAACATTTTGTCATGTGTTAACGCTCTCACTGCCACAATGAAACTGAGCTAGCAACAACAAAAAATTGTCTGAGAGAGAGAGAGAGGAGTAAATCATCCTTGAGCACCATCTTTCTTATGAAAAAAAGTCCTAAATTTCTAAACTAATGTTTAAAAGCATATCCACAATATCATTTTGTCGTGTCGTGATCAATATATCAATAAATTGTGTAAATGCATTTGGACCACGATGTAGAAGCTTCATACAATAGTCTAATGATGGAGAATCAGTTTTCATTATATCAACAAGCATTCCTCGAGAAAATATCTTCCTTTGAATAGACAACTCTAGAAAATCATCATCTAGAATCAAACGTTTTTCCATAAGAACTAGATTCCTCATGATTCGCTCTTTCTCGAATCTATCCATTTTTAGAGTCCTAACTCTCTCACAACCAACTTCAGACTAATCAGAATTTCTTTTTCTACTCTAGAAAATATACGCTTGTCTACTATAGAAAGAAAACAAAAATACCATTGATTTAGAAACATTTTTATTGAACATAATTACAATAATAATATTCACTGATGCATTTTGTTCTCATCAATATATTTCGATAGGACATCTAATGCTGACCGAAGTTTATTTATATGGAGAATATTCACTTTTCCAGCAAAACATAGCTGCTCCTCCTGCTTAAATTTGCTTAATGATATCACGTATCTCGCATACATAATGTCCCATTCAAGATATAGTCTACAGCCAGCGGTTATTTCCACAGCTACATTAGGTACTCGTATATCGCTGCTGCTGCTGCTGTCGGTTCCATCATTAATCTCCAATAGTGTAAATGCACCACTCATTTTTTTTTTTTCACTAATATCCTTGCAAATAAACTATTCTCTTTGAATTCAATTCTCTTACTAATAAGAATTGTAAAGAAAACTATTCCTTTTATTCAAATCCTAATCACCAATCAAGTTATACTCGTTCCTCTTGGCAAAGGTGTAATGACCTGTAGAATAGGACTACCAGAAAAACCTGTTTGGTACGGGCGCGTACGCAAAGTATATACCTTCAAGCAAATTCCATATGATATTTCAAATTACTATACCTTCTATAGAAATGATACCTCTTTGCAAATGACCCTGGTAACCCAATTACTTGAAAACCTACACACATATCTATGCCTCAGGCGTAAGTTTGCGTTTAGGTTCTGTAGTAATCGGGCGCTTACTACTCAGACCTTTCCTGAACTTTAAAGAATAAACACCTCTGTTTGAAAATCTTTGCGCTTCTCTGCCATCAGCGGTCTGTTTGAAAATAAACACCTCTGTTTGAAAATCTTTGCGCTTCTCTGCCATCAGCAAATCTCTGCCATCAGCGGTCCAATTACCCTGGAACACGTATTTTGGCAGAAACTTTCTCAAAATGCCTTTGAAACCAACTTGAGACTTCGAAACCTGTTTTTAATTCCTAAAAACATCTAATAATAACATTGCACTACTAATTACCGATTTTCATGTATGTATTGGAATAAATTAATTGAAAATTAGTTTCTTCAAAATTAGTGTTCCAACGTTGAAGCCAAGTTTCACGTTCAAGAGAGATCTGTCTTGTCTACCCGTGAAAAGATCTAATGTCGCTTATGTTTATAGGTCTCTGGAGCACTTGCACCTCGGTCCGGGTTCTTATAATGGGTGAGATAGGGAAAGATCATACTGCTAATTATATAAAAAACTGTGGTTTGAAGGATGAGCTTTGCGAGTTTCTTAGCTGGTGCCTCCCGAACCTACAGCTTTATCAGAGGGAAATAAAGGATGCTTTCCGCCTGAGATCAGACCCTGTAATAGTTAAGTGGCACGACTTGGAAATACGAAATGCGGTTCTCTCAGGAAAAGTTTTGTATTTTTAACAGAACGGCGTAGGGGTTGCTACGGACTACACTACGTTTCAACGCGAGGCTAGAAAAAAAATTAAAGCCAGTGCTCTCCCAAGCCCTTGTAAAAGGTCAAAATGCGCGGCTCAATGGCGATAGGCTTATCATTGAAGGTAAAACGTACACATACGACCTTGAATGTCAAAAAGTAAAAGAAATGACGGTAAGCCACCCAAATAGGCCCCCTAATCCAACACAAAGTAACTCAGAGATCAGGGTATAAATGCCGCTAATGTGAATGAAAATAACCAGAGCTCAGTCCAGAATTGCCCTTCAGATCAGTCGGACTGTTCTGGCAATGAAAGTGACACGAACACGATAGTTGAAAGAAACAGAAACTTGCCGAAAACAATAGGAATAGGGAAAGGTCGTAAAAGCAGCGAGATTAGCCCCGTCAATAATACTAACAGTCGCACCGCTAGAAATGTAAGGCAAAGAAATGAGGAGCCATTGACAAGCCGGGTTACTGAAGGGAATTGGCCACCAACAGACAAAACACACGCCCGTTCAGGCAGCTACAGAAAAATCAGCCTTGGCAGAACAGGGGTATTAATAGGCCTAGGAGTGACGATTATTACCGGTTAGCTTTCCCCCCGAGTGTTTACGGAGCCCAATAGGATCAACAAGGCCATACACAAACCCTGAAGTTGGTATCTTGGAATGTACAGGGTATAAAAAATAAGTTAAGTTCTGTGGAAAGTGGGTTGTCAAATTTTGACTTTGTAGCATTAAAAGAAACCTGGCATTACCCTAGTGAAACTCCAAAACTAAGAGGTTTCAATGTGAAAAGTGTATCGCGAGAGTTAGCTTTGAACAATCGTTATTTTGGAGGCCTCGTAGTGTTGATAAAAGATGAATCTTTCAAAAGTTATACAAAGCTGAAAAGTAAATCAGAAAATGTTATTTGGATCAGATTAGAATGTTTGGATCACTGTTTATATAATTAGCAGTGGGTTTACCGCAGATGATTTCTGGCTCTTCATTCTCGGTGCGAACAAGAAGCTCCTCCTACTTATTTGTGCACTTATGGATTAGTGTGTTTGCGTCAAGCAATGAGAAAGGGTTAGAAAGTGCATTATTCGTAATTGCGAAAGCAGATAAAAACTTGGTGAGCTGGCCAAGTGGTTTGCAACTTCCCATCTCACAGGTATGACTTAATTTATATACAAATTATGACAATCTATTATTTATATACAGTGGATTCAACTGACTGGCCTATGTAGGATTTTATACAAAAGGGGGTGGGGGTTGATGAAATTTATGAAAATAAGTAATTTATCTTCTTCTAATAACTGGTGGAATAGGTGTGATGGTTTGAGGGGCGGATCCAGGATTTTTTAGGGGGGGGGGGGGGGGGGCGCAAAATAGGTTGATCCGATAAATTTACTTTAGGAGCAAGTTTAATTATTGCAAACTTGCGTTAATTAGGTAAATTACACTACTTTTGACTACTTTAGGGGGGTACCCCTCGCCCCCCGCTCTCTGGATCCGCAACTGGATGGTTTATCTTTTTTTTTTTCACGTCGTGATATTTATTTTCTCAGATTGTAGTTCCTGTGATACTTGAACAGTCTAGTTACCAGTTTTGGTGGATAGCCGAGATAAGACTAGTTTCGTTTTCAATCAATGTTTTCGTATGAAATGGGCAGACCTTTCTTGAACTTTAAACAATAAACACCTCTGTTTGAAAATCTTTGCACTTTGTGAATGTAGATAGCGATAAGGATTCCTGATTGAGACCAACTCGAGACTTCAAAACCTACTTGTAATTCTTATAAATATCTGAACTAATTTTAAATATATATATATATATATATATATATATATATATATATATATATATATATATATATATATATATATATATATATATATATATATATATATATATATATATATATATATATATATATTATATATATATATATATATATCGGCCCGTACAAACAGTTCCTCTCATTTGATCTGCCATTAGCGGTTCAATTACCCTGGAACACGTATTTTGGCTGAAACTTTCTCAAAATGCCTTTGAAAACACCTTGAGACTTCGAAACCTATTTTTAATTCCTAAAAACATCTAATAATAACATTGCACTACTAATTACCGATTTTCATGTATGTATTGGAATAAATTAATTTAAATTTAGTTTCTTCAAATTTGTGTTCCAACGTTGAAGCCAAGTTTCGCCTTCAAGAGAGATCTGACTTGTCTACCCGTGAAAAGATCTAATGTCGCTTATGTTTATAGGTTCTCTGGAGCACTTGCACCTCAATCCGGGTTTTTATAATGGGTGAGATAGGGAAAGATTATATAGACTATGAGTCTATATTATATATATACTATATATATATAATAATATATATATATATATATATATATATATATATATATATATATATATAGATATATATATATATATATATATATATATATATATATATATATATATATATATATATATATATATATATATATATATATATATATATATATATATATATATATATATATATATATATATATATATATATATATATATATATATATATATATATATATATATATATAAATATCATATATATTTTATAGTTAAAACTCAGTAGTTTTACTACTGATGACGGTCACCGTATATGTGACCGAAATATCTGGTATTTTTTGTGAAATTATTATACACTGTCTATTAAAAAGGATTTTATCCCTATTTTGAACTTTTATTTTATCGTCATGGAAAGGCAGTGTGGTCTCCGAAATTATCTACGTCATTCTTCATCCACACAACGTACCCTAGCAACCTCAACCTTTCTTTCATCATAGCCCTAGAGAGCTATATTGAACCACATTTTTCGTATAGCCTATTGATTGAAATACGGTCAGTCAGCCGGGTACCCAGAACAATCCTTAAGCCATTTCTCTGGAAAACATCTAGCAAATCTTCATCCGCTTTTCAGAGCGTCCATGCTTGAGAGCCATATTTGACCACTGTCATCACTGTAGCTTCTAATATTCTAATCTTGGTTTGCAGACCTATCTTCCTATTCTTCCAAACTTTTTTTAATTGTGAAAAAACACTCTAAGCCTTTCCTATTCTACTTTTAACATCTTCACTGCTCCCACCATCTTTACTAATAATACTACCAAGGTAAGTGAAGCTGCCCACCCTGATCATTCTTTACATTGCCCAACGTCACCTTTTCATTTTCACTTATACCTAGCCTTAGTAACGTATTCTTCTTAACATTAATTTTCAAATCTATTCTAGCACCCAGAACTCGCAAAACCTCTAAAACTTCATTCATTTTGCTCACACTTTCATCTGGGATACTTAAATCATCAACAAATCTAAGTCAAGGTGACTTTTTCCTCCCCATTTGATTCTGTGGTATCCCATTACCTTTCCTGTGCTCCATAAGACAAATTCCATAAAAAAAATCCATATAAAGGGGGATAGAACACAACCCTGCTTAACTCCTGATTTAATACAAAACCAGCTGTTAACTTCATTTCTACCTTAACCGCAGCAGTGTTATTCTTGTACATAGCACTAATCACTTTAATGTATTAATCTGGTATACCATACAAGGATAAAGCTCTTCTATCAACAGAATCGAACAGTTGCTCATAATCTATAAAACTGAGGACCAAAGGTGTTTGACAGCTCAGGCACTTCTCAATTATTAGCCTAAGAGTGAAAATTGGTCGAAATATCCTCTACCTTTTCTAAAACCGCACTGTTCTTCTCTTAAAACGTTGTCTACGGCATCTCACAGTCTAAGAACTATCATATTACTAAGTAATTTACTACCTACAGAGACCAGACTAATGCCTTGATAATCACCAAACTCACTTTTTTCGCCTTTCTTATAAAGTGGCTTAATTAAGATTTTCCTAAAATCGTTAGGTACTTCCCCTTTTTCAAAAACCATATTCATAATCTTCAGTAACTTATTTCGAACATCAGAGTCACCATATTTAAGAAACTCATTTACCACTCTATCAGTACCTGGAGCCTTATTATTTTTTCATCCTTTTAGTACTGTCGTTAATTCTTCCTCACAAAACAAATCTTCCTTTACATCCAAGGTATCACAAACTTTTTCATTTTCCTCTATCAGCAACTTCACAAATTATTTTTCTAAAATTATTCCAACCATCTTCTACATTATCAAATTTTAAATCTGAAGTTTAGCATTCAACTGTTCCTGGAAAGTTTCTCTCAAATTCTCATCCTGGAGTCTACTAACATCATAACTTGCCTGGAGGTAGTTACCCTTCCGGTATTTCAGCTTTAAATTAACCCTTGACACTACTAGATGGTGCTCTTTACTTTTAACTTCAATAACAGCACTTCTATATACCCTAGTATCTTTTTTTGATCCTGCCAGTCTTCGGTTTACTGTAACATAATCAATAAGGTTTGCTGTCTTACCATCACGTGAATACCATGTTAACTTATGTGCTATTTTATGACCAAACACCGTATTGGTTATAACTAGATTGTTATACGTACAAAATTGCAAAAGTCTTTATCCATTACTGTTTTCTTTTCCTACACCAAATTTACCTAGGCTAGGATACCATTTATCCCTATTTCTACCGACCTGGGCGTTAAAATCTCCTGGAAAAAACATCATATTTCTACCTGGGACCCTGTCTATTTTCTCCTGTAACTGTAATTAAAATTCATCGGAGTCACTAGTATCTCCGTCAGTTGGTTCTTCAGGGGCATATACCACTATAACTGATACCCTGAACTTTTTAGTCATAAAATGAGCAATTAGTATTCTATTATTAATACCTTCCAAGCCTAAACAAGACTTAGCAGCTTCATTATTCATCATGAGCCCTACTTCCTGTCTATGTACCCCATCCTTCCTGCCTGAGTAAACAAATTCTATATCTCCTAATTTCATGCTTCCTACCCCTGGCATATGAGTTTCTGAAACTCGTAATAAGTACAGTTCAATCGTCTGGAATTCGTCAGTCAAATGTCGATACGATGGTCATTTTTTAACGTCGTAACATTCCAAGTTCCGATTTTCATGTTCTATAAATCATTGAAATTATTTTCGCCTCAGGAAAGCAATGATCCCGGATACCAGTGCAGGACGGGGATTACGCATCTTCTCAAGTCTACACCGAAGTGCCGATTGCAGAGGATTGCATATACACAATTATTGCTCACATATAAAGATAGTATATAACTAGTAATTAATACCGTAAGTAGCTATCAATTATCCTTTAATTATCATTTTTATTGGTCATGTATTGTGTTTTTTATTCTTCTTCTTTGTTACACTTGTTTTGTAAAAAAGCCTTTATTGCCAAAGAAGTAGAAAACAAAGTCACTTCAGCGTGAGGAGCTGGAGGTTTAAATGATGTTAGTTCTCCTAAAGGCCTACTCCCAGAGCGATTTCACTAATACCATAATTTAGCTAGCGCTAATTTGAGTCAATCATATTTTTAATAGAATTTTCTGATTGGTTGGGAAATTCTTATTGGCTCAAATTGGCGCTAGCTGAATTTCGGTAGCAGTAAAATATTCATATGAATGGACCTTAATACGCAATACAATTTCCGTTGGTTTCAGTTTTTAGGGTTATTGTTTATTTTTATTAAAAGTTATTTAATTTTTACCGTTTTTTAACGCAATATTCAGGAATCTGAAAGATGAAGGGATGTACCTTCTAAAGGCCAAGCCCTACATGCTAGTTTAACTTTTGCATAAAAATGCTTCGAGAATTTTCGCGTGTTCACTTTACACGTGTTCACTTTACGCGTTTTCACATTACACTTTGCTTCGAGAATAAGGGCTGATTTTCGCGTGTTCACTTTACACAATAAAATAAAATCCTTCTAAACATAAGGTAAGAAACTTCTTTAAGCATAATTCCAAAGTTTTTTGTAATTCCTGATATCATTTTTTTTATTTCTATCAAAAAATTGTTACCGTAGTTTTTACTACGGTAAAAACTACGGTAAAAAAGGGGTCGCTTAACTCTTTTTTAAGAGCTGCACGACTACTTCTCAGCACTCTATACTTAGTCCAAATACATACGTCCTAATAAAGGTACGGATCAAAAGTCATGTATTATCATTTTCTGACCTTTTTTGTACGGATCAAAAGTCATGTATTATCAGATTATCGGTCTGGGCTTTATTGGAAGTAATTGAAAAACAAATAATAATTTAAAAGCAGTAGTCTTTTACTTAAAAAGAAACTCCAAATTCATGACATTTACATAGTTTCTTTGACAATGTGTTTTTCTTCTTCTTTTTATTTTACCCGAGGCTAACAATTAATGAGAAGAGAGAAACTCGGAAAGCATGTTTCTCCTGCAAAATCTAATTTTTTTCAGATTTATGAGAAACTTGAATCCTACTTAAAAAAAGAAATAATGATTAAATCGGCAGGCAATCCCTAAACCTTGAATTTTTTCATCTCAATTATGAGGCAAACATACTTTAATGGAATGAAGCACGGCCAGCCTTTCGTATTTTTTCACCCTGACGAGAAGCGGAAATACAGCCCCAGTAGTCATTGAAGAATTCATACAATTTTACTTAAAACTTGAACAAAGATATGATGGTTTGCAGATGTGGCATTGTTATTTATCTTTCCATAAATTAAAGGAATTATGAGAAATTTGTTTGATGAGAAGGTTGTATGCCTTCCACGAAAATTACAATTACTTGGCTTAATCCTTTTCTTAACTATTTTTTCGTTCTCTGTTTTCTTTTTTTGTCGGATGTCATGTACAGTCGGACAAGAAGTAAATCTTCCTAAAGTTACACTGGCTATGCATCACATCTGACAAAGAAAAGTCAGAGAACAAAAAAAAAATAGTTAAGAAAAAGATAGAACCAAACGAGGGTGATTTTTAGCCAGCGAAAAGTAAAAAATGATAAGAAGATGTTTCAGCAAAGATTCTACGAAGACTAGTATGAAGTTATTAACTAGACAAATTTAAAAATTAAAGTTGGAATTTTTTTTACTTAGTGTAGTACTGAAATTCCATTGCTTAGATTTGAGAAAACACAAATGTTATCTCACATGAAACTCAACTAATTTGCAAAGTTTAAGTTTTCAATAATTAATTACTGCAATCTGAAGTGTCAATTTTGGGCTGAACCTCCAATTCGGTGGTATGATGCTTTACCTATGACCAATTGGTGCTATGACTGATTCGATTTATTTTTTAGTCATACATTTTTATAGTCATGATGAGCATATTTTACCCTGTGGATCATTCCTTTGAGAACAGCTTACTGCAATTTGGAGAGTTAAAAAAAATTATCATCCAACAAATGAGTCAAATCATTTTCTAGACTAGGTATTTCATATAAGAATCCGAGATAACTCTTCTCAGCTCAGCTTAAAATAATGGTATGTATCATCTAAGCCAGTGGTCGGCAAAGTGCGGCTCCGGAGCCGCGTTGGCTTTTTGGTCCCTCAAGTTCGGCTCTGGCACAAATATCCACGGAAGGCGCAATAATATTTTCATAAAAATACATTGTTAGAAAAAAAATGTTATCTTACTTTGATACATTAAATTCTTCTATAACTTGAGAACACGTATAATTTTTGTTTAAGTTAAAACATTTTAAGAACGATTTTCTGAAAAGAATTAAACAGTTACCATTGTCTCCCAAAACCATTAAAGATAGAACAATTAAAATGTTTTTGAGTATAAACACCCGCATATAGAAGATCGGAAATTGTTTCGGCTTTATCAATAGCTGCTGATAAGTGTTGTGACATAAATGCACAAGTTTACGTATAGCGAACAAGTTTCACTTTTTTTAAGATTTATGTTTCATTCATGCCCTAAAGAAGAATTTTTTGGATTATTAACACTCAAAGGTCAGAACCGTGAGAAAATATGGCAAGTTCTGTAATGAGTAGTAATAAGCATCATATTTTTCCTCGATAAAGTTGTGTTCAATTCAACAGATGGAGCCAAAAGTATTACCGACGTAAGAAAAAGGGTTTGTTTGTATTTTGAAAGAAGAATTAATCACGAGATTAATTCTTAATAACATCCGATCTACATCTAATCTACTTCCACAAAGCTCTAGTAACTCCTTTTAAAGGAATCTCGTCGGCTTTGTACATTAATTAAGGCTCCTGGAACCCTGGCTCCACCCGTGGACATTTTTTGGCTGAATTTACACATTAGTGAAGATACAGTCCTGTGTTAAATTTAGCGCTTCCTGTCGATTCCGCTTAATTGATATGACATTAAAAACTTTTTATATTTACGATTCAAGAATATGAAGATAAAAAGAACTAAAAATGGCTGAAAACCAAGAGTGAGGGGAAAGCCGAGTGAACGAGGTAAGAAATACCGTGAAAAATATAATATGACAGCTAGAACACTGGAAAAATCAAGAAAGAAGAATACACTGTGCCTTGTATTTACATTCAATAAACAAGTTGGGGCATCGCGAGTTCCTTTTCTAAGCACCAATTCTTCTTGGGTGGACAGCTGGTCCCAGCCGAGCAAAAACGGGGCAATTAGCATATTTAATTTTCTTATTCAAAAGAACACAGATGTCGATGTATTAAAACTATGGATTCCTATATTTTTTTAAACTCAACTACTTCTTTTCACAGTTACCTTCCTATCTTCACCAGATATGCTGTTCGATAGTGACTAGGTCACCAGTGACCTAGAAAAGCTGTTTCAAAAACTAATTTGGAAGATAACAATCAATATTTGGCTTCAAAAGCTATTCTTGCAAATGATCGCCTTTTAATGCTTTCACATGTAGATATCATTGACGACAACACTGACAATGCAGCAACAGAATTGCAACGCAATTATTATATTGCAATACCAATTACAAAAAGGGAATTGCGACCAGTAGATCGTGGCTCATATTTAGAGTGAACAAATGAACTGTTCCCTATGCAGCATTGTCAAACCCATTTTTAGGCAAATTGCATTCGCAATTAATTAACACATGATGCAGGAAAACAAACAGAGGGTATGACACGAAAAAAGTTCAATATATTCTTTCGACATATGTATCGTGCTGGAGAGTGATTCTGAATGAGCCTGCCTCATAGGGAAATATTTTTAAATTTTTAAGAGAGCCTCCCAGTTAATTTTACCTTTTTCTTCATCACTATCGTCACTGCTAGGCAGGGGCGTCATTTGGGAAGGGTTGGGGGTCAGCTAACCCCCCTCCCCCCCCCAATAACATGGAGAAAAGATCATTATATAGACTATGGCCCTCGACTATCCGGATATGGACCCCTCTTGCCCCTCCCCCTAAATATAATGCTGGAGATACGTCCCTGCTACTAGTAAGTAGTATCCCCACAGGGACTTCTACGACGCCCATACGGACTTCTCCTTTCTTCTAATGGTTCAACGGTGCAAGAAAGGGATTTAACAGCGCATCCCTCTTTTGGCGACCAGGTGCCGCAATTCTAGGCAAGAGTCCTGGGCGTTTCAGTTACTTGGAATGTGGTCGGGATAATCGAAAAGTAGTAAATAATAGGGGATTCGAAATGGAGTCCCTTGCACCGGTGCAGCAGGGTCAGCTGGCAAGATTCCGATCAAGCCCTGTTTCTAGGCAAGATTTCAATCGGAGCCCAGTTAAATCACGCGACACACCCCGTTTCAAGCGCTTGTTTACATCACATGACACACCATCGTCTTTAAAGGGTCTGATAATGGAACTACCAGCCCCTCAAGCTATCACACGTACGCAACGCGGTCATAGGTTTTTTTAAAGGGAACCAAGTTGGCAAGACTCCCATGACACACCTCTCTGGACTCCAATGACGTCACACGACTTACCCCGTTTTAAAAACGGTCAGGTCTAATATGCTTGACGCAATTTTACGTAACCCTCTGTCAGGAGCCCATGGGGAATCCCCGCATGTAACTTAACGACAGCAGACACCTTACGTGTAATGGTTGCGTATCAGTTTCACGTTAAATTTTTTGGCATTTTCCCCGCCCGAAATACTCAACACATTTTTTTCTTTCTTCAACTTAATGACGGCACACACTTTATGTAAGGTCAAGCAATGATTGCGTAACCATCACTGTCAGTTAATATCCTTTTTGACATTTTATTTTTTGTCCGAAACGCAAAAAGCATTTTTTCTTTCTTTAACTTAATGGATTTTTATTTTATTCCTTTCGCTCGAAACGTTCAGCGCTTTTTTCTTTAGTTCTTGACCCCGCCAGGACTCGAAAGGTCATCCCCATCTAAAAATTTGTGCCTTAACTGACAGAGCCACCAATCTTTTTCCAATGCTCTGTATTAGAGAATACTTTCGGTAAATAACACAATCCCCATGACGTCACAGGTGTTCCATTGCAAACACCATTGTTTTTCCATGCACCTGCAACATTTGGCACGAAGCCGGGGAATATTGATTTTCAGAAACAATCACTGTCAAGGTATTTATACCGATAAAATGAAAATGTATCGTTTCTATGTGTGAGATACTAGATTTCACACTTTCGTGACAATATACGGCTGCTCCCCTAACAATCAATTTGAGAGGGTGATCTGATACTAGTTGTACATTTAAACCATATTTTGAGGTATCTTTGAAGGACTTTTAATGAAATACATCGTTTCTTTGAGTAATTGTTAGATTTTTCACCCACTTCCATGGAAACAATTCTTTAACACCTCCACTTTAACTTTTAAGCTGTAGTTCACCCCACAATGATATTGCTTGACTGTCCCCCTGGCACCCCCGTCATCATTCCCAAGACATTTTTCAGTTATTTCATAATAAAAATTATGGATTTAAATCCCGTGACTCAAGTTTTTGCAACCCAAGCCTATCAAGATGTCCCACAAAACACTCCACGTCACCATGGCATCACATCTCCTTTCCCCTCCATCCCCCATGTGACACCAGTCCCCCACCCCCCCCCCCCCCTCCTGAGCGAGCTGACATTAGTGGTACATTTAAAGCGTTTTAAGAGGTATCTTTGAAGGTTTTTAATGAAATACTCCGTTTCTATGAGTAATTATTAGATTTTCACCCTCTTCCAGGGAAAAAATTCTTTAACGCCTTCACCTTAAATTTTAAGCTTTAGTTCATTCCAGAATAACATTGCTTGACTGTCCCCCAGACACCCCCGTCATCATTCCTAAGACTTTTTTCAGCTATTTCATAGTAAAAAATTATGCATTTAAATCCCATGATTCAAGTTTTTGCAACCCAAGACTATCATGATGCCCCACAAAACACTCCACACCACCATAGCATCATAGCCCCCTCCCCTCCATCAATCATGTGGCATAAGTCCCCCCCTCACGAGAGCTGATATTAGTGGTATATTTAAAGCGTTTTAAGAGGTATCTTTGAAGGACTTTTAATGAAATGCATAATTTTTTTTTAGTAATTATTAGATTTTCACCCTCCTCGATGGAAAAATTCTTTGACAACTCCACCTTAACTTTTAGCTGTAATTCAACCCACAATGACATTGCTTGACTGTCCCCCTGACACCCTCTTCATCATTCCTATGACGTTTTTTTAGTTATTTCATAATAAATTTATGCATTTAGATCCCGTTTCAAGTTTTGCAACCCAAGCCTACAACGATGCCCCACTAAACACTTTACGTCACCATGGCATCACACCCCTTCCCCTTTCATCATCCATGTGGCACCAGTCTCCCGCCCCCCGAGCGAATCGATATTTACTGGTACATTTAAAGGGTTTTAAGAGGTATCTTTGAAGGACTTTTAATGAAATGCTCCGGTTCTTTGAGTAATTGTTATATTGTCACCCTCCTTCATGGACTAACTTCTTTGACGCATCTATATTAACTTTTAAGTTGTAGAACATGGTATCCCAAAGACACCCGAACCATGACATTACTTGACTGTCCCCTGACACCCCCGTCATCATTCCTAAGACATTTTAGTAATTTCACAATGGAAATTATGCCTTAAAATCTCGTGATTCGAGTTTTTGCAACCCAACCAAACAATCATGATGCTCAAAAAAGCAATCCACACCATCACAGCTTTACGCTCCTGCCCAACCGTCATCCATATTTTGCCATCCCCCTGGGACATTTTCAACCGTTTCATTCCGAAAATAAACTCATGAATCTAATTAAACAGTATATATTTGAACAGAGAGAAGTCACCTTGTTGTTTGCTAGAGTGTGATACTCCGACTGATTTGCACTACAGAACCACATTATCTCAATTTTGTGACCCCCTCTGACATCATATCATCATTCCTAAGACATTTTTTAGTTATTTCATTATTAAAATTATGCCTTTAAATCCCGTGATTCAAGTTTTGCAACCCCAGCATTTCATGATACCCCACACAAAGCACTCCACATCGTTACAGCTTTATGTGCCTGCCCATCCGTCATCCACAAGGCACCATCCCCTTCCCCCGCCTCTAGGGCATTTCAACCTTTTCGCTCGGAAAATAAGCTAAAGAATCGCATTAAAAAATGTTTTTTACTTGAAAACAGAGAAGTCGCCCGTTTCTTTGCTAGGGTTTGTTACTCTAAGCAATTCATGCCACGATGCCACACTATTGCTGCTCTGTGGCACCTCAATGCCAAACTATTACTGCTCTGTGGCACAACTCTGATATCACCCCCATCTCGCCAAAACACTTTTTAGACATTTCTTCGTAAACGTTTTACTTCAACCCATTCATTCTAATTTTCGCAAGCAATTCATGCCACAGTATCACACTATAACTACTTTCTAGCACCCCTACGACACCCGTCATCATCATTGTAAGTGTCTAAGAACGTTTAAAACACACACACAATTTTTCTCTATGTTTCAGTTAGGTTCATTTAACTTAGGTTAACATGAGCACTTATGTTAACCTAAGTTAAATGAACCTAACTTAAACGTAGATAAAATTGTTAGTTCTAAGAGTTATTTCTTGTCTTTGACGGAAACTTGTTGCTATTAGAAAAAAACATTTTTTACTATTAAGAAAAAACCCGCTATTTCCAGGAGAAGTTTGATCGTATTAAGTAAAGGTTTGATAATATTAAGGAGAAAAGTTGTTACTTCAAAGAAAACATTTGTTAATGTTAATAAAAACTTGCTAACTCTGGCAGAAAAACTTGTAACCATAACAGAAAATTGTTACTTCTAAGGAAAATTTGTTATCTTTGACGGAACAATTGCTACTTCTAACGAAAAAATCGTTACCACTGACAAAAAATTGTTACTTCTAAAAGAAATATATTATCTTTGACTGAAAACTTGGTGTTATTAGAAAAAAATTGTTAGTATTATAAAAAAACATGTTACATCTAAGAAAATTTGATAGTGTTAATTAAAGTTTGTTAGTGTTAGGGAAGAAGTTGTTACTTCAATGGGAAAAGTTGTTAGTGTTAAGGAAAACTTGCTACTTCAGACAGAAAACTAGTTATCATAAACAAAACAATTAATACTTGTAAGAGAAATTTGTTATCTTTGACGGAAAACTTGATGTTATTAGAAAAATTTCTTACTATTAAGAAACAAGTGTTGCTTCCCAATAATTTGTTGATAATAAGTAAAACTTTCTTAGTATTAAAAAGTTGTTACTCCGAAGAGAAAATTTTTTAGTGTTAAGAAAAACTTGCTACTTCTAACAGAAAACTTGTTATCATAAACATAAAATTGTTACTTCTAAGAAAATTTGTTATCTTTGACAGAAAACTTGCTACTTCTAACGGAAAAATTTGTTACTTCTAAGGGAAATTTGTTATCTTTGACGGAAAACTTGGTGCGATTAAAAAGAATTTGTTACTGGTAAGAAAAACCTGTTACTTCTAAGAGACATTTGATGGTTTTAAAGTAAAACTTTGCTAGTATTAAGGAAAAAACTAACTATTGTTACTTCGATGAGAAAATTTGCTAGTGTTAAGGAAAACTTGCTACTACTGACAGAAAATTTGTTATAATAAACGAAAAAATTGTTACTTCTAAGAAATATTTGTTAACCTTGATAGAAAAGTTTCTAGTTCTAAACAGTAAAACTTGCTGCATTAGTTGAAAAAACGTTCAGAAATTAAATCAAAAATACAAGTTTTTTTTAACTGAAAGTAAGAGCTACATTAAACTTAAAATGACAGAAATGATTCCGTATATGAAATGGGCTTTCCGCTCCTCAACGCCTCACTCTTTACCACAACTCTACTTTTTAAAACAATAAAAAACTTTAGCTTAAAGAGCAAGACGTTGAGGAGGGGACAGCCTCTTTCTTATACAGAATAATTTCTGTTCGTTTTAATGTTGCTCCTAACTTTCAGTTAAAAAACAAACTGTTTTTTTATTTAATTCTTAGTTCAAAGTGAACAAACCTGTACTAACTTGGATATTTCATTAACATTATCAAACCAGTAGGCTTTTTAAGTGAATTAAATAAAAAAACGTTTTTTTAACTGAAAGTAAGGAGCAAAAAAACTACAAACGATGAGAAATTATTCTGTATATGAAAGGGGCTGGCCCCTCCTCAATGCCCCGCTCTTTACGCTAAAGTTTTTTATTGTTTCGAAAATTAGAATTGTGAGAAAAGTCAAACTGTAGCATAACTAGCGAGGCGTTGAGGAGGGGACAGGCCCTTTCATATACGGTATAATTTCTGTTCGTTTTAAGTTTTAATGTCGCTCCTTACTTTCAGTTAAAAAACTTGTTTTTTTTTATTTAATTTCTGAAGGTTTTTCAATTAATACAGGTTTTTAATTTGGCTCACCGTACTTGAATAATTAAAATGGAATTTGTATACTAATTTTACTTTTTTTAAAACTAATAATAATTTTATAGTAACCAAAGTTTGATTTTTGTTCCAGTTATTTAAGAACGACTCCAGAATCAAAAAGGCTGTTTAATTAGAATAATAATCTCTTTTAAAACGTAAACAAACTTTAGTTTAAGAGTGAGCTAGTGAGCAAAGGCAAACCCCCTTATATACGTAATAGTTTTTGTTTGTGTGTTAAGGTTTAAAGTTGCTCCTTACTTTCAGTTAAAAAAAACTATTTTAATTTAATTTCTTATTATTTTTAAATAAAGCTCGTAAATCCAGTACCTCTTCATGGAAATTCTCTTCCCTCATGACAGATTCCTCAATGAAAAGATCCTCCCACTCATCTATGTTCTAGTTTGCACTCTAGTTTTAGGAGTAATGGGCTATTTTTTTACTATGGGGGCGTGATCGTCTCTCTTACTAGAATTATATTTCGTAACATTGGACGTGATCGTCTCTTACTAGGTTGCTAGCTACCACTGCAACCCAGACTAGGTTGCTAGCTACCGCTGCAACCCGGATAATTGACAAACACCATTTATGATGAGCTATATTCGTCCTTTATTGAACTAAACCTGGAACCACCATATATCAGTTAGTATGGGAGAGAGATCGTTCTTTACCGTAACTTTTAAAAAACTGCAGTATGAAAAGACATCAAAAAATGCAGTTTTTAGTGGAAAAATGTATTCTGTTTCTAAAATAATTTGTTTAAGTTACAAAAGGTTTCTAACCCCATTAATTTCCTTTAAAAAGAGCCATTGAACAACTCTCTACGATGTTCCAGTGCCAAGCTATCTGTGGAAAAAAAATGCAGTTTAGGCAGAATGCTGTAGTAGCTGCCACTTTTTTTGATTTTCAAGCCAATATATTTCCCTTGCTGTTCAAGCTAGGGACAGAAAGTTTTGTATGCAGGTATTTCGGACAAGGCGGTTCTATTGGTGTACTTTTTGTTCTGATCTGACTCTTTTTTAGAAGTTATGGGTTTTTTTATATTTCTTAACATTGGGACGTGATCGTCTCTTACTAGGTTGCTAGCTACCACTGCAACCCGGATCAAAAATTCAAGTAGATAACTAAATCGAATGTATACAATGATTTGTTATTCCAATAATTGTCTTTAAATGTAAACATCATTGATCAATCTTTATTATTAATCAACTATGTTCCAGTGCCAAGTTATCTGTGGAAAAGAAAAAAAAAGAAAAAAAAGATGCCGTTTAGGTAGAATGCTGTAGTAGCTGCCACTTTTCTCGATTTTCAAGGCAATATATTTCCATTGATGATCAAGCCAAGGGACAGAAAGTTTCCTATACTTGTATTTCAAACAAGGCGGTTCTAATGGCGTACTTTTTGTTTTGAGTTTAACTCTTTTCTTAGGAGTTATGGGTTTTTATATTTCTTAACATTGGACGTGATCGTCTCTTACTAAGTTGCTAGCTACTGCTGCAACCCGGATTAGATTTATAAATTAGATTACAGCTAAAGCTGCAACCATGATACTATAATCACTCCACATGTTAACTTTAAATTAAACTGAACCAGACTATAATATAGTTAAGTGGCCTATGCAAGCTAGTCAACGATTTTGTTTTGGTCTTATTATAATTGATATGGTGAAATAATAATATGCAAATGGTTCTTAAATCATACTTCTTATGGTCCCATATGGTTATAGTGGCTAGGATAGTTAACTTTCACTTAACAGGCCCGGGTTTGATTCCTTGTGTGGGAAAATTTTTAACTCTATAATCTTCGAACATTTGAACCTTTTATAATTTATAATGATGTATAATATAAATACTGTAATCTTAACTATAGTGAAGTTGCCTATGCAAGTTAGTATAAGGGAAGAGTTCGATCTTTATTATAATATTCTCTTTTAGAAATAATTTATTTTAGTTACTATAGGTTTTTTTAACCCAATTAATTTCCTTAAAATGAGCTATTGAAAAACTCTCTACGATGTTCCAGTGCCAAGCTATCTCTGGAAACAAAGAAAAAGAGAGAAAAAAATCCCGTTTAGGGCAGAATGTTGTAGTAGCTGCCACTTTTCTTTATTTTCAAGCCAATATACTTTCCTTGCTGTTCAACCCAAGGGACAGAAAGTTTACTATACAGGGATTTCGGACAAGGCGGTTCTAATGGTGTACTTTTTGTTTTGATCTGACTCCTTTGTTAGGAACTATGGGTTTTATATTTCTTAACATTGTACGTGATCGTCTCTTACTAGGTTGCTAGCTACCGCTGCAACCCGGATTGTTTTGATATGACTCCTTTTTTAGGAGTTATGGTTTTTATATTGACCTTAAATATATTGACCTTAAATATAACTGTAGTAGCTTATACTATAGTTTAAGTGGCCTATAAAATTTAGTATGGGCAACAGGTCCGTTCTTTATTATAACGTCTCTTACTAGGTTGCTAGCTACCGCTGCAACCCGGATTTATGTACTACTCTTTATAATACTTCAGTTACTATGGCTTACATTTCGTTCCTTATTGTATGTTTGGTTATTAGCTCACAATTGTTGTTAGATATTACGTCACTTAACTTTTTACGTCATACATGGTTATTAATGAACAATCAGTTCTGGAAAATGTTTTGGGGATGCGGGTGATGACGAGGGTTGTCCTAGAGAAGTTATAAAACGAGCCATTGAACAACTCTCTACGACGTTCCAGTGCCAGCTATCTGTGGAACTTACTAACCTATACTATAATTAAGTGGCGTATAAAATTTAGTTTAGACAAGAGGTCGTTCTTTATTAAAATGATGGAAATTACATAATCCCTATTTATGTTTCAGTTAACATGGGCTAAGTGTCGTTCTTTATTGTAAAACTTTTAATATGTGGAATTAAAAGCACTATCTTTTCAATTTAAAATTTAAAAAAGAAACTTGTTTATTTACATTCTAGCTAAAATAATGAAGATAATATGAATGAACCACAGGGTTCAGTTTCTTTGGACTTGAGTTCGTTTTTTAACTATAAATACAAACAGGAAAAAGCCTACAGCTTTTTCTTCTTTTAAAAAGTAAGAGAGAAACTCAAACAATCAAGTAGCTAACTAAGTCCAATGTATGGAATGGTTTGTTATTTCAGTGATTTACTAACCTATACTATAGTTAAGTGGCCTATATAATTTAGTATAGGCAAGAGGTCGTTCTTTATTATAAACCCTCTACGATGTTCCAGTGCCAAGCTATATCTCTGGATACAAAAAAAAGAAAAAAAGAAAAAATATCCCGTTTGTGGAGAATAACGTGGTTAAAGTCAATTTTCTTGATTTTCAAGCCAATATATTTCCCTTGCTGTTCAAGCCAATGAACAGAAAGTTTCCTATACAGGGGTTTCGGACAAGGCGGTTCTAATGGTGTACTTTTTGTTTTGATCTGACTCCCTTTTTAGGAGCTATGAGTTTTTATATTTATTAACATTGGACGTGATCGTCTCTTACTAGGTTGCTAGCTACCGCCGCAACCCGGAAAAAAAATCTAATATTAATAACTACTACATGAGATTCGCTTGACTGACACTATTTATGATGAAAATTATCGTTTCTTTATGTAATTTTAACCCAATCACATTGCCACCGGCTCTCGTAGCTATAGCGATTCATCATTTATCAATGGAGAAATCCCATCAAAATTGGCTTTGGCCTTTGTGAAGAGTGGGAGTGCCGTTGGATCCTGGACTGAATCCCCCCACGATTTTAATTTTTTCGGTCTATCTAGCCTCGTGTGCAAAGTGAATGGTATTCCACTGTACACTCTATCATTTGACAAAAAATCCTATAGAACTCTGTACGAGTTGACAATGCAATCCCTAGATCATGACTCTCAACTATTTGAAAATGGAATAACCGATTCAATGTTTTTCAAAAAATCATGGGGTTATTGTTTTGGATTTGTCAGGCACACAGGATATGAGCATAGTACGAACAGGGAATGTACGTTTAGAGTGTACATTTGCCAATACTCTGACTGAGAGTATCACGCTAATATCACTGAGTCAATTTGAAACCTATTGGGAAATCACGCCCGACGGCAGTGTTTTACTAGACCTAGCACCATGAACACAAACCAAATAATCAACTTTTTTAGTATGGATCCATACATGTCCCGCTACAAGTCCTATTGCATACCTTCGGACTTCATTGAAAAAATTCCAAGTGTTAACAATACACTGATCATTGTTAATAGCAGTCCGTCGACTTTGAAGACCGGTCATTGGCTAAGCATCTTTCAAACAGCGAAGAATATTGAATTTTTTGATCCTCTTGGCCTATCGTATAAATTCTACGCACCATACATCAGCAACTTTATTGAAAGCAGTGGGAAAACCATTATTCAAAATCAACGAAGAGTACAGGATTTAGCGACTAAGACATGTGGCTTTCATGCACTACTCTTTTTCATGTTCAGATGTCGTGGCTACACCTACAAGCAGTTTCTCGACATCTACGTTGACTTACCTCAATTGAACGACTTTCTAGTGGAGAATATACTTACAAGTGTATTTAATATTGACTTTAGTGCCCTAAGAATAAAATGTTCTAAAGATGTATGTGAAATTGTTTATTAATAAAAAAAAAAAATTATATACATGATAAAAACGACTTTTCTACTCTTTAGATTTCATCCACTACTAGGTATTCGTCGACAACAACTAGTGCAGGTAGATTATCTGAATTCACAGTGTACTGATCCTGATGTAGTGCAATGTCAGGATCACATTTTTCTACAGTAGAGCGTGACTTCACTCTTGTCATATCTCTTTGTATAGTCAATGACACTATTCTCATTCATTCTATAGAATTCACATGTTTCAATTTGCCTATTTGAAGCAATTTCACAAACAGTGTCCTCAAGTGACGAATCACATTCCGTCACAGCCAAATAAAAATCAGTGGGCTTATAATCATAACACCCAGTGTCTTCACAACGATGACGTAGAAACCATATTCTTTTGTTGTTCCAACAGTTGAATCGTTGACCTGGTTCCTCCTCCCAGAACAATCTAAAACCACGACGATACCAATCTCGTAGCAATAAACTAAAATCACGGTTAGGATTCTTTCCATCATACCGGGATATGTACTCTCCCACTGCTTGCATTTATCATAATGACAATTGGAGCATAGGTGACCTCTAGGATGAGACTCACACACCTCTTCAAGACAGGAATTACATCCTTAATTTGTATAGCATATCCTCTATGCAATTTACACGGCTTGCATAATCTACACTTTTCATCATACTCCTCAATCATTGTGCAATTCTCACATGATGACCAGCTGCCCTGTGTGTACATACATAACGGACATGTATGGAACATTTTGTCATGTGTTAACGCTCTCACTGCCACAATGAAACTGAGCTAGCAACAACAAAAAATTGTCTGAGAGAGAGAGAGAGAGGAGTAAATCATCCTTGAGCACCATCTTCTTATGAAAAAAAGTCCTAAATTTCTAAACTAATGTTTAAAAGCATATCCACAATATCATTTTGTCGTGTCGTGATCAATATATCAATAAATTGTGTAAATGCATTTGGACCACGATGTAGAAGCTTCATACAATAGTCTAATGATGGAGAATCAGTTTTTCATTATATCAACAAGCATTCCTCGAGAAAATATCTTCCTTTGAATAGACAACTCTAGAAAATCATCATCTAGAATTCAAACGTTTTTCCATAAGAACTAGATTCCTCATGATTCGCTCTTTCTCGAATCTATCCATTTTTAGAGTCCTAACTCTCTCACAACCAACTTCAGACTAATCAGAATTTCTTTTTCTACTCTAGAAAATATACGCTTGTCTACTATAGAAAGAAAACAAAATACCATTGATTTAGAAACATTTTTATTGAACATAATTACAATAATAATATTCACTGATGCATTTTGTTCTCATCAATATATTTCGATAGGACATCTAATGCTGACCGAAGTTTATTTATATGGAGAATATTCACTTTTCCAGCAAAACATAGCTGCTCCTCCTGCTTAAATTTGCTTAATGATATCACGTATCTCGCATACATAATGTACCATTCAAGACATAGTCTACAGCCAGCGGTTATTTCCCACAGCTACATTAGGTACTCGTATATCGCTGCTGCTGCTGCTGTCGGTTCCATCATTAATCTCCAATAGTGTAAATGCACCACTCATTTTTTTTTTCACTAATATCCTTGTTGCAAATAAACTATTCTCTTTGAATTCAATTCTCTTACTAATAAGAATTGTAAAGAAAACTATTCCTTTTATTCAAATCCTAATCACCAATCAAGTTATACTCGTTCCTCTTGGCCAAAGGTGTAATGACCTGTAGAATAGGACTACCAGAAAAACCTGTTGGGTACGGGCGCGTACGCAAAGTATATACCTTCAAGCAAATTCCATATGATATTTCAAATTACTATACCTTCTATAGAAATGATACCTCTTTGCAAATGACCCTGGTAACCCAATTACTTGAAAACCTACACACATATCTATGCCTCAGGCGTAAGTTTGCGTTTAGGTTCTGTAGTAATCGGGCGCTTACTACTCAGACCTTTCCTGAACTTTAAAGAATAAACACCTCTGTTTGAAAATCTTTGCGCTTCTCTGCCATCAGCGGTCTGTTTGAAAATAAACACCTCTGTTTGAAAATCTTTGCGCTTCTCTGCCATCAGCAAATCTCTGCCATCAGCGTCCAATTACCCTGGAACACGTATTTTGGCAGAAAGAAACTTTCTCAAAATGCCTTTGAAACCAACTTGAGACTTCGAAACCTGTTTTTAATTCCTAAAAAACATCTAATAATAACATTGCACTACTAATTACCGATTTTCATGTATGTATTGGAATAAATTAATTGAAAATTAGTTTCTTCAAAAATTAGTGTTCCAACGTTGAAGCCAAGTTTCGCGTTCAAGAGAGATCTGTCTTGTCTACCCGTGAAAAGATCTAATGTCGCTTATGTTTATAGGTTCTCTGGAGCACTTGCACCTCGGTCCGGGTTCTTATAATGGGTGAGATAGGGAAAGATCATACTGCTAATTATATAAACTGTGGTTTTGAAGGATGAGCTTTGCGAGTTTCTTAGCTGGTGCCTCCCGAACCTACAGCTTTATCAGAGGGAAATAAAGGATGCTTTCCGCCTGAGATCAGACCCTGTAATAGTTAAGTGGCACGACTTGGAAATACGAAATGCGGTTCTCAGGAAAAGTTTTGTATTTTTAACAGAACGGCGTAGGGGTTGCTACGGACTACACTACGTTTCAACGCGAGGCTAGAAAAAAAATTAAAGCCAGTGCTCTCCCAAGCCCTTGTAAAAGGTCAAAATGCGCGGCTCAATGGCGATAGGCTTATCATTGAAGGTAAAACGTACACATACAACGACCTTGAATGTCAAAAAGTAAAAGAAATGACGGTAAGCCACCCAAATAGGCCCCCCTAATCCAACACAAAAGTAACTCAGAGATCAGGGGTATAAATGCCGCTAATGTGAATGAAAATAACCAGAGCTCAGTCCAGAATTGCCCTTCAGATCAGTCGGACTGTTGGCAATGAAAGTGACACGAACACGATAGTTGAAAGAAACAGAAACTTGCCGAAAACATAGGAATAGGGAAAGGTCGTAAAAGCAGCGAGATTAGCCCCGTCAATAATACTAACAGTCGCACCGCTAGAAATGTAAGGCAAAGAAATGAGGAGCCATTGACAAGCCGGGTTACTGAAGGGGAATTGGCCACCAACAGACAAAACACACGCCCGTTCAGGCAGCTACAGAAAAATCAGCCTTGGCAGAACAGGGGTATTAATAGGCCTAGGAGTGACGATTATTACCGGTTAGCTTTCCCCCCGAGTGTTTACGGAGCCCCAATAGGATCAACAAGGCCATACACAAACCCTGAAGTTGGTATCTTGGAATGTACAGGGTATAAAAAATAAGTTAAGTTCTGTGGAAAGTGAGTTGTCAAATTTTGACTTTGTAGCATTAAAAGAAACCTGGCATTACCCTAGTGAAACTCCAAAACTAAGAGGTTTCAATGTGAAAAGTGTGTATCGCGAGAGTTAGCTTTGAACAATCGTTATTTTGGATGCCCTCGTAGTTTTGATAAAAGATGAATCTTTCAAAAGTTATACAAAGCTGAAAAGTAAATCAAAAAATGTTATTTGGATCAGATTAGAATGTTTGGATCACTGTTTATATAATTAGCAGTGGGTTTACCGCAGATGATTTCTGGCTCTTCATTCTCGGTGCGAACAAGAAGCTCCTCCTACTTATTTGTGCACTTATGGATTAGTGTGTTTGCGTCAAGCAATGAGAAAGGGTTAGAAAGTGCATTATTCGTAATTGCGAAAGCAGATAAAAACTTGGTGAGCTGGCCAAGTGGTTTGCAACTTTCCATCTCACAGGTATGACTTAATTTATATACAAATTATGACAATCTATTATTTATATACAGTGGATTAAACTGACTGGCCTATGTAGGATTTTATACAAAAGGGGGTGGGGGGTGATGAAATTTATGAAAATAAGTAATTTATCTTCTTCTAATAACTGGTGGAATAGGTGTGATGGTTTTGAGGGGCGGATCCAGGATTTTTTAGGGGGGGGGGGGGGCGCAAATAGGTTGATCCGATAAATTTACGTTAGGAGCAAGTTTAATTATTGCAAACTTGCGTTAATTAGGTAAATTACACTACTTTTGACTACTTTAGGGGGTACCCCTCGCCCTCCGCTCTCTGGATCCGCAAACTGGATGGTTTATCTTTTTTTTTTTTCACGTCGTGATATTTATTTTCTCAGATTGTAGTTCCTGTGATACTTGAACAGTCTAGTTACCAGTTTTGGTGGATAGCCGAGATATAAGACTAGTTTCGTTTTCAATCAATGTTTTCGTATGAAATGGGGCAGACCTTTCTTGAACTTTAAACAATAAACACCTCTGTTTGAAAATCTTTGCACTTTGTGAATGTAGATAGCGATAAGGATTCCTGATTGAGACCAACTCGAGACTTCAAACCTACTTGTAATTCTTATAAATATCTGAACTAATTTTAAATATATATATATATATATATATATATATATATATATATATATATATATATATATATATATATATATATATATATATATAGATATATATATATATATATATATATATTATATATATAATATATATATATATATATATATATATATATATATATATATATATATATATATATATATATATATATCGGCCCGTACAAACAGTTCCTCTCATTTGATCTGCCATTAGCGGTTTCAATACCCTGGAACACGTATTTTGGCTGAAACTTTCTCAAATGCCTTTGAAAACACCTTGAGACTTCGAAACCTATTTTTAATTCCTAAAAACATCTAATAATAACATTGCACTACTAATTACCGATTTTCATGTATGTATTGGAATAAATTAATTTAAATTTAGTTTCTTCAAAATTTGTGTTCCAACGTTGAAGCCAAGTTTTCGCCTTCAAGAGAGATCTGACTTGTCTACCCGTGAAAAGATCTAATGTCGCTTATGTTTATAGGTTCTCTGGAGCACTTGCACCTCAATCCGGGTTTTTATAATGGGTGAGATAGGGAAAGATCTGCTAATTATATAGACTGAGTCTATAATATATATATATATATATATATATATATATATAATATATATATATATAATATATATATATATATATATATATATATATATATATATATATATATATATATATATATACATAGTATATATATATATATATATATATATATATATATAATATATATATATATATATATATATATATATATATATATATATATATATATATATATATGATATATATATATATGTATAGTATAGTTAAAACTCAGTAGTTTTACTACTGATGACGGTCACTGTATATGTGACCGAAATATCTGGTATTTTTTGTGAAATTTATTATACACTGTCTATTAAAAAGGATTTTATCCCTATTTTGAACTTTTATTTTATCGTCATGGAAAGGCAGTGTGGTCTCCGAAATTATCTACGTCATTCTTCATCCACACAACGTGCCCTAGCAACCTCAACCTTTCTTTCATCATAGCCCTAGAGAGCTATATTGAACCCTACATTTTTCGTATAGCCTATTGATTGAAATACGGTCAGTCAGCCGGGTACCCAGAACAATCCTTAAGCCATTTCTCTGGAAACACATCTAGCAAATCTTCATCCGCTTTTCAGAGCGTCCATGCTTGAGAGCCATATTTGACCACTGTCATCACTGTAGCTTCTAATATTCTAATCTTGGTTTGCAGACCTATCTTCCTATTCTTCCAAACTTTTTTTAATTGTGAAAAAACACTCTAAGCCTTTCCTATTCTACTTTTAAAACATCTTCACTGCTCCCACCATCTTTACTAATAATACTACCAAGGTAAGTGAAGCTGCCCACCTGATCATTCTTTACATTGCCCAACGTCACCTTTTCATTTTCACTTATACCTAGCCTTAGTAACGTATTCTTCTTAACATTAATTTTTCAAATCTATTCTAGCACCCAGAACTCGCAAAACCTCTAAAACTTCATTCATTTTGCTCACACTTTCATCTGGGATACTTAAATCATCAACAAAATCTAAGTCAAGGTGACTTTTTTTCCTCCCCATTTGATTCTGTGGTATCCCATTACCTTTCCTGTGCTCCATAAGACAAATTCCATAAAAAAAATCCATATAAAGGGGGATAGAACACAACCCTGCTTAACTCCTGATTTAATACAAAACCAGCTGTTAACTTCATTTCCTACCTTAACCGCAGCAGTGTTATTCTTGTACATAGCACTAATCACTTTAATGTATTAATCTGGTATACCATACAAGGATAAAGCTCTTCTATCAACAGAATCGAACAGTTGCTCATAATCTATAAAACTGAGGACCAAGGTGTTTGACAGCTCAGGCACTTCTCAATTATTAGCCTAAGAGTGAAAATTTTGGTCGAAATATCCTCTACCTTTTCTAAAACCGCACTGTTCTTCTCTTAAAACGTTTGTCTACGGCATCTCACAGTCTAAGAACTATCATATTACTAAGTAATTTACTACCTACAGAGACCAGACTAATGCCTTGATAATCACCAAACTCACTTTTTTTTCGCCTTTCTTATAAAGTGGCTTAATTAGATTTTCCTAAAATCGTTAGGTACTTCCCCTTTTTCAAAAACCATATTCATAATCTTCAGTAACTTATTTCGAACATCAGAGTCACCATATTTAAGAAACTCATTTACCACTCTATCAGTACCTGGAGCCTTATTATTTTTTTCATCCTTTTAGTACTGTCGTTAATTCTTCCTCACAAAACAAATCTTCCTTTACATCCAAGGTATCACAAACTTTTTCATTTTCCTCTATCAGCAACTTCACAAATTATTTTTCTAAAATTATTCCAACCATCTTCTACATTATCAAATTTTAAATCTGAAGTTTAGCATTCAACTGTTCCTGGAAAGTTTCTCTCAAATTCTCATCCTGGAGTCTACTAACATCATAACTTGCCTGGAGGTAGTTACCCTTCCGGTATTTCAGCTTTAAATTAACCCTTGACACTACTAGATGGTGCTCTTTACTTTTAACTTCAATAACAGCACTTCTATATACCCTAGTATCTTTTTTTGATCCTGCCAGTCTTCGGTTTACTGTAACATAATCAATAAGGTTTGCTGTCTTACCATCACGTGAATACCATGTTAACTTATGTGCTATTTTATGACCAAATTAAGAACACCGTATTGTTATAACTAGATTGTTATACGTACAAAATTGCAAAAGTCTTTATCCATTACTGTTTTCTTTTCCTACACCAAATTACCTAGGCTAGGATACCATTTATCCCTATTTCTACCGACCTGGGCGTTAAAATCTCCTGGAAAAAAACATCATATTTCTACCTGGGACCCTGTCTATTTTCTCCTGTAACTGTAATTAAAATTCATCGGAGTCACTAGTATCTCCGTCAGTTGGTTCTTCAGGGGGCATATACCACTATAACTGATACCCTGAACTTTTTAGTCATAAAATGAGCAATTAGTATTCTATTATTAATACCTTCCCAGCCTAAACAAGACTTAGCAGCTTCATTATTCATCATGAGCCCTACTTCCTGTCTATGTACCCCATCCTTCCTGCCTGAGTAAACAAATTCTATATCTCCTAATTTCATGCTTCCTACCCCTGGCATATGAGTTTCTGAAACTCGTATAAGTACAGTTCAAATCGTCTGGAATTCGTCAGTCAAAATGTCGATACGATGGTCATTTTTTAACGTCGTAACATTCCAAGTTCCGATTTTCATGTTCTATAAATCATTGAAATTATTTTCGCCTCAGGAAAAGCAATGATCCCGGATACCAGTGCAGGACGGGGGATTACGCATCTTCTCAAGTCTACACCGAAGTGCCGATTGCAGAGGATTGCATATACACAATTATTGCTCACATATAAAGATAGTATATAACTAGTAATTAACACCGTAAGTAGCTATCAATTATCCTTTAATTATCATTTTTATTGGTCATGTATTGTGTTTTTTATTCTTCTTCTTGTTACACTTGTTTTTGTAAAAAAGCCTTTATTGCCAAAGAAGTAGAAAACAAAGTCACTTCAGCGTGAGGAGCTGGAGGTTTAAATGATGTTTAGTTCTCCTAAAGGCCTACTCCCAGAGCGATTTCACTAATACCATAATTTAGCTAGCGCTAATTTGAGTCAATCATATTTTTAATAGAATTTTCTGATTGGTTGGGAAATTCTTATTGGCTCAAATTGGCGCTAGCTGAATTTCGGTAGCAGTAAAATATTCATATGAATGGACCTTAATACGCAATACAATTTCCGTTGGTTTCAGTTTTTAGGGTTATTGTTTATTTTTATTAAAAGTTATTTAATTTTTAACCGTTTTTAACGCATATTCAGGAATCTGAAAAGATGAAGGGATGTACCTTCTAAAGGCCAAGCCCTACATGCTAGTTTAACTTTTGCATAAAAATGCTTCGAGAATTTTCGCGTGTTCACTTTACACGTGTTCACTTTACGCGTTTTTCACATTACACTTTGCTTCGAGAATAAGGGCTGATTTTCGCGTGTTCACTTTACACAATAAAATAAAATCCTTCTAAACATAAGGTAAGAACTTCTTTAAGCATACTTCCAAAGTTTTTTGTAATTCCTGATATCATTTTTTTTATTTCTATCAAAAAATTGTTACCGTAGTTTTTACTACGGTAAAAACTACGGTAAAAAAGGGGTCGCTTAACTCTTTTTTTAAGAGCTGCACGACTACTTCTCAGCACTCTATACTTAGTCCAAATACATACGTCCTAATAAAGGTACGGATCAAAAGTCATGTATTATCATTTATTTTCTGACCTTTTTTGTACGGATCAAAAGTCATGTATTATCAGATTATCGGTCTGGGCTTTATTGGAAGTAATTGAAAAACAAATAATAATTTAAAAGCAGTAGTCTTTTACTTAAAAAGAAACTCCAAATTCATGACATTTACATAGTTTCTTTGACAATGTGTTTTTCTTCTTCTTTTTATTTTACCCGAGGCTAACAATTAATGAGAAGAGAGAAACTCGGAAAGCATGTTTCTCCTGCAAAAATCTAATTTTTTTCAGATTTATGAAACTTGAATCCTACTTAAAAAAGAAATAATGATTAAATCGGCAGGCAATCCCTAAACCTTGAATTTTTTCATCTCAATTATGAGGCAAACATACTTTAATGGAATGAAGCACGGCCAGCCTTTCGTATTTTTTTCACCCTGACGAGAAGCGGAAATACAGCCCCAGTAGTCATTGAAGAATTCATACAATTTTACTTAAAACTTGAACAAAGATATGATGGTTTGCAGATGTGGCATTGTTATTTATCTTTCCATAAATTAAAGGAATTATGAGAAATTTGTTTGATGAGAAGGTTGTATGCCTTCCACGAAAAATTACAATTACTTGGCTTAATCCTTTTCTTAACTATTTTTTCGTTCTCTGTTTTCTTTTTTTGTCGGATGTCATGTACAGTCGGACAAGAAGTAAATCTTCCTAAAGTTACACTGGCTATGCATCACATCTGACAAAGAAAAGTCAGAGAACAAAAAAAAATAGTTAAGAAAAAGATAGAACCAAACGAGGGTGATTTTTAGCCAGCGAAAAGTAAAAAATGATAAGAAGATGTTTCAGCAAAGATTCTACGAAGACTAGTATGAAGTTATTAACTAGACAAATTTAAAAATTAAAGTTGGAATTTTTTTTACTTAGTGTAGTACTGAAATTCCATTGCTTAGATTTGAGAAAACACAAAATGTTATCTCACATGAAACTCAACTAATTTGCAAAGTTTAAGTTTTCAATAATTAATTACTGCAATCTGAAGTGTCATTTTGGGCTGAACCTCCAATTCGGTGGTATGATGCTTTACCTATGACCAATTGGTGCTATGACTGATTCGATTTATTTTTTTAGTCATACATTTTTATAGTCATGATGAGCATATTTTACCCTGTGGATCATTCCTTTGAGAACAGCTTACTGCAATTTGGAGAGTTAAAAAAAATTATCATCCAACAAATGAGTCAAATCATTTTCTCTAGACTAGGTATTTCATATAAGAATCCGAGATAACTCTTCTCAGCTCAGCTTAAAATAATGGTATGTATCATCTAAGCCAGTGGTCGGCAAAAGTGCGGCTCCGGAGCCGCGTTTGGCTTTTTGGTCCCTCAAGTTCGGCTCTGGCACAAATATCCACGGAAGGCGCAATAATATTTTCATAAAAATACATTGTTAGAAAAAAAATGTTATCTTACTTTGATACATTAAATTCTTCTATATACTTGAGAACACGTATAATTTTTGTTTAAGTTAAAACATTTTAAGAACGATTTTCTGAAAAGAATTAAACAGTTACCATTGTCTCCCAAAACCATTAAAGATAGAACAATTAAAAATGTTTTTGAGTATAAACACCCGCATATAGAAGATCGGAAATTGGGTTTTCGGCTTTATCAATAGCTGCTGATAAGTGTTGTGACATAAATGCACAAGTTTACGTATAGCGAACAAGTTTCACTTTTTTTAAGATTTATGTTTCATTCATGCCCTAAAGAAGAATTTTTTGGATTATTAACACTCAAAGGTCAGAACCGTGAGAAAATATGGCAAGTTCTGTAATGAGTAGTAATAAGCATCATATTTTCCTCGATAAAGTTGTGTTCAATTCAACAGATGGAGCCAAAAGTATTACCGACGTAAGAAAAAGGGTTTGTTTGTATTTTGAAAGAAGAATTAATCACGAGATTAATTCTTAATAACATCCGATCTACATCTAATCTACTTCCACAAAGCTCTAGTAACTCCTTTTAAAGGAATCTCGTCGCTTTGTACATTATTAAGGCTCCTGGAACCCTGGCTCCACCCGTGGACATTTTTTGGCTGAATTTACACATTAGTGAAGATACAGTCCTGTGTTAAATTTAGCGCTTCTTGTCGATTCCGCTTAATTGATATGACATTTAAAAACTTTTTATATTTACGATTCAAGAATATGAAGATAAAAAGAACTAAAAATGGCTGAAAACCAAGAGTGAGGGGAAAGCCGAGTGAACGAGGTAAGAAATACCGTGAAAATATCATATGACAGCTAGAACACTGGAAAAATCAAGAAAGAAGAATACACTGTGCCTTGTATTTACATTCAATAAACAAGTTGGGGCATCGCGAGTTCCTTTTCTAAGCACCAATTCTTCTTGGGTGGACAGCTGGTCCCAGCCGAGCAAAAACGGGGCAATTAGCATATTTAATTTTCTTATTCAAAAGAACACAGATGTCGATGTATTAAAACTATGGATTCCTATATTTTTTTAAACTCAACTACTTCTTTTCACAGTTACCTTCCTATCTTCACCAGATATGCTGTTCGATAGTGACTAGGTCACCAGTGACCTAGAAAGCTGTTTTCAAAAACTAATTTGGAAGATAACAATCAATATTTGGCTTCAAAAGCTATTCTTGCAAATGATCGCCTTTTAATGCTTTCACATGTAGATATCATTGACGACAACACTGACAATGCAGCAACAGAATTGCAACGCAATTATTATATTGCAATACCAATTACAAAAGGGAATGGCGACCAGTAGATCGTGGCTCATATTTAGAGTGAACAAATGAACTGTTCCCTATGCAGCATTGTCAAACCCCATTTTTAGGCAAATTGCATTCGCAATTAATTAACACATGATGCAGGAAAACAAACAGAGGGTATGACACGAAAAAAGTTCAATATATTCTTTCGACATATGTATCGTGCTGGAGAGTGATTCTGAATGAGCCTGCCTCATAGGGAAAGATTTTTAAAGGAGCCTCCCAGTTAATTTTACCTTTTTCTTCATCACTATCGTCACTGCTAGGCAGGGGCGTCATTTGGGAAGGGTTGGGGTCAGCTAAAACCCCCTCCCCCCCCCCAATAACATGGAGAAAAGATCATTATATAGACTATGGCCCTCGACTATCCGGATATGGACCCCTCTTGCCCCTCCCCCTAAATATAATGCTGGAGATACGTCCCTGCTACTAGTAAGTAGTATCCCCACAGGGACTTCTACGACGCCCATACGGACTTCTCCTTTCTTCTAATGGTTCAACGGTGCAAGAAAGGGATTTAACAGCGCATCCCTCTTTTGGCGACCAGGTGCCGCAATTCTAGGCAAGAGTCCTGGGCGTTTCAGTTACTTGGAATGTGGTCGGGATAATCGAAAAGTAGTAATAATAGGGGATTCGAAATGGAGTCCCTTGCACCGGTGCAGCAGGGTCAGCTGGCAAGATTCCGATCAAGCCCTGTTTCTAGGCAAGATTTCAATCGGAGCCCAGTTAAATCACGCGACACACCCCGTTTCAAGCGCTTGTTACATCACATGACACACCATCGTCTTTAAAGGGTCTGATAAATGGAGCTACCAGCCCCTCAAGCTATCACACGTACGCAACGCGGTCATAGGTTTTTTTAAAGGGAACCAAGTTGGCAAGACTCCCATGACACACACCTCTCTGGACCCCAATGACGTCACACGACTTACCCCGTTTTAAACGGTCAGGTCTAATTATGCTTGACGCAATTTTACGTAACCCTCTGTCAGGAGCCCATGGGGAATCCCCGCATGTAACTTAACGACAGCAGACACCTTACGTAATGGTTGCGTATCAGTTTCACGTTAAATTTTTTGGCATTTTCCGCCCGAAATACTCAACACATTTTTTCTTTCTTCAACTTAATGACGGCACACACTTTATGTAAGGTCAAGCAATGATTGCGTAACCATCACTGTCAGTTAATATCCTTTTTTGACATTTTATTTTTTGTCCGAAACGCAAAAAGCATTTTTCTTTCTTTAACTTAATGGATTTTTATTTTATTCCTTTCGCTCGAAACGTTCAGCGCTTTTTTCTTTAGTTCTTGACCCCGCCAGGACTCGAAAGGTCATCCCCATCTAAAAATTTGTGCCTTAACTGACAGAGCCACCAATCTTTTTCCAATGCTCTGTATTAGAGAAATACTTTCGGTAAATAACACAATCCCCATGACGTCACAGGTGTTCCATTGCAAACACCATTGTTTTTCCATGCACCTGCAACATTTGGCACGAAGCCGGGGAATATTGATTTTTCAGAAACAATCACTGTCAAGGTATTTATACCGATAAAATGAAAATGTATCGTTTCTATGTGTGAGATACTAGATTTCACACTTTCGTGACAATATACGGCTGCTCCCCTAACAATCAATTTGAGAGGGTGATCTGATACTAGTTGTACATTTAAACCATATTTTGAGGTATCTTTGAAGGACTTTTAATGAAATACATCGTTTCTTTTTGAGTAATTGTTAGATTTTCACCCACTTCCATGGAAACAATTCTTTAACACCTCCACTTTAACTTTTAAGCTGTAGTTCACCCCACAATGATATTGCTTGACTGTCCCCCCTGGCACCCCCCGTCATCATTCCCAAGACATTTTTTCAGTTATTTCATAATAAAAATTATGGATTTAAATCCCGTGACTCAAGTTTTTTGCAACCCAAGCCTATCAAGATGTCCCACAAAACACTCCACGTCACCATGGCATCACATCTCCTTTCCCCTCCATCCCCCATGTGACACCAGTCCCCCACCCCCCCCCCCCCTCCTGAGCGAGCTGACATTAGTGGTACATTTAAAGCGTTTTAAGAGGTATCTTTGAAGGTCTTTTAATGAAATACTCCGTTTCTATGAGTAATTATTAGATTTTCACCCTCTTCCAGGGAAAAAATTCTTTAACGCCTTCACCTTAAATTTTAAGCTTTAGTTCATTCCAGAATAACATTGCTTGACTGTCCCCCAGACACCCCCGTCATCATTCCTAAGACTTTTTTTCAGCTATTTCATAGTAAAAATTATGCATTTAAATCCCATGATTCAAGTTTTTGCAACCCAAGACTATCATGATGCCTCACACAAACACTCCACACCACCATAGCATCATAGCCCCCTCCCCTCCATCAATCATGTGGCATAAGTCCCCCCTCACGAGAGCTGATATTAGTGGTATATTTAAAGCGTTTTAAGAGGTATCTTTGAAGGACTTTTAATGAAATGCATAATTTTTTTTAGTAATTATTAGATTTTCCACCCTCCTCGATGGAAAAAATTCTTGACAACTCCACCTTAACTTTTAAGCTGTAATTCAACCCACAATGACATTGCTTGACTGTCCCCCTGACACCCTCTTCATCATTCCTATGACGTTTTTTAGTTATTTCATAATAAATTTATGCATTTAGATCCCGTTTTCAAGTTTTTGCAACCCAAGCCTACAACGATGCCCCACTAAACACTTTACGTCACCATGGCATCACACCCCTTCCCCTTTCATCATCCATGTGGCACCAGTCTCCCGCCCCCCGAGCGAATCGATATTTACTGGTACATTTAAAGGGTTTTAAGAGGTATCTTTGAAGGACTTTTAAATGAAATGCTCCGGTTCTTTGAGTAATTGTTATATTGTCACCCTCCTTCATGGACTAACTTCTTTGACGCATCTATATTAACTTTTAAGTTGTAGAACATGGTATCCCAAAGACACCCGAACCATGACATTACTTGACTGTCCCCCTGACACCCCCGTCATCATTCCTAAGACATTTTAGTAATTTCACAATGGAAATTATGCCTTAAAATCTCGTGATTCGAGTTTTTTGCAACCCAACCAAACAATCATGATGCTCAACAAAGCAATCCACACCATCACAGCTTTACGCTCCTGCCCCAACCGTCATCCATATTTTGCCATCCCCCTGGGACATTTTCAACCGTTTCATTCCGAAAATAAACTCATGAATCTATTTAAACAGTATATATTTGAACAGAGAGAAGTCACCTGTTGTGTTTGCTAGAGTGTGATACTCCGACTGATTTGCACTACAGAACCACATTATCTCAATTTTGTGACCCCCTCTGACATCATATCATCATTCCTAAGACATTTTTTAGTTATTTCATTATTAAAATTATGCCTTTAAATCCCGTGATTCAAGTTTTGCAACCCCAGCATTTCATGATACCCCACAAAGCACTCCACATCGTTACAGCTTTATGTGCCTGCCCCATCCGTCATCCACAAGGCACCATCCCCCTTCCCCCGCCTCTAGGGCATTTTCAACCTTTTCGCTCGGAAAATAAGCTAAAGAATCGCATTAAAAAATGTTTTTTACTTGAAAACAGAGAAGTCGCCCGTTTCTTTGCTAGGGTTTGTTACTCTAAGCAATTCATGCCACGATGCCACACTATTGCTGCTCTGTGGCACCTCAATGCCAAACTATTACTGCTCTGTGGCACAACTCTGATATCACCCCCTCTCGCCAAAACACTTTTTAGACATTTCTTCGTAAACGTTTTACTTCAACCCATTCATTCTAATTTTCGCAAGCAATTCATGCCACAGTATCACACTATAACTACTTTTCTAGCACCCTACGACACCCGTCATCATCATTGTAAGTGTCTAAGAACGTTTTTAAAACACACACACAATTTTTCTCTATGTTTCAGTTAGGTTCATTTAACTTAGGTTAACATGAGCACTTATGTTAACCTAAGTTAAATGAACCTAACTTAAACGTAGATAAAATTGTTAGTTCTAAGAGTTATTTCTTGTCTTTGACGGAAAAACTTGTTGCTATTAGAAAAAATTTTTTACTATTAAGAAAAAACCCGCTATTTCCAAGAGAAGTTTGATCGTATTAAGTAAAGGTTTGATAATATTAAGGAAAAAGTTGTTACTGTCAAAGAAAACATTTGTTAATGTTAATAAAAACTTGCTAACTCTGGCAGAAAACTTGTAACCATAAACAGAAAATTGTTACTTCTAAGGAAAATTTGTTATCTTTGACGGAACAATTGCTACTTCTAACGAAAAAAAAAAAATCGTTACCACTGACAAAAAATTGTTACTTCTAAAAGAAAATATATTATCTTTGACTGAAAACTTGGTGTTATTAGAAAAAAATTGTTAGTATTATAAAAAACATGTTACATCTAAGAAAAATTTGATAGTGTTAATTAAAAGTTTGTTAGTGTTAGGGAAGAGTTGTTACTTCAATGGGTAAAAAAGTTGTTAGTGTTAAGGAAAACTTGCTACTTCAGACAGAAAACTAGTTATCATAACAAAACAATTAATACTTGTAAGAGAAATTTGTTATCTTTGACGGAAAACTTGATGTTATTAGAAAAAATTTCTTACTATTAAGAAACAATGTGTTGCTTCCCAATAAAATTTGTTGATAATAAGTAAAACTTTCTTAGTATTAAAAAGTTGTTACTCCGAAGAGAAAATTTTTTAGTGTTAAGAAAAACTTGCTACTTCTAACAGAAAACTTGTTATCATAAACATAAAATTGTTACTTCTAAGAAAAATTTGTTATCTTTGACAGAAAACTTGCTACTTCTAACGGAAAAATTGTTACTTCTAAGGGAAATTTGTTATCTTTGACGGAAAACTTGGTGCGATTAGAAAGAATTTGTTACTGGTAAGAAAAAACCTGTTACTTCTAAGAGACATTTGATGGTTTTAAGTAAAACTTTGCTAGTATTAAGGAAAAAGTTGTTACTTCGATGAGAAAATTTGCTAGTGTTAAGGAAAACTTGCTACTACTGACAGAAAAATTTGTTATAATAAACGAAAAAATTGTTACTTCTAAGAAATATTTGTTAACCTTGATAGAAAAGTTTCTAGTTCTAACAGTAAAACTTGCTGCATTAGTTGAAAAACGTTCAGAAATTAAATCAAAGTACAAGTTTTTTTTAACTGAAAGTAAGGAGCTACATTAAACTTAAAATGACAGAAATGATTCCGTATATGAAATGGGCTTTCCGCTCCTCAACGCCTCACTCTTTACCACAACTCTACTTTTTAAAACAATAAAAAACTTTAGCTTAAAGAGCAAGACGTTGAGGAGGGGACAGCCTCTTTCTTATACAGAATAATTTCTGTTCGTTTTAATGTTGCTCCTAACTTTCAGTTAAAAAAAAACTGTTTTTTTATTTAATTCTTAGTTCAAAGTGAACAAACCTGTACTAACTTGGATATTTCATTAACATTATCAAACCAGTAGGCTTTTAAGTGAATTAAATAAAAAAAGTTTTTTAACTGAAAGTAAGGAGCAAAAACTACAAACGATGAGAAATTATTCTGTATATGAAAGGGGCTGGCCCCTCCTCAATGCCCCGCTCTTTACGCTAAAGTTTTTTTTATTGTTTCGAAATTAGAATTGTGAGAAAAAGTCAAACTGTAGCATAACTAGCGAGGCGTTGAGGAGGGGACAGGCCCTTTCATATACGTATAATTTCTGTTCGTTTTAAGTTTTAATGTCGCTCCTTACTTTCAGTTAAAAAACTTGTTTTTTTATTTAATTTTTTTTTTTTCTGAAGGTTTTTCAATTAATACAGGTTTTTAATTTGGCTCACCGTACTTGAATAATTAAAATGGAATTTGTATACTAATTTTACTTTTTTTAAAAACTAATAATAATTTTATAGTAACCAAAGTTTGATTTTTGTTCCAGTTATTTAAGAACGACTCCAGAATCAAAAAGGCTGTTTAATTAGAATAATAATCTCTTTTAAAACGTAAACAAACTTTAGTTTAAGAGTGAGCTAGTGAGCAAAGGCAAACCCCCTTATATACGTAATAGTTTTTGTTTGTGTTAAGGTTTAAAGTTGCTCCTTACTTTCAGTTAAAAAAAAAAACTATTTTTAATTTAATTTCTTATTATTTTTTAAATAAAGCTCGTAAATCCAGTACCTCTTCATGGAAATTCTCTCTTCCCTCATGACAGATTCCTCAATGAAAAGATCCTCCCACTCATCTATGTTCTAGTTTGCACTCTAGTTTTAGGAGTAATGGGCTATTTTTTTACTATGGGGCGTGATCGTCTCTTACTAGAATTATATTTCGTAACATTGGACGTGATCGTCTCTTACTAGGTTGCTAGCTACCACTGCAACCCAGACTAGGTGTTGCTAGCTACCGCTGCAACCCGGATAATTGACAAACACCATTTATGATGAGCTATATTCGTCCTTTATTGAACTAAACCTGGAACCACCATATATCAGTTAGTATGGGAGAGAGATCGTTCTTTACCGTAACTTTTAAAAAAAACTGCAGTATGAAAAGACATCAAAAATGCAGTTTTTTAGTGGAAAAATGTATTCTGTTTCTAAAATAATTTGTTTAAGTTACAAAAAGGTTTCTAACCCCATTAATTTCCTTTAAAAAGAGCCATTGAACAACTCTCTACGATGTTCCACAGTGCCAAGCTATCTGTGGAAAAAAAATGCAGTTTAGGCAGAATGCTGTAGTAGCTGCCACTTTTTTTGATTTTCAAGCCAATATATTTCCCTTGCTGTTCAAGCCTAGGGACAGAAAGTTTTGTATGCAGGTATTTCGGACAAGGCGGTTCTATTGGTGTACTTTTTGTTCTGATCTGACTCTTTTTTAGAAGTTATGGGTTTTTATATTTCTTAACATTGGGACGTGATCGTCTCTTACTAGGTTGCTAGCTACCACTGCAACCCGGATCAAAAATTCAAGTAGATAACTAAATCGAATGTATACAATGATTTGTTATTCCAATAATTGTCTTTAAATGTAAACATCATTGATCAATCTTTATTATTAATCAACTATGTTCCAGTGCCAAGTTATCTGTGGAAAGAAAAAAAAAGAAAAAAGATGCCGTTTAGGTAGAATGCTGTAGTAGCTGCCACTTTTCTCGATTTTCAAGGCAATATATTTCCATTGATGTCAAGCCAAGGGACAGAAAGTTTCCTATACTTGTATTTCAAACAAGGCGGTTCTAATGGCGTACTTTTTGTTTTGAGTTTACTCTTTTCTTAGGAGTTATGGGTTTTTATATTTCTTAACATTGGACGTGATCGTCTCTTACTAAGTTGCTAGCTACTGCTGCAACCCGGATTAGATTTATAAATTAGATTACAGCTAAAGCTGCAACCATGATACTATAATCACTCCACATGTTAACTTTAAATTAAACTGAACCAGACTATAATATAGTTAAGTGGCCTATGCAAGCTAGTCACGATTTTGTTTTGGTCTTATTATAATTGATATGGTGAAATAATAATATGCAAATGGTTCTTAAATCATACTTTCTTTATGGTCCCATATGGTATAGTGGCTAGGATAGTTAACTTCACTTAACAGCCCGGGTTTGATTCCTTGTGTGGGAAAATTTTTAACTCTATAATCTTCGAACATTTGAACCTTTTATAATTTATAATGATGTATAATATAAATACTGTAATCTTAACTATAGTGAAGTTGCCTATGCAAGTTAGTATAGGGAAGAGTTCGATCTTTATTATAATATTCTCTTTTAGAAATAATTTATTTTAGTTACTATAGGTTTTTAACCCAATTAATTTCCTTTAAAATGAGCTATTGAAAAACTCTCTACGATGTTCCAGTGCCAAGCTATCTCTGGAAACAAAGAAAAAAGAGAAAAAATCCCGTTTAGGCAGAATGTTGTAGTAGCTGCCACTTTTCTTTATTTTCAAGCCAATATACTTTCCTTGCTGTTCAACCCAAGGGACAGAAAGTTTACTATACAGGGATTTCGGACAAGGCGGTTCTAATGGTGTACTTTTTGTTTTGATCTGACTCCTTTGTTAGGAACTATGGGTTTTTATATTTCTTAACATTGTACGTGATCGTCCTCTTACTAGGTTGCTAGCTACCGCTGCAACCCGGATTGTTTTGATATGACTCCTTTTTTAGGAGTTATGGGTTTTTATATTGACCTTAAATATATTGACCTTAAATATAACTGTAGTAGCTTATACTATAGTTAAGTGGCCTATAAATTTTAGTATGGGCAACAGGTCGTTCTTTATTATAACGTCTCTTACTAGGTTGCTAGCTACCGCTGCAACCCGGATTTATGTACTACTCTTTATAATACTTCAGTTACTATGGCTTACAGTTCGTTCCTTATTGTATGTTTGGTTATTAGCTCACAATTGTTGTTAGATATTACGTCACTTAACTTTTTACGTCATACATGGTTATTAATGAACAATCAGTTCTGGAAAATGTTTTGGGGGATGCGGGTGATGACGAGGGTTGTCCTAGAGAAGTTATAAAACGAGCCATTGAACAACTCTCTACGACGTTCCAGTGCCAGCTATCTGTGGAATTACTAACCTATACTATAATTAAGTGGCGTATAAAATTTAGTTTAGACAAGAGGTCGTTCTTTATTAAAATGATGGAAATTACATAATCCCTATTTATGTTTCAGTTAACATGGGCTAAGTGTCGTTCTTTATTGTAAAACTTTTAATATGTGGAATTAAAAGCACTATCTTTTCAATTTAAAATTTAAAAAAGAAACTTGTTTATTTACATTCTAGCTAAAATAATGAAGATAATATGAATGAACCACAGGGTTCAGTTTCTTTGGACTTGAGTTCGTTTTTAACTATAAATACAAACAGGAAAAAGCCTACAGCTTTTTCTTCTTCTTTTAAAAGTAAGAGAGAAACTCAAACAATCAAGTAGCTAACTAAGTCCAATGTATGGAATGGTTTGTTATTTCAGTGATTTACTAACCTATACTATAGTTAAGTGGCCTATATAATTTAGTATAGGCAAGAGGTCGTTCTTTATTATAAACCCTCTACGATGTTCCAGTGCCAAGCTATCTCTGGATACAAAAAAAAGAAAAAAAGAAAAAAATATCCCGTTTGTGGAGAATAACGTGGTTAAAGTCAATTTTCTTGATTTTCAAGCCAATATATTTCCCTTGCTGTTCAAGCCAATGAACAGAAAGTTTCCTATACAGGGGTTTCGGACAAGGCGGTTCTAATGGTGTACTTTTTGTTTTGATCTGACTCCCTTTTTAGGAGCTATGAGTTTTTTTATATTTATTAACATTGGACGTGATCGTCTCTTACTAGGTTGCTAGCTACCGCCGCAACCCGGAAAAAAAATCTAATATTAATAACTACTACATGAGATTCGCTTGACTGACACTATTTATGATGAAAATTATCGTTTCTTTATGTAATTTTAACCCAATCACATTGCCACCGGCTCTCGTAGCTATAGCGATTCATCATTTATCAATGGAGAAATCCCATAAAAATTGGCTTTGGCCTTTGTGAAGAGTGGGAGTGCCGTTGGATCCTGGACTGAATCCCCCCACGATTTTAATTTTTTTTCGGTCTATCTAGCCTCGTGTGCAAAGTGAATGGTATTCCACTGTACACTCTATCATTTGACAAAAATCCTATAGAACTCTGTACGAGTTGACAATGCAATCCCTAGATCATGACTCTCAACTATTTGAAAATGGAATAACCGATTCAATGTTTTCAAAAAATCATGGGGTTATTGTTTTGGATTTGTCAGGCACACAGGATATGAGCATAGTACGAACAGGGAATGTACGTTTAGAGTGTACATTTGCCAATACTCTGACTGAGAGTATCACGCTAATATCACTGAGTCAATTTGAAACCTATTGGGAAATCACGCCGACGGCAGTGTTTTACTAGACCTAGCACCATGAACACAAACCAAATAATCAACGTTTTTAGTATGGATCCATACATGTCCCGCTACAAGTCCTATTGCATACCTTCGGACTTCATTGAAAAAATTCCAAGTGTTAACAATACACTGATCATTGTTAATAGCAGTCCGTCGACTTTGAAGACCGGTCATTGGCTAAGCATCTTTCAAACAGCGAAGAATATTGAATTTTTTTGATCCTCTTGGCCTATCGTATAAATTCTACGCACCATACATCAGCAACTTTATTGAAAGCAGTGGGAAAACCATTATTCAAAATCAACGAAGAGTACAGGATTTAGCGACTAAGACATGTGGCTTTCATGCACTACTCTTTTTCATGTTCAGATGTCGTGGCTACACCTACAAGCAGTTTCTCGACATCTACGTTGACTTACCTCAATTGAACGACTTTCTAGTGGAGAATATACTTACAAGTGTATTTAATATTGACTTTAGTGCCCTAAGAATAAAATGTTCTAAAGATGTATGTGAAATTGTTTATTAATAAAAAAAAAAATTATATACATGATAAAAAACGACTTTTCTACTCTTTAGATTTCATCCACTACTAGGTATTCGTCGACAACAACTAGTGCAGGTAGATTATCTGAAATTCACAGTGTACTGATCCTGATGTAGTGCAATGTCAGGATCACATTTTTCTACAGTAGAGCGTGACTCCACTCTTGTCATATCTCTTTGTATAGTCAATGACACTATTCTCATTCATTCTATAGAATTCACATGTTTCAATTTGCCTATTTGAAGCAATTTCACAAACAGTGTCCTCAAGTGACGAATCACATTCCGTCACAGCCAAATAAAAATCAGTGGGCTTATAATCATAACACCCAGTGTCTTCACAACGATGATGTAGAAACCATATTCTTTTGTTGTTCCAACAGTTGAATCGTTGACCTGGTTCCTCCTCCCAGAACAATCTAAAACCACGACGATACCAAAATCTCGTAGCAATAAACTAAAATCACGGTTAGGATTCTTTCCAATCATACCGGGATATGTACTCTCCCACTGCTTGCATTTATCATAATGACAATTGGAGCATAGGTGACCTCTAGGATGAGACTCACACACCTCTTCAAGACAGGAATTACATCCTTTAATTTGTATAGCATATCCTCTATGCAATTTACACGGCTTGCATAATCTACACTTTTCATCATACTCCTCAATCATTGTGCAATTCTCACATGATGACCAGCTGCCCTGTGTGTACATACATAACGGACATGTATGGAAACATTTTGTCATGTGTTAACGCTCTCACTGCCACAATGAAACTGAGCTAGCAACAACAAAAATTGTCTGAGAGAGAGAGAGAGGAGTAAATCATCCTTGAGCACCATCTTTCTTATGAAAAAAAGTCCTAAATTTCTAAACTAATGTTTAAAAGCATATCCACAATATCATTTTGTCGTGTCGTGATCAATATATCAATAAATTGTGTAAATGCATTTGGACCACGATGTAGAAGCTTCATACAATAGTCTAATGATGGAGAATCAGTTTTCATTATATCAACAAGCATTCCTCGAGAAAATATCTTCCTTTGAATAGACAACTCTAGAAAATCATCATCTAGAATCAAACGTTTTTCCATAAGAACTAGATTCCTCATGATTCGCTCTTTCTCGAATCTATCCATTTTTAGAGTCCTAACTCTCTCACAACCAACTTCAGACTAATCAGAATTTCTTTTTTCTACTCTAGAAAATATACGCTTGTCTACTATAGAAAGAAAACAAAAATACCATTGATTTAGAAACATTTTTATTGAACATAATTACAATAATAATATTCACTGATGCATTTTGTTCTCATCAATATATTTCGATAGGACATCTAATGCTGACCGAAGTTTATTTATATGGAGAATATTCACTTTTCCAGCAAAACATAGCTGCTCCTCCTGCTTAAATTTGCTTAATGATATCACGTATCTCGCATACATAATGTCCCATTCAAGACATAGTCTACAGCCAGCGGTTATTTCCACAGCTACATTAGGTACTCGTATATCGCTGCTGCTGCTGCTGTCGGTTCCATCATTAATCTCCAATAGTGTAAATGCACCACTCATTTTTTTTTTTCACTAATATCCTTGCAAATAAACTATTCTCTTTGAATTCAATTCTCTTACTAATAAGAATTGTAAAGAAAACTATTCCTTTTATTCAAATCCTAATCACCAATCAAGTTATACTCGTTCCTCTTGGCAAAGGTGTAATGACCTGTAGAATAGGACTACCAGAAAAACCTGTTTGGTACGGGCGCGTACGCAAAGTATATACCTTCAAGCAAATTCCATATGATATTTCAAATTACTATACCTTCTATAGAAATGATACCTCTTTGCAAATGACCCTGGTAACCCAATTACTTGAAAAACCTACACACATATCTATGCCTCAGGCGTAAGTTTGCGTTTAGGTTCTGTAGTAATCGGGCGCTTACTACTCAGACCTTTCCTGAACTTTAAAGAATAAACACCTCTGTTTGAAAATCTTTGCGCTTCTCTGCCATCAGCGGTCTGTTTGAAAATAAACACCTCTGTTTGAAAATCTTTGCGCTTCTCTGCCATCAGCAAATCTCTGCCATCAGCGGTCCAATTACCCTGGAACACGTATTTTGGGCAGAAACTTTCTCAAAATGCCTTTGAAACCAACTTGAGACTTCGAAACCTGTTTTTAATTCCTAAAAACATCTAATAATAACATTGCACTACTAATTACCGATTTTCATGTATGTATTGGAATAAATTAATTGAAAATTAGTTTCTTCAAAATTAGTGTTCCAACGTTGAAGCCAAGTTTCACGTTCAAGAGAGATCTGTCTTGTCTACCCGTGAAAAGATCTAATGTCGCTTATGTTTATAGGTTCTCTGGAGCACTTGCACCTCGGTCCGGGTTCTTATAATGGGTGAGATAGGGAAAGATCATACTGCTAATTATATAAACTGTGGTTTGAAGGATGAGCTTTGCGAGTTTCTTAGCTGGTGCCCCCGAACCTACAGCTTTATCAGAGGGAAATAAAGGATGCTTTCCGCCTGAGATCAGACCCTGTAATAGTTAAGTGGCACGACTTGGAAATACGAAATGCGGTTCTCAGGAAAAGTTTTGTATTTTTAACAGAACGGCGTAGGGGTTGCTACGGACTACACTACGTTTCAACGCGAGGCTAGAAAAAAAATTAAAGCCAGTGCTCTCCCAAGCCCTTGTAAAAGGTCAAAATGCGCGGCTCAATGGCGATAGGCTTATCATTGAAGGTAAAACGTACACATACGACCTTGAATGTCAAAAAGTAAAAGAAATGACGGTAAGCCACCCAAATAGGCCCCCTAATCCAACACAAAGTAACTCAGAGATCAGGGGTATAAATGCCGCTAATGTGAATGAAAATAACCAGAGCTCAGTCCAGAATTGCCCTTCAGATCAGTCGGACTGTTCTGGCAATGAAAGTGACACGAACACGATAGTTGAAAGAAACAGAAACTTGCCGAAAACAATAGGAATAGGGAAAGGTCGTAAAAGCAGCGAGATTAGCCCCGTCAATAATACTAACAGTCGCACCGCTAGAAATGTAAGGCAAAGAAATGAGGAGCCATTGACAAGCCGGTTTACTGAAGGGAATTGGCCACCAACAGACAAAACACACGCCCGTTCAGGCAGCTACAGAAAAATCAGCCTTGGCAGAACAGGGGTATTAATAGGCCTAGGAGTGACGATTATTACCGGTTAGCTTTCCCCCCGAGTGTTTTACGGAGCCCAATAGGATCAACAAGGCCATACACAAACCCTGAAGTTGGTATCTTGGAATGTACAGGGTATAAAAAATAAGTTAAGTTCTGTGAAAGTGGGTTGTCAAATTTTGACTTTGTAGCATTAAAAGAAACCTGGCATTACCCTAGTGAAACTCCAAAACTAAGAGGTTTCAATGTGAAAAGTGTATCGCGAGAGTTAGCTTTGAACAATCGTTATTTTGGAGGCCTCGTAGTGTTGATAAAAGATGAATCTTTCAAAAGTTATACAAAGCTGAAAAGTAAATCAGAAAATGTTATTTGGATCAGATTAGAATGTTTGGATCACTGTTTATATAATTAGCAGTGGGTTTACCGCAGATGATTTCTGGCTCTTCATTCTCGGTGCGAACAAGAAGCTCCTCCTACTTATTTGTGCACTTATGGATTAGTGTGTTTGCGTCAAGCAATGAGAAAGGGTTAGAAAGTGCATTATTCGTAATTGCGAAAGCAGATAAAAACTTGGTGAGCTGGCCAAGTGGTTTGCAACTTTCCCATCTCACAGGTATGACTTAATTTATATACAAATTATGACAATCTATTATTTATATACAGTGGATTAAACTGACTGGCCTATGTAGGATTTTATACAAAAGGGGGTGGGGGGTTTGATGAAATTTATGAAAATAAGTAATTTATCTTCTTCTAATAACTGGTGGAATAGGTGTGATGGTTTGAGGGGCGGATCCAGGATTTTTTTTAGGGGGGGGGGGGGCCGCAAAATAGGTTGATCCGATAAATTTACGTTAGGAGCAAGTTTAATTATTGCAAACTTGCGTTAATTAGGTAAATTACACTACTTTTGACTACTTTAGGGGGGTACCCCTCGCCCTCCGCTCTCTGGATCCGCAACTGGATGGTTTATCTTTTTTTTTTTTTCACGTCGTGATATTTATTTTCTCAGATTGTAGTTCCTGTGATACTTGAACAGTCTAGTTACCAGTTTTGGTGGATAGCCGAGATAAGACTAGTTTCGTTTTCAATCAATGTTTTCGTATGAAATGGGCAGACCTTTCTTGAACTTTAAACAATAAACACCTCTGTTTGAAAATCTTTGCACTTTGTGAATGTAGATAGCGATAAGGATTCCTGATTGAGACCAACTCGAGACTTCAAAACCTACTTGTAATTCTTATAAATATCTGAACTAATTTTAAATATATATATATATATATATATATATATATATATATATATATATATATATATATATATATATATATATATATATATATATATATATATATATATATATATATATATATATATATATATATATATATCTATATATATATATATATATATATATATATATATATATATATATATATATATATATATATATATATCGGCCCGTACAAACAGTTCTCTCATTTGATCTGCCATTAGCGGTTCAATTACCCTGGAACACGTATTTTGGCTGAAACTTTCTCAAAATGCCTTTGAAAACACCTTGAGACTTCGAAACCTATTTTTAATTCCTAAAAACATCTAATAATAACATTGCACTACTAATTACCGATTTTCATGTATGTATTGGAATAAATTAATTTAAATTTAGTTTCTTCAAAATTTGTGTTCCAACGTTGAAGCCAAGTTTCGCCTTCAAGAGAGATCTGACTTGTCTACCCGTGAAAAGATCTAATGTCGCTTATGTTTATAGGTTCTCTGGAGCACTTGCACCTCAATCCGGGTTTTTATAATGGGTGAGATAGGGAAAGATCATACTGCTAATTATATAGACTATGAGTCTATAATATATATATATATATAGATATATATATATATATATATATATATATATATATATATATATATATATATATATATATATATATATATATTATATATATATATATATATATATATATATATATATATATATATATATATATATATATTATATATATATATATATATATATATATATATATATATATATATATATATATATATATATATATATATATATATATATATATATATATATATATATGTATAGTTAAAACTCAGTAGTTTTACTACTGATGACGGTCACTGTATATGTGACCGAAATATCTGGTATTTTTTTGTGAAATTTATTATACACTGTCTATTAAAAAGGATTTTATCCCTATTTTGAACTTTTATTTTATCGTCATGGAAAGGCAGTGTGGTCTCCGAAATTATCTACGTCATTCTTCATCCACACAACGTGCCCTAGCAACCTCAACCTTTCTTTCATCATAGCCCTAGAGAGCTATATTGAACCACATTTTTCGTATAGCCTATTGATTGAAATACGGTCAGTCAGCCGGGTACCCAGAACAATCCTTAAGCCATTTCTCTGGAAAAACATCTAGCAAATCTTCATCCGCTTTTCAGAGCGTCCATGCTTGAGAGCCATATTTGACCACTGTCATCACTGTAGCTTCTAATATTCTAATCTTGGTTTGCAGACCTATCTTCCTATTCTTCCAAACTTTTTTTAATTGTGAAAAAACACTCTAAGCCTTTCCTATTCTACTTTTAACATCTTCACTGCTCCCACCATCTTTACTAATAATACTACCAAGGTAAGTGAAGCTGCCCACCTGATCATTCTTTACATTGCCCAACGTCACCTTTTCATTTTCACTTATACCTAGCCTTAGTAACGTATTCTTCTTAACATTAATTTTCAAATCTATTCTAGCACCCAGAACTCGCAAAACCTCTAAAACTTCATTCATTTTGCTCACACTTTCATCTGGGATACTTAAATCATCACAAAATCTAAGTCAAGGTGACTTTTTCCTCCCCATTTGATTCTGTGGTATCCCATTACCTTTCCTGTGCTCCATAAGACAAATTCCATAAAAAAAATCCATATAAAGGGGGATAGAACACAACCCTGCTTAACTCCTGATTTAATACAAAACCAGCTGTTAACTTCATTTCCTACCTTAACCGCAGCAGTGTTATTCTTGTACATAGCACTAATCACTTTAATGTATTAATCTGGTATACCATACAAGGATAAAGCTCTTCTATCAACAGAATCGAACAGTTGCTCATAATCTATAAAACTGAGGACCAAAGGTGTTTGACAGCTCAGGCACTTCTCAATTATTAGCCTAAGAGTGAAAATTTGGTCGAAATATCCTCTACCTTTTCTAAAAAAACCGCACTGTTCTTCTCTTAAAACGTTGTCTACGGCATCTCACAGTCTAAGAACTATCATATTACTAAGTAATTTACTACCTACAGAGACCAGACTAATGCCTTGATAATCACCAAACTCACTTTTTTCGCCTTTCTTATAAAGTGGCTTAATTAAGATTTTCCTAAAATCGTTAGGTACTTCCCCTTTTTTTTCAAAAACCATATTCATAATCTTCAGTAACTTATTTCGAACATCAGAGTCACCATATTTAAGAAACTCATTTACCACTCTATCAGTACCTGGAGCCTTATTATTTTTTCATCCTTTTAGTACTGTCGTTAATTCTTCCTCACAAAACAAATCTTCCTTTACATCCAAGGTATCACAAACTTTTTCATTTTCCTCTATCAGCAACTTCACAAATTATTTTTCTAAAATTATTCCAACCATCTTCTACATTATCAAATTTTAAATCTGAAGTTTAGCATTCAACTGTTCCTGGAAAGTTTCTCTCAAATTCTCATCCTGGAGTCTACTAACATCATAACTTGCCTGGAGGTAGTTACCCTTCCGGTATTTCAGCTTTAAATTAACCCTTGACACTACTAGATGGTGCTCTTTACTTTTAACTTCAATAACAGCACTTCTATATACCCTAGTATCTTTTTTTGATCCTGCCAGTCTTCGGTTTACTGTAACATAATCAATAAGGTTTGCTGTCTTACCATCACGTGAATACCATGTTAACTTATGTGCTATTTTATGACCAAACACCGTATTGGTTATAACTAGATTGTTATACGTACAAAATTGCAAAAGTCTTTATCCATTACTGTTTTCTTTTCCTACACCAAATTTACCTAGGCTAGGATACCATTTATCCCTATTTCTACCGACCTGGGCGTTAAAATCTCCTGGAAAAAACATCATATTTCTACCTGGGACCCTGTCTATTTTCTCCTGTAACTGTAATTAAAATTCATCGGAGTCACTAGTATCTCCGTCAGTTGGTTCTTCAGGGGGCATATACCACTATAACTGATACCCTGAACTTTTTAGTCATAAAATGAGCAATTAGTATTCTATTATTAATACCTTCCCAGCCTAAACAAGACTTAGCAGCTTCATTATTCATCATGAGCCCTACTTCCTGTCTATGTACCCCATCCTTCCTGCCTGAGTAAACAAATTCTATATCTCCTAATTTCATGCTTCCTACCCCTGGCATATGAGTTTCTGAAACTCGTAATAAGTACAGTTCAAATCGTCTGGAATTCGTCAGTCAAAATGTCGATACGATGGTCATTTTTTAACGTCGTAACATTCCAAGTTCCGATTTTCATGTTCTATAAATCATTGAAATTATTTTCGCCTCAGGAAAAGCAATGATCCCGGATACCAGTGCAGGACGGGGATTACGCATCTTCTCAAGTCTACACCGAGTGCCGATTGCAGAGGATTGCATATACACAATTATTGCTCACATATAAAGATAGTATATAACTAGTAATTAATACCGTAAGTAGCTATCAATTATCCTTTAATTATCATTTTTATTGGTCATGTATTGTGTTTTTTATTCTTCTTCTTTGTTACACTTGTTTTGTAAAAAAGCCTTTATTGCCAAAGAAGTAGAAAACAAAGTCACTTCAGCGTGAGGAGCTGGAGGTTTAAATGATGTTAGTTCTCCTAAAGGCCTACTCCCAGAGCGATTTCACTAATACCATAATTTAGCTAGCGCTAATTTGAGTCAATCATATTTTTAATAGAATTTTCTGATTGGTTGGGAAATTCTTATTGGCTCAAATTGGCGCTAGCTGAATTTCGGTAGCAGTAAAATATTCATATGAATGGACCTTAATACGCAATACAATTTCCGTTGGTTTCAATTTTTAGGGTTATTGTTTATTTTTATTAAAAGTTATTTAATTTTTACCGTTTTTAACGCAATATTCAGGAATCTGAAAAGATGAAGGGATGTACCTTCTAAAGGCCAAGCCCTACATGCTAGTTTAACTTTTGCATAAAAATGCTTCGAGAATTTTCGCGTGTTCACTTTACACGTGTTCACTTTACGCGTTTTCACATTACACTTTGCTTCGAGAATAAGGGCTGATTTTCGCGTGTTCACTTTACACAATAAAATAAAATCCTTCTAAACATAAGGTAAGAAACTTCTTTAAGCATAATTCCAAAGTTTTTTGTAATTCCTGATATCATTTTTTTTATTTCTATCAAAAAATTGTTACCGTAGTTTTTACTACGGTAAAAAACTACGGTAAAAAAGGGGTCGCTTAACTCTTTTTTAAGAGCTGCACGACTACTTCTCAGCACTCTATACTTAGTCCAAATACATACGTCCTAATAAAGGTACGGATCAAAAGTCATGTATTATCATTTTCTGACCTTTTTTGTACGGATCAAAAGTCATGTATTATCAGATTATCGGTCTGGGCTTTATTGGAAGTAATTGAAAAACAAATAATAATTTAAAAGCAGTAGTCTTTTTTACTTAAAAAGAAACTCCAAATTCATGACATTTACATAGTTTCTTTGACAATGTGTTTTTCTTCTTCTTTTTATTTTACCCGAGGCTAACAATTAATGAGAAGAGAGAAACTCGGAAAGCATGTTTCTCCTGCAAAATCTAATTTTTTTCAGATTTATGAGAAACTTGAATCCTACTTAAAAAAAGAAATAATGATTAAATCGGCAGGCAATCCCTAAACCTTGAATTTTTTCATCTCAATTATGAGGCAAACATACTTTAATGGAATGAAGCACGGCCAGCCTTTCGTATTTTTTCACCCTGACGAGAAGCGGAAATACAGCCCCAGTAGTCATTGAAGAATTCATACAATTTTACTTAAAACTTGAACAAAGATATGATGGTTTGCAGATGTGGCATTGTTATTTATCTTTCCATAAATTAAAGGAATTATGAGAAATTTGTTTGATGAGAAGGTTGTATGCCTTCCACGAAAATTACAATTACTTGGCTTAATCCTTTTCTTAACTATTTTTTCGTTCTCTGTTTTCTTTTTTGTCGGATGTCATGTACAGTCGGACAAGAAGTAAATCTTCCTAAAGTTACACTGGCTATGCATCACATCTGACAAAGAAAAGTCAGAGAACAAAAAAAATAGTTAAGAAAAAGATAGAACCAAACGAGGGTGATTTTTAGCCAGCGAAAAGTAAAAAATGATAAGAAGATGTTTCAGCAAAGATTCTACGAAGACTAGTATGAAGTTATTAACTAGACAAATTTAAAAATTAAAGTTGGAATTTTTTTTTACTTAGTGTAGTACTGAAATTCCATTGCTTAGATTTGAGAAAACACAAATGTTATCTCACATGAAACTCAACTAATTTGCAAAGTTTAAGTTTTCAATAATTAATTACTGCAATCTGAAGTGTCAATTTGGGCTGAACCTCCAATTCGGTGGTATGATGCTTTACCTATGACCAATTGGTGCTATGACTGATTCGATTTATTTTTTTAGTCATACATTTTTATAGTCATGATGAGCATATTTTACCCTGTGGATCATTCCTTTGAGAACAGCTTACTGCAATTTGGAGAGTTAAAAAAAATTATCATCCAACAAATGAGTCAAATCATTTTCTAGACTAGGTATTTCATATAAGAATCCGAGATAACTCTTCTCAGCTCAGCTTAAAATAATGGTATGTATCATCTAAGCCAGTGGTCGGCAAAGTGCGGCTCCGGAGCCGCGTTTGGCTTTTTGGTCCCTCAAGTTCGGCTCTGGCACAAATATCCACGGAAGGCGCAATAATATTTTCATAAAAATACATTGTTAGAAAAAAAATGTTATCTTACTTTGATACATTAAATTCTTCTATAACTTGAGAACACGTATAATTTTTGTTTAAGTTAAAACATTTTAAGAACGATTTTCTGAAAAGAATTAAACAGTTACCATTGTCTCCCAAAACCATTAAAGATAGAACAATTAAACTGTTTTTGAGTATAAACACCCGCATATAGAAGATCGGAAATTGGTTCCGGCTTTATCAATAGCTGCTGATAAGTGTTGTGACATAAATGCACAAGTTTACGTATAGCGAACAAGTTTCACTTTTTTTAAGATTTATGTTTCATTCATGCCCTAAAGAAGAATTTTTTGGATTATTAACACTCAAAGGTCAGAACCGTGAGAAAATATGGCAAGTTCTGTAATGAGTAGTAATAAGCATCATATTTTCCTCGATAAAGTTGTGTTCAATTCAACAGATGGAGCCAAAAGTATTACCGACGTAAGAAAAAGGGTTTGTTTGTATTTTGAAAGAAGAATTAATCACGAGATTAATTCTTAATAACATCCGATCTACATCTAATCTACTTCCACAAAGCTCTAGTAACTCCTTTTAAAGGAATCTCGTCGGCTTTGTACATTAATTAAGGCTCCTGGAACCCTGGCTCCACCCGTGGACATTTTTGGCTGAATTTACACATTAGTGAAGATACAGTCCTGTGTTAAATTTAGCGCTTCCTGTCGATTCCGCTTAATTGATATGACATTTAAAAACTTTTTATACTTACGATTCAAGAATATGAAGATAAAAAGAACTAAAAATGGCTGAAAACCAAGAGTGAGGGGAAAGCCGAGTGAACGAGGTAAGAAATACCGTGAAAAATATCATATGACAGCTAGAACACTGGAAAAATCAAGAAAGAAGAATACATTGTGCCTTGTATTTACATTCAATAAACAAGTTAGGGCATCGCGAGTTCCTTTTCTAAGCACCAATTCTTCTTGGGTGGACAGCTGGTCCCAGCCGAGCAAAAACGGGGCAATTAGCATATTTAATTTTCTTATTCAAAAGAACACAGATGTCGATGTATTAAAACTATGGATTCCTATATTTTTTTAAACTCAACTACTTCTTTTCACAGTTACCTTCCTATCTTCACCAGATATGCTGTTCGATAGTGACTAGGTCACCAGTGACCTAGAAAAGCTGTTTCAAAAAACTAATTTGGAAGATAACAATCAATATTTGACTTCAAAAGCTATTCTTGCAAATGATCGCCTTTTAATGCTTTCACATGTAGATATCATTGACGACAACACTGACAATGCAGCAACAGAATTGCAACGCAATTATTATATTGCAATACCAATTACAAAAGGGAATTGCGACCAGCCAGTAGATCGTGGCTCATATTTAGAGTGAACAAATGAACTGTTCCCTATGCAGCATTGTCAAACCCATTTTTAGGCAAATTGCATTCGCATTAATTAACACATGATGCAGGAAAACAAACAGAGGGTGTGACACGAAAAAAGTTCAATATATTCTTTCGACATATGTATCGTGCTGGAGAGTGATTCTGAATGAGCCTGCCTCATAGGGAAAGATTTTTAAAGGAGCCTCCCAGTTAATTTTACCTTTTTCTTCATCACTATCGTCACTGCTAGGCAGGGGCGTCATTTGGGAAGGGTTGGGGGTCAGCTAACCCCTTCCCCCCAATAACATGGAGAAAAGATCATTATATAGACTATGGCCCTCGACTATCCGGATATGCCCTCTTGCCCCTCCCCCTAAATAAAATGCTGGAGATACGTCCCTGCTACTAGTAAGTAGTATCCCCACAGGGACTTCTACGACGCCCATACGGACTTCTCCTTTCTTCTAATGGTTCAACGGTGCAAGAAAGGGATTTAACAGCGCATCCCTCTTTTGGCGACCAGGTGCCGCAATTCTAGGCAAGAGTCCTGGGCGTTTCAGTTACTTGGAATGTGGTCGGGATAATCGAAAAGTAGTAATAATAGGGGATTCGAAATGGAGTCCCTTGCACCGGTGCAGCACGGTCAGCTGGCAAGATTCCGATCAAGCCCTGTTTCTAGGCAAGATTTCAATCGGAGCCCAGTTAAATCACGCGACACACCCCGTTTCAAGCGCTTGTTACATCACATGAAACACCATCGTCTTTAAAGGGTCTGATAAACGGAGCTACCAGCCCCTCAAGCCATCACACGTACGCAACGCGGTCATAGGTTTTTTTAAAGGGAACCAAGTTGGCAAGACTCCCATGACACACCTCTCTGGACTCCAATAACGTCACACGACTTACCCCGTTTTAAACGGTCAGGTCTAATATGCTTGACGCAATTTTACGTAACCCTCTGTCAGGAGCCCATGGGGAATCCCCGCATGTAACTTAACGACAGCAGACACCTTACGTAATGGTTGCGTATCAGTTTCACGTTAAATTTTTTGGCATTTTCCGCCCGAAATACTCAACACATTTTTCTTTCTTCAACTTAATGACGGCACACACTTTATGTAAGGTCAAGCAATGATTGCGTAACCATCACTGTCAGTTAATATCCTTTTTGACATTTTATTTTTTGTCCGAAACGCAAAAAGCATTTTTCTTTCTTTAACTTAATGGATTTTTTATTTTATTCCTTTCGCTCGAAACGTTCAGCGCTTTTTTCTTTAGTTCTTGACCCCGCCAGGACTCGAAAGGTCATCCCCATCTAAAAATTTGTGCCTTAACTGACAGAGCCACAATCTTTTTCCAATGCTCTGTATTAGAGAAATACTTTCGGTAAATAACACAATCCCCATGACGTCACAGGTGTTCCATTGCAAACACCATTGTTTTTTTCATGCACCTGCAACATTTGGCACGAAGCCGGGGAATATTGATTTTCAGAAACAATCACTGTCAAGGTATTTATACCGATAAAATGAAAATGTATCGTTTCTATGTGTGAGATACTAGATTTCACACTTTCGTGACAATATACGGCTGCTCCCCTAACAATCAATTTGAGAGGGTGATCTGATATTAGTTGTACATTTAAACCATATTTTGAGGTATCTTTGAAGGACTTTTAATGAAATACATCGTTTCTTTGAGTAATTGTTAGATTTTCACCCACCTCCATGGAAACAATTCTTTAACACCTCCACTTTAACTTTTAAGCTGTAGTTCACCCCACAATGATATTGCTTGACTGTCCCCCTGGCACCCCCGTCATCATTCCCAAGACATTTTTCAATTATTTCATAATAAAAATTATGGATTTAAATCCCGTGACTCAAGTTTTTGCAACCCAAGCCTATCAAGATGTCCCACAAAACACTCCACGTCACCATGGCATCACATCTCCTTTCCCCTCCATCCCCCATGTGACACCAGTCCCCACCCCCCCCCCCCCCCCTCCTGAGCGAGCTGACATTAGTGGTACATTTAAAGCGTTTTAAGAGGTATCTTTGAAGGTCTTTTAATGAAATACTCCGTTTCTATGAGTAATTATTAGATTTTCACACCCTCTTCCAGGGAAAAAATTCTTTAAAACGCCTTCACCTTAAATTTTAAGCTTTAGTTCATTCCAGAATAACATTGCTTGACTGTCCCCCAGACACCCCCGTCATCATTCCTAAGACTTTTTTCAGCTATTTCATAATAAAAATTATGCATTTAAATCCCATGATTCAAGTTTTTTTGCAACCCAAGACTATCATGATGCCCCACAAAACACTCCACACCACCATAGCATCATAGCCCCCTCCCCCTCCATCAATCATGTGGCATAAGTCCCCCCCTCACGAGAGCTGATATTAGTGGTATATTTAAAGCGTTTTAAGAGGTATCTTTGAAGGACTTTTAATGAAATGCATAATTTTTTTTTTAGTAATTATTAGATTTTCACCCTCCTCGATGGAAAAAATCTTTGACAACTCCACCTTAACTTTTAAGCTGTAATTCAACCCACAATGACATTGCTTGACTGTCCCCCTGACACCCTCTTCATCATTCCTATGACGTTTTTTAGTTATTTCATAATAAATTTATGCATTTAGATCCCGTTTCAAGTTTTTGAAACCCAAGCCTACAACGATGCCCCACTAAACACTTTACGTCACCATGGCATCACACCCCTTCCCCTTTCATCATCCATGTGGCACCAGTCTCCCGCCCCCCGAGCGAATCGATATTTACTGGTACATTTAAAGGGTTTTAAGAGGTATCTTTGAAGGACTTTTAATGAAATGCTCCGGTTCTTTGAGTAATTGTTATATTGTCACCCTCCTTCATGGACTAACTTCTTTGACGCATCTATATTAACTTTTAAGTTGTAGAACATGGTATCCCAAAGACACCCGAACCATGACATTACTTGACTGTCCCCCTGACACCCCCGTCATCATTCCTAAGACATTTTAGTAATTTCACAATGGAAATTATGCCTTAAAATCTCGTGATTCGAGTTTTTGCAACCCAACCAAACAATCATGATGCTCAACAAAGCAATCCACACCATCACAGCTTTACGCTCCTGCCCCAACCGTCATCCATATTTTGCCATCCCCCTGGGACATTTTCAACCGTTTCATTCCGAAAATAAACTCATGAATCTAATTAAACAGTATATATTTGAACAGAGAGAAGTCACCTGTTGTTTGCTAGAGTGTGATACTCCGACTGATTTGCACTACAGAACCACATTATCTCAATTTTGTGACCCCCTCTGACATCATATCATCATTCCTAAGACATTTTTTAGTTATTTCATTATTAAAATTATGCCTTTAAATCCCGTGATTCAAGTTTTGCAACCCCAGCCTTTCATGATACCCCACAAAGCACTCCACATCGTTACAGCTTTATGTGCCTGCCCCATCCGTCATCCACAAGGCACCATCCCCTTCCCCCGCCTCTAGGGCATTCTCAACCTTTTCGCTCGGAAATAAGCTAAAGAATCGCATTAAAAAATGTTTTTTACTTGAAAACAGAGAAGTCGCCCGTTTCTTTGCTAGGGTTTGTTACTCTAAGCAATTCATGCCACGATGCCACACTATTGCTGCTCTGTGGCACCTCAATGCCAAACTATTACTGCTCTGTGGCACAACTCTGATATCACCCCCATCTCGCCAAAACACTTTTTAGACATTTCTTCGTAAACGTTTTACTTCAACCCATTCATTCTAATTTTCGCAAGCAATTCATGCCACAGTATCACACTATAACTACTTTCTAGCATCCCTACGACACCCGTCATCATCATTGTAAGTGTCTAAGAACGTTTAAAACACACACACAATTTTTCTCTATGTTACAGTTAGGTTCATTTAACTTAGGTTAACATGAGCACTTATGTTAACCTAAGTTAAATGAACCTAACTTAAACGTAGATAAAATTATTAGTTCTAAGAGTTATTTCTTGTCTTTGACGGAAAACTTGTTGCTATTAGAAAAAATTTTTTACTATTAAGAAAAAACCCGCTATTTCCAAGAGAAGTTTGATCGTATTAAGTAAAGGTTTGATAATATTAAGGAGAAAAGTTGTTACTTCAAAGAAAACATTTGTTAATGTTAATAAAAACTTGCTAACTCTGGCAGAAAACTTGTAACCATAAACAGAAAATTGTTACTTCTAAGGAAAATTTGTTATCTTTGACGGAACAATTGCTACTTCTAACGAAAAAAAATCGTTACCACTGACAAAAAATTGTTACTTCTAAAAGAAATATATTATCTTTGACTGAAAACTTGGTGTTATTAGAAAAAAATTGTTAGTATTATAAAAAACATGTTACATCTAAGAAAAATTTGATAGTGTTAATTAAAAGTTTGTTAGTGTTAGGGAAGAAGTTGTTACTTCAATGGGAAAAGTTGTTAGTGTTAAGGAAAACTTGCTACTTCAGACAGAAAACTAGTTATCATAAACAAAACAATTAATACTTGTAAGAGAAATTTGTTATCTTTGACGGAAAACTTGATGTTATTAGAAAAAAATTTCTTACTATTAAGAAACCAAGTGTGCTTCTCAATAAATTTGTTGATAATAAGTAAAACTTTCTTAGTATTAAAAAGTTGTTACTCCGAAGAGAAAATTTTTTAGTGTTAAGAAAAACTTGCTACTTCTAACAGAAAACTTGTTATCATAAACATAAAATTGTTACTTCTAAGAAAAATTTGTTATCTTTGACAGAAAACTTGCTACTTCTAACGGAAAAATTGTTACTTCTAAGGGAAATTTGTTATCTTTGACGGAAAACTTGGTGCGATTAGAAAGAATTTGTTACTGGTAAGAAAAACCTGTTACTTCTAAGAGACATTTGATGGTTTTAAGTAAAACTTTGCTAGTATTAAGGAAAAAGTTGTTACTTCGATGAGAAAATTTGCTAGTGTTAAGGAAAACTTGCTACTACTGACAGAAAATTTGTTATAATAAACGAAAAAATTGTTACTTCTAAGAAATATTTGTTTAACCTTGATAGAAAAAGTTTCTAGTTCTAACAGTAAAACTTGCTGCATTAGTTGAAAAACGTTCAGAAATTAAATCAAAGTACAAGTTTTTTTTAACTGAAAGTAAGGAGCTACATTAACTTAAAATGACAGAAATGATTCCGTATATGAAATGGGCTTTCCGCTCCTCAACGCCTCACTCTTTACCACAACTCTACTTTTTAAAACAATAAAAAACTTTAGCTTAAAAGAGCAAGACGTTGAGGAGGGGACAGCCTCTTTCTTATACAGAATAATTTCTGTTCGTTTTAATGTTGCTCCTAACTTTCAGTTAAAAAAACAAAAACTGTTTTTTTATTTAATTCTTAGTTCAAAGTGAACAAACCTGTACTAACTTGGATATTTCATTAACATTATCAAACCAGTAGGCTTTTTAAGTGAATTAAATAAAAAAAAGTTTTTTAACTGAAAGTAAGGAGCAAAAACTACAAACGATGAGAAATTATTCTGTATATGAAAGGGGCTGGCCCCTCCTCAATGCCCCGCTCTTTACGCTAAAGTTTTTTATTGTTTTGAAAATTAGAATTGTGAGAAAAAGTCAAACTGTAGCATAACTAGCGAGGCGTTGAGGAGGGGACAGGCCCTTTCATATACGGTATAATTTCTGTTCGTTTTAAGTTTTAATGTCGCTCCTTACTTTCAGTTAAAAAACTTGTTTTTTTATTTAATTTCTGAAGGTTTTTCAATTAATACAGGTTTTTAATTTGGCTCACCGTACTTGAATAATTAAAATGGAATTTGTATACTAATTTTACTTTTTTTAAAACTAATAATAATTTTATAGTAACCAAAGTTTGATTTTTGTTCCAGTTATTTAAGAACGACTCCAGAATCAAAAAAGGCTGTTTAATTAGAATAATAATCTCTTTTAAAACGTAAACAAACTTTAGTTTAAGAGTGAGCTAGTGAGCAAAGGCAAACCCCCTTATATACGTAATAGTTTTTGTTTGTGTTAAGGTTTAAAGTTGCTCCTTACTTTCAGTTAAAAAAAACTATTTTTAATTTAATTTCTTATTATTTTTTAAATAAAGCTCGTAAATCCAGTACCTCTTCATGGAAATTCCTCTTCCCTCATGACAGATTCCTCAATGAAAAAGATCCTCCCACTCATCTATGTTCTAGTTTGCACTCTAGTTTTAGGAGTAATGGGCTATTTTTTTTTACTATGGGGCGTGATCGTCTCTTACTAGAATTATATTTCGTAACATTGGACGTGATCGTCTCTTACTAGGTTGCTAGCTAACGCTGCAACCCAGACTAGGTTGCTAGCTACCGCTGCAACCCGGATAATTGACAAACACCATTTATGATGAGCTATATTCGTCCTTTATTGAACTAAACCTGGAACCACCATATATCAGTTAGTATGGGAGAGAGATCGTTCTTTACCGTAACTTTTAAAAAACTGCAGTATGAAAAGACATCAAAAATGCAGTTTTTAGTGGAAAAATGTATTCTGTTTCTAAAATAATTTGTTTAAGTTACAAAAGGTTTCTAACCCCATTAATTTCCTTTAAAAAGAGCCATTGAACAACTCTCTACGATGTTCCAGTGCCAAGCTATCTGTGGAAAAAAAAAAATGCAGTTTAGGCAGAATGCTGTAGTAGCTGCCACTTTTTTTGATTTTCAAGCCAATATATTTCCCTTGCTGTTCAAGCCTAGGGACAGAAAGTTTTGTATGCAGGTATTTCGGACAAGGCGGTTCTATTGGTGTACTTTTTGTTCTGATCTGACTCTTTTTTAGAAGTTATGGGGTTTTTATATTTCTTAACATTGGGACGTGATCGTCTCTTACTAGGTTGCTAGCTACCACTGCAACCCGGATCAAAAATTCAAGTAGATAACTAAATCGAATGTATACAATGATTTGTTATTCCAATAATTGTCTTTAAATGTAAACATCATTGATCAATCTTTATTATTAATCAACTATGTTCCAGTGCCAAGTTATCTGTGGAAAAGAAAAAAAAGAAAAAAAGATGCCGTTTAGGTAGAATGCTGTAGTAGCTGCCACTTTTCTCGATTTTCAAGGCAATATATTTCCATTGATGATCAAGCCAAGGGACAGAAAGTTTCCTATACTTGTATTTCAAACAAGGCGGTTCTAATGGCGTACTTTTTGTTTTGAGTTTACTCTTTTCTTAGGAGTTATGGGTTTTTATATTTCTTAACATTGGACGTGATCGTCTCTTACTAAGTTGCTAGCTACTGCTGCAACCCGGATTAGATTTATAAATTAGATTACAGCTAAAGCTGCAACCATGATACTATAATCACTCCACATGTTAACTTTAAATTAAACTGAACCAGACTATAATATAGTTAAGTGGCCTATGCAAGCTAGTCAACGATTTTGTTTTGGTCTTATTATAATTGATATGGTGAAATAATAATATGCAAATGGTTCTTAAATCATACTTCTTTATGGTCCCATATGGTATAGTGGCTAGGATAGTTAACTTTCACTTAACAGGCCCGGGTTTGATTCCCTGTGTGGGAAAATTTTTAACTCTATAATCTTCGAACATTTGAACCTTTTATAATTTATAATGATGTATAATATAAATACTGTAATCTTAACTATAGTGAAGTTGCCTATGCAAGTTAGTATAGGGAAGAGTTCGATCTTTATTATAATATTCTCTTTTAGAAATAATTTATTTTTAGTTACTATAGGTTTTTAACCCAATTAATTTCCTTTAAAATGAGCTATTGAAAAACTCTCTACGATGTTCCAGTGCCAAGCTATCTCTGGAAACAAAGAAAAAAGAGAAAAAATCCCGTTTAGGCAGAATGTTGTAGTAGCTGCCACTTTTCTTTATTTTCAAGCCAATATACTTTCCTTGCTGTTCAACCCAAGGGACAGAAAGTTTACTATACAGGGATTTTTGGACAAGGCGGTTCTAATGGTGTACTTTTTGTTTTGATCTGACTCCTTTGTTAGGAACTATGGGTTTTTATATTTCTTAACATTGGACGTGATCGTCTCTTACTAGGTTGCTAGCTACCGCTGCAACCCGGATTGTTTTGATATGACTCCTTTTTTAGGAGTTATGGGTTTTTATATTGACCTTAAATATATTGACCTTAAATATAACTGTAGTAGCTTATACTATAGTTAAGTGGCCTATAAAATTTAGTATGGGCAACAGGTCGTTCTTTATTATAACGTCTCTTACTAGGTTGCTAGCTACCGCTGCAACCCGGATTTATGTACTACTCTTTATAATACTTCAGTTACTATGGCTTACAGTTCGTTCCTTATTGTATGTTTGGTTATTAGCTCACAATTGTTGTTAGATATTACGTCACTTAACTTTTTACGTCATACATGGTTATTAATGAACAATCAGTTCTGGAAAATGTTTTGGGGGATGCGGGTGATGACGAGGGTTGTCCTAGAGAAGTTATAAAACGAGCCATTGAACAACTCTCTACGACGTTCCAGTGCCAGCTATCTGTGGAATTACTAACCTATACTATAATTAAGTGGCGTATAAAATTTAGTTTAGACAAGAGGTCGTTCTTTATTAAAATGATGGAAATTACATAATCCCTATTTATGTTTCAGTTAACATGGGCTAAGTGTCGTTCTTTATTGTAAAACTTTTAATATGTGGAATTAAAAGCACTATCTTTTCAATTTAAAATTTAAAAAAGAAACTTGTTTATTTACATTCTAGCTAAAATAATGAAGATAATATGAATGAACCACAGGGTTCAGTTTCTTTGGACTTGAGTTCGTTTTTAACTATAAATACAAACAGGAAAAAGCCTACAGCTTTTTCTTCTTTTAAAAAGTAAGAGAGAAACTCAAACAATCAAGTAGCTAACTAAGTCCAATGTATGGAATGGTTTGTTATTTCAGTGATTCACTAACCTATACTATAGTTAAGTGGCCTATATAATTTAGTATAGGCAAGAGGTCGTTCTTTATTATAAACCCTCTACGATGTTCCAGTGCCAAGCTATCTCTGGATACAAAAAAAGAAAAAAAGAAAAAAATATCCCGTTTGTGGAGAATAACGTGGTTAAAGTCAATTTTCTTGATTTTCAAGCCAATATATTTCCTTGCTGTTCAAGCCAATGAACAGAAAGTTTTCCTATACAGGGGTTTCGGACAAGGCGGTTCTAATGGTGTACTTTTTGTTTTGATCTGACTCCTTTGTTAGGAAATATGGTTTTTTATATTTTCTTAACATTGGACGTGATCGTCTCTTACTAGGTTGCTAGCTACCGCTGAAACCTGGATATATTTCCCTCGCTGTTCAAGCCAAGTGACAGAAAGTTTCCTATACAGCGATTTAAGACATGGCGGTTCTAATGGTGTACTTTTTGTTTTGATCTGATCTTTTTCTTATGAGTATGGGTTTTTATATATCTTAACATTGGACGGGATCGTCTCTTACTAGGTTGATAGCTACCGCTGCAACCCGGATATACATGATATAATGTTTAGTCAAATAATAGTGTAAGCCTTCGGTAGCTCAGTTGGTAGAGTCGTCGGACGGCAAACACGTATGTCGCTGGTTCAAATCCAGGTCGAAGGAATTCTTTACCACCTTTGTTTTCAACTATACTCTGTCTCGTGTTTTAAATTGAAAAACCACAGAAAATCAGGCAACTAAGCTATTCAATTACATGCTGTTGTGATTTATTTACTAATTTTTCAGATCGATCCTTTATGTAAAAATCCCAACGCTGCCATTATTTCATACCAAAGCAAACAAAGTACTTGTTTTTAGTCTTAAATTATAATTTTAGTTACTATGGGCTGAAGTTCGTTCTTTACTGTAAACTATAGTTAAGTGGCCTATAAAATTTAGTATAGGCAAGAGGTCGTTCTTTATTATACATTTTTTGCAAAAAAAAAACTGATTCTATTTTAAAAATAATTTGTTTTAAGTACAAAAGGTTTTTAACCTCGTTAATTTTCTTTAAAATGAGCATTGAACAACTCTCTACGACGTTCCAGTGCCAGCTATCTGTGGAATTACTAACCTATACTATAATTAAGTGGCGTACAAAATTTAGTTTAGACAAGAGGTCGTTCTTTATTAAAATGCAGTGTGAAAAGACATCGAAAATGCAGTTTTTGGTGGACAAATTTATTCTCTTTTAGAAATAATTTATTTTAGTTACTATAGATTTTTAACCCAATTAATTTCCTTTAAAATGAGCTATTAAACAACCCTCTACGATGTTCCAGTGCCAAGCTATCTCTGGATACAAAAGAAAAGAGAAAAAAAAAAAAAAATATCCCGTTTAGGGCAGAATGTTGTAGTAGCTGCCACTTTTCTTGATTTTCAAGCCAATATATTTCCCTTGCTGTTCAGCCAAGGGACAGAAAGTTTTCCTATACAGGGGTTTCGGACGAGGCGGTTCTAATGGTGTACTTTTGTTTTGATCTGACTCCTCTGTTAGGAACTATGGGTTTTTATATTTCTTAACATTGGACGTGATCGTCTCTTACTAGGTTGCTAGCTACCGCTGCAACCCGGATTATAATCATATTTTAGTTACTATGGGCTGGAAGTTTGTTCTTTACTGTAATATATTCCGTCCTCTAATGTAACTATGATAATAAACTGATTACACACAGGATAAAGCCTACGGCTTTTTCTTCTTTGAGGTAGTAAGAGACGAGTCTCAAACAATCAATTAGCTGTCTAATTCCAATGTATGCAATTGTTTGGTATTCCAATGATCGTCTTTTAATGTAACTAGGTTTCAGCCATCTCTACAGCCATGATACTGATGGGAAATTACATAATCTCTATTTATGTTTCAGTTAACATGGGCTAGGTGTCGTTCTTTATTGTAATCCTATTGTCAATGCTACAGCTAAAAAGACTATTATGAACCTGCACACACAATAATTAATTATTTAATAATTTGTGGGCACAATTTTATCTTGGGCTATTCTTTTTTCAGAAAAAGTGGCCCTTCTGCAGAAAATATATGGCCTTGATGGCACACAGTAATTCTGTTTTTGACATACAAGTGACAATGACTATTTTTACTTTAACTTCCCCACTTTTAGCGGTCTTGTCTTAGGTTTCAACTTCAAATTAAGTTCTTATGGATATTATGTGAATTTTTTTTTTTTAATTTTTTCACGCCATGTTAGTCATTTTTTCTGAAAACGACTTCCACATAAGAGAGCCAAATTTCTTTTCTTGACTACTTTGAGCATTTCTTAATGCTACTTATTTGTACTTATTTAGTACAATTTTCATACTAGTTCGTTCGGCAAGTTCAATAAGTACGTCTAACAGAGTTTAACTGAATTCATTCAGTTTATTTTCCTTTTAGTTTCGTCTGGCTATATTTTCAACTGAACCCTTCTCTTTTTTTTGATTCGATATTTCAATGGAGCCTAAGGTTTTTTCAAGTCTTTTCCCGCTTTTTTTTTCAGCAAAATATGTCTTCTTTTTTTAAAGCCTATATTTATATATTCCATGTTCTTTTTCAATAACCTTAACAAGTTTTTATGCTGATTGCCCTTTATGATCAAATTCATTATCTCCATATTTCTAAGAGGCGGGGGGGGGGGGGGGGTGTCTAATTTTTGCATCCTGTATTTTTTTTGAAATTATTCAATTTTTTTTCTTCGAAAGTTTTTGTGTTAGAAAAGTACTGTAGTTAATCAGCTAATTTTTTTTAGAACACTTTTAATTAAGTTTTGGCTTGCATTTGCTAGTCCTCATTTCTTCCTTAAAATGCAATTTTTACGATATACTGGTTTCCCATTTTATCCCAGCTTTAATTACTATTTTATTTGCCAAAGAAAGAGAGACAATACTTCCGTTGCAAGGCTAAATAACTTTGAATTCGGTGCTCCTTATCTGTGGTTTATTGATAAGCTTGAATCTGGGAGAATTACAAGAATGAATTCTGTTCAGTGTTCATTACTGCGAGTTTTCTTTGTTGTGTAAAGCTATATTTTATTTTCAAAGAAAAAGTGGATACTGTTTAGTTTGTGTTAGGGTTCAACGGATTGGGATTTGGGTGTTTGGGTTGGCACAGGTGAAAACCACTTGTTTAAACTAGGATTCTCCTGTGCTAGTTCATTTTCTCAGATCCAAAACATCGCAAGAGTTAAAATTATTATCTCGAACTACTGTGGTTTGCTTGTGACGATGAGGTTTAATTTTTGGTTTATTTTAATGGATTTTGTCCTTGGCCTTACCTCCTGGTAAGTTTTTAGGTTATAATTTATTTTTATATCGCTTTTCGTTTCCTTTACCTAGCACTCTTTTTGCTTTCTAAGCTTATTCTAAGTTTTGCTTAAACCTTTATAGCGCTTCTTTAAATTTTCTTTTTTTTTTCTTTTTACCATTTGTAACTAATAAAAAAAATTATTATATTAGGCTATAACTAATTATAATAAGACTACAGCTAGCTTGTACATGTAGCGAGCACTTAATGTAAACTCTCGCTGTTTTTCCTATTATAATTATTTTAAAATTCTTCAAAAACAATTTTTTTTCTTTTAAATTATCCCCCCGAAAAATTTTTTTTTTCAATATACATATCAAAAGAATTGCCTTTTAATGCTGATTCTAAATATGTATAATTTAATTAGGTTCACTACACCCATTTAAAAGTTACGTGGCCTTACTTATTTTCCTTTTTTTTTTATAAAGCGAAGCCTAATTTGTTTTGACAAGTCTTGACATTATACCGCTCGCGAAGTCTTATCTCGTATCGGAAACTAAATTTTTGCAGGAACCTATGATGTCACTTCAGATCGGAGCTAATAATTTAGCGTTAGGATGTGACGGTCATAATTTTTTACTGGCGATATATATTTGAAGGAAACTTGATGTTATTTATATACTGATTAAAAAGAAAATTTAGATATTTCTTTAGAGGCTTTTTATTCGTTTTATTTTTATTTAATAGGCTTTTTTTATTTTTTTGTTATAATTGTTTTATTCAAATATTAATCTGCTGGGGCTACGCTCGTTCTGCCTTTCTCCGTTTCCTGGTCCGAGTTTTGGACTCCAAATTTTTGCTTTTCTTCTTTATAATATTTGCAAGTTTTTCCGTGGTCTCTATAGTGTGGTTTACAAGGCTCTGAGTCCGAGTGCTGTTTTGTTTCCTCGTCAAATATCTTTAATCTTTGTTTCTCTTGATGTTTGGTCTTTTTCATAAGTGTTTTAGCGACTTGTGCTGCTGACAAAGGAACTTCTTGCTGCCCCTTTGGTTTCTTTACTGTTCTCCATAATTTTTTCTCAAAGAAGGTTTTCTTGACGATGGATGCCCAGGTTTAGTTATATCGGTTTCTGTAGAAGAATTTTCAGTGTCACATTCTGTTAGCTCGCGTCTGGTAGATGGCGTTTGTTCCAAAAGCCATTTTTGCGTTAAGACCGTAGGTGAGTCTAATGTATTAAAATCAGATAATTCTTTGGTTTCTTCCAATTTTTCTTCCTCTTTGGATTTAACCTCTGGTTTATTATGTCTTAAACCAGTAGGTTGTGTTTGAGGCTCTTCTGTCGCTTTCATCACTAGTATCCGATGAACATTGAACTTTTCCTTTTCTCTTGTTTGTTGTGGAAAGTTTGTAGCCAAGACTGGGCTAAATATTCCTTCCACTTCTCCCAACTGTTGTGGTCGTTAAAAAGGTCATAAAAATTCATATGGTCTTCTGATATATACTGGTGAGATTGTGTCCTCTATTTCTTCTTCTGACAGTATACGCTCTGTTTTCCAGGGTTTTGAAAAATATCGCTTTTTCATTCTATTGTGGTGTATTACTTCTTCCTTTTCCTTATGCTGATGTTTTAGAACATATGTTAAGTTATTTGGTAGAATTTTTGAAATCCTGTAGGGTCCATCCCATTTCGGTTTTAACTTTTTTGTTCCTTCCAGATTTGTTTTCTAAACATAAACCAAATCTCCTAAACAGTAACTCGTTTTATTTTTGCTTTGTTCTGTCATATTTTTCTTTTTGTTCTGTTTTCGCATCTTCCAGATTGTCTTTAACTTGTTCCATAGCTTTTTTCATTCGCATCATCATCTCTTGCTTATATTGGTCTAGGTTGTAATATATTCTGTCATTTTGTATTTCATCTAAACAAATTCTGGGATCTCTTATATGTTGCAAAAAAAATGGCGTTTCTTTTAAGGTACGTGAAAAAGCCGTATTTATTGCAAAGACTACAAATGGTAAATGTTCATCCCAATTTTCATTTCCTCTCTTGCATGTATTCCCAGCATGTAAGCTAATTCCCTATGCTTACGTTCAACCTTCCATTAGCTGCGGGCCATGTAAGACGAGGTAAACCATCGTCTAACCCCCAGATATTCTGTAATTTCGTCTAATAATTTGGCTCTAAAACATGGCCCATTGTCACTAAGTAAAAATCTAGGAAAAAATCCCGTGTTCCAGAAATAGGCGATTAACCAAAACTTTCACAATGGTTTTTGTCTTTTCATCTTTAATTGGAAAAGCGTATAAATATGAATTAAAATGGTCTACTATGGTTAGTACGCACCTGTTTCCTTTCCTGGAAACTGGTAAACTTCCCCCGGATCCCCAAATGTCTATTGACATTATTTCTCCTACCCCTGAAGTGGTGGGGTATTGACCTAATTCAGCCCTAGGGGTCTTTGGTGGCGACTTTTGTTTGGCGCACTCTTGGCAGCTTTGTATAAAAGCTTTTACTTTTGAGTACATTTTTGGAAAATAAAAATTTCCCTTCAGTCTCCGCATAGTTTTTGCTTCTCCCATGTGACAGCCAATCGTTGCATGTGCCATCTGTAAAAATTCTCCTTCCAGAGATTTCGGAATTACTGGAATAATTTTTAAGTCATTTTTTCTATATTCTTGCGATGGTCTATGGTATCTTACTAGAAGATTTTTACTTTCGTCCAGATCAAAATTATCTAAGTCCTCTAAAAAAATGTTTAAACTGCTCTGGCAGTTCCGTTCCTTTTGATAAAAAGGATTTCATTGCTAACAAAAAAATCATCTTTATTTTGATGCTTCGAAATATTTTCATTAGACAGTATTTCTACCCCTTCCTGTTCGTTCTGGGTGGTTGCTATCACAGTTTCTTCCTTATCTGGATTTTGTGACAAATAGTCTGGTGAAATATTTGTACGGCCCTTTATATATATATTTGTTTCAATAAACATATCAATAAAATTGAGTAAATGCATCTGGATCACGACGTAAAAGTTTCATTAAATAGTCCAAAGACGGGGAATCATTTCTCATTATACCGTTAAGAGCTCTTGGAGAGAATTTTCCTTTGAAGAGATAACTCTTGAAAATCATCATCTAGAATCAAATGTTTTTCTAAAGTCACTAGATTCCGTATGATTTCTTATATTTCTCAAATCCAATCATTTTTAATCTTGACACTCTCACTACGGATTTATAGACGAACAATGAATAGATTCTTTCTCGCTAGTACAACCCCCTATAAAGGAAACTTACCGCCCTTTGGCTTGAATAACAAAGAATATATTGGCTTGAAAATAAAAAAAATTGACTTTAACCACGTTATTCTCCACAAACGGCATATTTTTTCTTTCTTCTTTTCCACCGATAGCTTGCAATGGAACATCGTAGAGAATTGTTCAATGGCTCATTTTAAATGAAATCTCTAGATCTAGTGCCATTTGTACTTATATTTTTTTTAAATAGAATTAATTTTTTCGAAATACTTAATTTTTTATGTACAATATTGATCAATGACGTCATAGTCGTTGGATGTAGTTAGTACATAATAACTACCCGACGTGAGATTTAATATGTATTTCCAGGCCGAAAACTTCAATTTGAATATTTTGATTCAAATTATAAAATTCGCATGTTTCAATTTGCTTATTTGAAGTAATATCGCAAGCGATACTTTTCATATGAAGAATTACTTTCTGTAACAGCCAAATAAAAATCAGTAGGTTTATAAATAATTATAGTAGCCAGTATCTTCACAGTTTTAAAAACCAGACTCTCTTATTATTCCAGCAATTGAAGCATAGACCAGGTTCTTCCTCCCAAAACAATTTAAACCACGACCATACCAGTCTCTTACAAATAAAACTGAAATCACGTTTAGGGTTTTTTGCAATCATACCAGGGTAAGTATTTTTTTTATTAACCACATTTATCATAGCGATAATAGGAGCTTAGGAACCTCTAATGGAAGAGTCACAAATATCTTCTAGACTGGAAATACAGTCTTTAATTTGCACTGCGTGTCTTTTATGCAGTTTACATGGATTGCATAATCTACACTTTTCATTAGTCATCAATAATAGTATAATTCTCACAGGATGACCAGGTGTTCAATGTATACAAACATAATGGACATGTGTTAACCAGTTTTCAATGTGGACTGTCTCACTTCTAAAAAAGAACTGACTCGCTATCAATAAGATGAATGTCTTCTAAGAGGAGGAGCAATGAAATGACGTGACAATATTTTTCGACTTATTTATTGTTGCCTTGCAAAATGGCCGTCTGAAACGAATTTCTAGGTAGTGGTTAAAAGCAAAACCACAATATCATTTTGTTTTGTTTCAATTAAAATATCAATAAATTGAGTAAATGCATCTGGATCACGACGTAAAAGTTTCATGCAATAGCCCAAAGACGGGAATCATTTCTCATTATACCGTTAAGAGCTCTTGGAGAGAATATTTTCCTTTGAAGAGATAACTCTTGAAAATCATCATCTAGAATCAAATGTTTTTTCTAAAGTCACTAGATTCCGTATGATTTTTTTTATTTCTCAAATCCAATCATTTTTAATCTTGACACTCTCACTACGGATTATAGAAGAACAATGAATAGATTCTTTCTCGCTAGTACAACCCCCTATAAAGGAAACTTACCGCCCTTTGGCTTGAATAACAAAGAATATATTGGCTTGAAATAAAAAAAAATTGACTTTAACCACGTTATTCTCCACAAACGGCATATTTCTTTTTTCGTCTTTTCCATCGATAGCTTGCACTGGAACATCGTAGAGAATTGTTCAATGGCTCATTTTAAATGAAATCTCTAGATCTAGTGCCATTTGTACTTATATTTTTTTTTAAATAGAATTAATTTTTTACGAAAAACTTAATTTTTTATGTACAATATTGATCAATGACGTCATAGTCGTTGGATGTAGTTAGCACAAAATAACTTCCCGACGTGAGATTTAATATGTATTTCCAGACCGAAAAATTCAATTTTTTTTATATATCTTATTTTTAAGTTTAGAATCGCTAAAGGTATTTTCCCAACACGCAAAGGCTATATATGTATATACTAGAATCATTAATGACGAATAACACAAAAACGAAACAAACGGAGTCTATTACCACTTTGGGGACAAAATAGGGTGGGTCACAAGACTAGCAACGGAAGAAAATATAGAGACATTTCTTCATCAAGTAGATTATTTAACAAAAAAAAATGAAAAGTCAATACACATGTCGGACAGAGCTATATCGTTAGTAAGTGACCTCGACAGAGAATTGAGAACGGAAAGAAACAAAGCTTAGAAATTTCGGGAGGGATCTCCAGAGAATTATCGAGTATATATCAAAGGAAATTAATGAGATAAATTTCCTAAAATTACAGATAAACAAAGAAATGACAAAAGGTTCAATCCAAATAAAAAAGCTACTAAAGAAAATAGAAACAGTAATCCTTTCTATTCTTCAAGCAGAAAATAAAAGTTTCCCATTCATTGTCACAGATCCGGTAGACATGCTTAGGACAATTTTCGAAATTGAAAATTCACTACCAATAGGTTATAGAATATCGGTTAATTATAGACGTTACGGCTTACTGGAACTTTATAAATCGACTAGCTGCAATGTGGCGACACAACAATTGAAATTGTTGGTTATTTGTGATTTTTCTGTATCAAATAAACAAGATGGGTTCAGAATGTTCGAAATGTTCAGCATTCCGTTCCCAGTGTCAAACACTTTGTATTTCTTTCAAATAGAAAATGAGTTCAAATTTTTTGGGTTTAGTAAAGATCAAACGAGATATTTTTTAGAATATGACAATATAGAAAAAGGATGTAATTTAAAGAGTATACCACTATTGTGCAACCACCAATTTATTATTAGAAGCACACAAATGAAACTCCTGCAGTTTAGCAAACTATATGGAAATAATGCATTAATTAATAAAGAGTGTCAAACCAAAATTATAAAAGAAAATTAAATCTCAATCCAAAGAATTGGAAGGGAAAAGTACATAATCACATCTCCTTTCAAAGAAGAAATAAGAATACATTTCGAATGTAAACCAGAAAAAAAAATCAGTAAATTCACATATATAAAAGGCAGCTCAATAGTGAAATTTCCAGAAGAATGTTCTCTAACTGCAGAAATGTTAAGATAAACAGTATGTATAGGGGACAGATTACAAGGAAAATGGCACCTTTACTTATATCGATAATTAGCCTAGAAGGAAACCTCTCCATAGCGGGTATAAAAAACGAATGGAGCAAAGAATTTCATTTGAAAATAACGTGGTTAAAGTCAATTTTCTTGATTTTCAAGCCAATATATTTCCCTTGCTGTTCAAGCCAAAGGGCGGTAAGTTTCCTTTTAAGGGGTTTCGGACAAGGCGGTTCTAATGGTGTACTTTTTGTTTTGATCTGACTCCTTTTTTAGGAACTATGGGTTTTTACATTTCTTAACATTGGACGTGATCGTCTCTTACTAGGTTGCTAGCTACCGCTGCAACCCGGAAAATATATTTCCCTTGCTGTTCAAGCCAAATAACAGAAAGTTTACTGTACAGGGGTTTCGGACAAGGCGGTTCTAATGGTGTACTGTTTGTTTTGATCTGACTCTTTTTTTGAGGAACTATGGGTTTTTATATTTCTTAACATTGGACGTGATCGTCTCTTACTAGGTTGCTAGCTACCGCTGCAACCCGGAAAATATATTTCCCTTGCTGTTCAAGCCAAATAACAGAAAGTTTACTGTACAGGGGTTTCGGACAAGGCGGTTCTAATGGTGTACTATTTGTTTTGATCTGACTCTTATTTTAGGAGCTATGGGTTTTTTTTATTTCTTAACATTGGACGTGATTGTCTCTTACTAGGTTGCTAGCTACCGCTGCAACCCGGATTAACATTGGACGTGATCGTCTCTTACTAGGTTGCTAGCTACCGCTGCAACCCAGATTAATATTAAACCCGGATTAAAAAATTATTATCATATCTTATATGTAACTTTTATTTTGTAAGTCTTAAATAGTCTAATGGTAAGCATGCCTACTTGTTACCTGAGAGAAGCGGGTTCGATTCCCCATCGGGGAGAACTTTTAATATGTTGAATTAAAAAGCACTATCTTTTCAATTTAAAATTTAAAAAAGATACTTGTTTATTTACATTCTAGCTAAAATAATGAAGATAATATGAATGAACCACAGGGTTCAGTTTCTTTGGATTTGAGTTCGTTTTCTAACTATAAATACAAACAGGAAAAAGCCTACGGCTTTTTCTTCTTTTAAATAGTAAGAGACGAAACTCAAACAATCAAGTAGCTAACTAAGTCCAATGTATGGAATGGTTTGTTGTTATTTCAGTGATTTACTAACCTATACCATAGTTAAGTGGCCTATATAATTTAGTATAGGCAAGAGGTCGTTCTTTATTATAACCGATAAAACGTGCTTAAAATGTTCTCAATTTACAAAGATCAGCCTGCATTTTTGCCATCTTCTTGTATCTCTGAATGTAATTTTTTCCCTTTGTCCTTATGCGTTCTTCGGTTCAACCTCGCAGAGAATTAAATTTTTTCATTATAGATTTTGTCACCCCAGTATCTACCCATTATTCTGGTAGCAACTTTTTTCTTATGTTTGTTTCGGTAATCTTTATCATTATCATAACCGTTCCTTGCTCTTTTGTCTAGCCTGCCCAATTGTTACTTCTCTGTAATCTTCATCATTACCATACCGTTCCTTGATCTTTTGTTTGGCTGTCTCAATGTCTATAAACTACATCATTGTGATAACACATCTTGCTGTTTTTGTTTTGCTCTCTCAATTATTACTTCTCGATACGCCTGGTCGGTTGAATACCTTTGTTTTGCTCTCTCAATTATTACTTCTCGATACGCCTGGTCGGTGAATACCTTTGCTTTTTTCTTTTCAAGTTACTATCTCTGTTGTTTGTGTAGTACTGTTTTTTCAACTTGCGTATAGCTTGCTTTGATCTAACCATTATCTAATCAAGAATGAGAGAATTTACGGTTTTGACTTTTCTTATATACTAATTATGACGTAACGGCGTAATGATTTTTTTTCATGACGTCATGGCGCAATGGTATTATTGCATGGCGTCTTCAGAAACAACAATATAATTTCGTGTTTTTCTATTCACGTCATAGCTCTAATATAAAACTATGATGACATTCATTATTTATCTAGCAGGATTTTCAGACAAGGTAATTCTAATGATGTACTTTTGTTTTGATCTGACTCTATTTTTAGGAGTTTTGGGTTTTTATATTTCTTAGCATTGGACTGATCGTCTCTGACTAGGTAGCTAGCTACTGCTGCAACCCAAATTCACATATATATTTATATTTATGAGAGGCAGCCTGGCCGAGTGATCCAAGGCACTGGTGTTAGCCACCAGTCTCTTCGGAGGCGTGGGTTCAAATCTTACCGCTGGTATACGATTATGTTTGAAAGACTGCAGTGTGAAAAGACATCAAAAATGCAGTTTTTGGTGGAAAAATTTATTCTCTTTTAGAAATAATTTATTTTAGTTACTATAGATTTTTAATTCAATTATTTTCCTTTAAAATGAGCTATTGAACAACCCTCTACGATGTTCCAGTGCCAAGATATCTCTGGATACAAAAAAAGAAAAAAGAAAAAAATATCCCGTTTGTGGAGAATAACGTGGTTAAAGTCAATTTTCTTGATTTTCAAGCCAATATATTTCCCTTGCTGTTCAAGCCAAGGGACAGAAAGTTTCCTATACAGGGGTTTCGGACAAGGCGGTTGTAATGGTGTACTTTTTGTTTTGATCTGATTCCTTTGTTAGGAACTATGGGTTTTTTATATTTCTTAACATTGGACGTGATCGTCTCTTACTAAGTTGCTAGCTACCGCTGCAACCCGGATAATAATGTAAAACCTGATTACAAACAGGAAAAAGCCTATGGGTTTTTCTCTTTGGAGTAGTAAGAGACGACTCTCAAAGATCAGGCAGTTTGACTAAGTCCAATGTATGCAATGGTTTGTTCTTCTAATGATCGTCTTTTAATATAACTTTACCACGAACTGTTTGATTGCTTAAAAAATCAAATATCTTTGAAAAGACTGCAGTATGAAAAGACATAAAAAAAATACAGTTTTAGTGAAAAAATTTATTTTGTTTCAAAAATACTTTGTTTAAGTTACAAAAGGTTTTTAACCCCATTAATTTCCTTTAGAATGAGCCATTGAACAACTCTCTACGATGTTCCAGTGCCAAGTTATCTGCGGAAAAGAAAAAAAGAAAAAAATATACCGTTTAGGCAGAATGTTGTAGTAGCTGCCACTTTTCTTGATTTTCAGGCAATATATTTCCCTTGCTGTTCAAGCCAAGGGACATAAAGTTTCCTATACAGGTATTTCGGACAAGGCAGCTCTAATGGTGTACTTTTTGTTTTGATCTGATTCTTTTTTCAGGAGTTTGGGGTTATTATATTTCTTAACATAGGACATGATCGTCTCTTATTAAGTTGCTAGCTACCACTGCAACCCGGATGTATAAAAAACACCTAATTGACAAATACCATTTATGGTGAACTATATTGGTCCCTCTATGTAAGTAGCTAGCTACTGCTGCAACCCGGATAATATACTGATTACAAACAGAAAAAAGCCCACGCCTTTTTTCTTCTTTGAAATAGTAAGAGACGAACCTCAAAGAATCAAGTAGCTAACTAATTTCAATGTATGAAATTGTTTGTTATTCCAATTATCGTCTTTTAATGTACTGATCTGACTCTATTTTTAGGAATTCTGTAGACTCCTCGACTTTTAGTAGATTAATATGTTTTATAATCTTAGATTCTGATACTGCCTTATATACGCTATTAATGAAACAGGTCAAGACAGGAAAATGAGGATCTAGTGCCCTTATAGAATGCAAATAGCTCTGACAGCCCTAATTTGGGCTACAGTGCAACGAATGCCCATACTTTCTTGTGTCCCTGTAATTGATTTCACAATAATCCAAGCCGTCAAGGTAGAAATTAACCATTTTGGAGGTTGAAAATTTTAATGCTATATTATTTTCAAAGCTTTCAAACAGAATTTGACATAATGCAATATCTGTCGGATAGAGCTGGCAGATATCAGGATAACACTGCCAAGTAACCTGCTGCCCAGTTTTTTTTTTCGGATGTTTTACTCAGATTGTCATAGGTGAGTCCAGTCATCATAATTTCCTTGTCAGATCTAGTTTCAGAGAATTTTTCAATAGTTGTCTTGTACTTTTCAGGACAGCTTGTTCTACATCACAGAGCATTTTTTGCCAAATATTCAGTAGAACTAAAAGAACTGTTTAAAACACAGTTGGAAATACTTTTTTCTTGATGAGGAATCATACAAAGACATATACTAATAACCCTAACAGGTTCGTTTCCGCAATAATTGAAAACATTGCTTTTCCTTTGCTGTTCATAGGTATGCTTGTATATATATTTTTAATACTGCTACATAAACTGCAATTGCTCCTTCCAAAATTAATATACGAATTTTATAAGAAGTTCACCTCTGTATATTCACTGTGTTGTCTAGAATTTTCCATTGCATCAACAAACTGATCAAATGTTGCCAGTCTATAGCTCGGAAGCTTTTCACTAAACTGAAAACATTTCTTTTGGATATTACTATGAAGTTTTACCAGAGAATTTCTAGCCAACTTTTCAACAGCATCCATTCTTTCAAAGGAAATTGTAATCTGTAATTTTGTATACTTTTCGTAATCCTAGTAAAATATTCGTAAAATGTTTCTCAATTTACGAAGATCAGCATGCATTTTTTGCCATCTTCTTGGACTTCTGAATGTAATTTTTCACTTTGTCCTTATGCGTTCTTTCGTAAAGCCTCACAGAGGTTTTAATTTTTTCATTATAGCATTTGTTACCCCATTATCTACCCATTATTCTGGAAGCAACTTTTTTCTTATGTTTGTTTCGGTAATCTTTATCATTATCATACCATTCCTTGCTTTTTGTTTGGCCATTATTCTGGTAGCAACTTTTTCTTATGTTTGTTTCGGTAATCTTTATCATTATCACAACCGTTCCTTGCTCTTTTGTTTGGCTGTCTCAATTTTTGCATGTCTATAAACTTCATCATTATAATAACGCTGTCTGTCACTATCAATTTTAGCATGTCTATAATCTTCATAATTAAGATAACACTCCTTGCTGTTTTGTTTGGCTCTCTCAATTTTTGCTTCTCGATACGCCTGGTCGGTTGAATACCTTTGCTTTTTTCTTTTCAAGATGCTATCTCTGTTTTTTTGTGCAGTACTGTTTTTTAAATTACGTATAACTCGCTTAAAACGCATCTTATTATTAAAACAAGAAACAATATTCTTTCTAATAACGACTGGTATCAAGTACCCATAACCTAACAAAAAATTAAACTAATTTTTAAATTTTCAGTTTTTTTTTAGTTTGAATGAAAAGATTAAAATCATTCCTTAGATATCATAAATATTTTTGCACTTTACATAATAACTTTAGCGATTCTAAACTGAAAAATAAAACATATAAAAAAAATTGAATTTTTGGTCAGGAAATACATATTAAATCCCACGTCGGGTAGTTAGAACCTAACCAAAAAAAAAACTAGTTTAAAACTTTAAGGTATTTTTCTAGCTTGAATTGAAAGATTCAAACTATTGCTCGGATACCATGAATATTTTGCAGTTTACACAAGCTGCAAAGAACGCATAAGGACAAAATTAAAAATTATATTCAGAAGTCCAAAAAGATGGCAACAAGGCAGGCTGATCTTTGTAAATTGAATAATATTTTACGAATGTTTTACTTGGATTACAAAAAATATTCAAAATTACAGATTGAAATTCTCTTTGAAAGAGCGGATTTTGTTCAAATGTCCGCTAGAAATACTTTCGGAAAACTTCATAGTAATATCCAAAAGAAATGATGTATATTTAATGAAAAGCTTCGAAGGTATGAACCGGCAACTGTGGAACAGTTTACAGATGTAATGGGAAATATTAGACATCACTGTGAATATATGGAAACATAATTGTCCTTTACTTAGTTTCAGCTTTATTCGATGATCGAGCCTTTATGTAATAACTACATCCAACGATTATGATGTCATTGATCAATATTGTACATAAGAAATTAAGTTTTTCGTAAAAAATTTATTCTATTTAAAAAAATTAAGTACAAATGGCACTAGATCTGGAGATTTCCTTTTAAATGAGCCGTTAAACAACTCTCTACGATGTTCTAGTGCCAAGCTATCTGTGGAAAAGAAAGAAAGAAAAAAAAGATGCCGTTTCGGCAGAATGCTGTAGTACCTGCCACTTTTCTTGATTTTCAAGCCAATATATATATCCCTTGCTGTTAAAGTCAAATGACAGAAAGTTTCCTATACAGGGTTTTCAGACATGGCGGTTCTAATGGTGTACTTTTTGTTTTGATTTGTTTTTTTAGGAGTTATGGGTTTTATATTTCTTAACATTGGACGTGATCGTCTCTTACTAGGTTGCTAGCTACCGCTGCAACCTGGACTAGGTTGCTAGCTACCGCTGCAACCCGGATTACAAACAGCTAAAAGCCTACGGTTTTTTCTTCTTTGAAATAGTAAAAGACGAACCTCAAACAATCAAGTAGCTAACTAAGTCCAATGTATGCAATGGTTTGTTATTGTAATGATCTTCTTTTAATGTAATTTCGTAAGAAAAATGATTCTATTTTAAAAATAATTTGTTTTATAATTACAAAAGATATTTTTCCAATAAAAACAGGAAAAAGCCTACTGTTTTTTCTTCTTTGGAATAGTAAGAGGCGAACCTCAAAGAACCAGGCAGCTAACTAAGTCCAACATAAGCAATGGTTTGTTCTTCTAAGTATCATCTTTAAATTTGGCGTTTCTTACTAGGTTGCTAGCTACCACTGCAATCTGGAATATGTAATTAATAGGTTGCTAGCTACCGCTGCAACCTAGATATTCTTATTTCTGTTACTATGGGCTAAGGTTCGTTCTTTTATTGTAATGCCATTTGTGGAGAATATCATGGTTAAAGTAAATTTTCTTGATTTTCAAGCCAATATATTTTCTTTGTTATTCAAGCCAAAGGACGGTAAGTTTGCTATATATAATTTTTGGACAAGGCGGGTCTAATAGTGTACTTCTTGTTTTGATCTGAATCTTTTTTCAGGAGTTATGGTTACTTTAGTTTTTACTATGGGGCGTGATCGTCTCTTACTAGATTTCTAGCTACCCCTTCAACCCGGATTTTGGGATACTTATGTGAAGTGCTATAATACTTCATTTGCTATGGACTACAGTTTGTTTTTTAATGTAATTTTAATCTGAATCTTTTCTCAGGAGTTATGGGTTACTTTAGTTTTTACTATGATCGTCTCTTACTAGTTACTAGCTACCGCTGCAACCCGGATTATATAAAAAAAAACTTAATTGACAAATACCATTTATGATGAACTATATCGGTCCTTTATGTAAGTTGCTAGCTACCGCTGCAACCCAGATAATAAACTGATTACAAAATTATCTTATCGAAAGATAAACTTTTATAAATATTGAATTCACTTATCACGTCTTATATGATATAATTCTAATAATAATTACTTAATGAGATCCTCAAGACTGGCACAAGTTATGATGAACTATATCGATCTTTTATGTAATTTTGATCTGAATCTTTTTTTAGGAGTTATGGGTTTTTATATTTCTTAACATTAGACATTTCTTAACATCGTACCGCGGCAACCCGGATGGTCGCCTCTTACTAGGTTGCTAGATACCGCTGCAACCCGGACTAGCAACCATTGCAACCTGGATATCCGTTGAAACTTAAATACTCCCCACCTATAATGAACTATATCGATCCAATATGTATGTCTTATATTATCTTGTCAAAATATAACTGCATAATAATATTGCATTCACTTATTACTTCATATATGGTTAATACCTACGATTATGAAGATATGTCATATTGTTAATTTATCGACCCTACCCGGGGTCGATTTCTTTTAGTTTGTAATTTAGCTATCAATAAAACCATGATACCGACAATACTTAAAAAATTCCAATTTACAGTATCGATCCCTTACGTATGATCTCCTAGTGATCTTCTTTTAATATAACTTCAGTTAATATGGGCTAAAGTTCGTTCTTTAATGTAACTATAGGCAACAATTCGTTCTTTAATATAATTTTCAGTAAAGTGCAAATTTTGTTCTGGCCTTGGGAAGGCATAGAGGTTTTGCGCCCAACTTATGTTAATTTCTGCTCGTTTTGAATTTGAATCGGTTAATTATTGTAATTTCTATTCGTTTTGGGTTTCATTTATTTATCAATGCTGATTTGTGGAAGTTTCACGCTTGGTAGATTATTTGATTTTAGTTTTGCTCATTTTTTGTTTAATGGAGTTTTTTTTACTTTTCTTTGAAAAACTTATTTTGTGGAAAAAGTTTTTTTAATTAATTTCTGTTCGTTTTATATTGACATAGTCTTTTCAGGGAAAAAGAAAATAATACTTTAAAATCTTTTCGTTTTTTAAGACTTTATAGTTTGGCCTGCTATTTGTATGCCGGAGAAAAATTTTCAGCAATTTTTAACAGTATACACCCTTTTCAAAATCTGGACACAAATAGTACTGTTTAATTTAGTTTCATAACTCCTCTAGTTGACCTGTAATGGAAAACTTGATACCATTCGCAAAAAAATCTGTTTACTTTCTTTGACAGCTTGGATACACTTACGCTATTTGCATTTGGTTAAATTTTAAGAGCAGAAGTAGCCCCGAAAGTTTGAACATAATACCCTCAGTCGTTCTTGGGATACTGTTGAGATGCCTTATTGGGAATTAGCATTATCACAGAGCATTTTAATTTAGTCTTAAGTCAACATTTAGTTTTTAAATATATAAAAATTAGATTTGAGGAAGACTAAAATCTATTCTATGAATCATATACAACAACTTTCTATATAAACCTTATATGGCCCCAGGGCATAACTTACAACCCTTTCACTGAGGGCTCTGAGGGGTTTATCATCCTAAAATACCTAATTTCCAGAACTTTCAACTACGTTGAACAAAATGGATATCTCAAAATTTTGATTGGATGTGTTTGGGAAAATGGTGGGCGTGAGAGGGGCGTTAGTCGCTATCCAATCACTTTCAACTATTAAAAAAAGGGACTATCCCTTTCAATTTCCAATTGAATGAGCCCTTTTGAAGTTTCTACGAAAACGCTTTCAATAAAAAATTTATATGCCCCAGGGCATAACTTACAACCCCTTCCCTGAGAGCTGTGGGGGGAAGGTTTGTCATCCTTAAAGATCAAATTTCCAAAACTTTTAACTAAGTTGAATAAAATGGCTATCTCAAAATTTTGATTGGATGTGTTTTGGGAAAAGGTGGGCGAGAGAGGGGGGTTAGTTGCCCTCAAATCACTTTTTTGACTATTGAAAAGGGTACTAGTTCTTTGAATTTCAAAACGAATGAGCCCTTTTTCAAGTTTCTACGACAAAGATTTCAATAAAAACCTTATATGCCCACAGGGCATAACTTATAATCCTTGCCCTGAGGGTTTTGGGTGAGTGTCCTCCTTAAAATATGTTTTCTATCTGGAAATCAACTACCCTGAACAAAATGGTTATCACAAAATTTTATTGGATATGTTTGGGGGAATGATGGGTGTGGGGGAGGGCCTGTTGCCCTCCAATCACTTTCGACTATTAAAAAGGGCACTGGCCCTTTGAATTTCCAGTCGAATGAGCTTTTATTGAAGTTTCTACGACAACGCCTTCTTTAAAAACCTTATATACCCCCAAGGCATAACTTAAAACCCTTGCCCTGAGGGATGTGGGGGAGTGTCCTCCTCAAAAGCATATTTTCTATCTGGGAATCAACTACGCTGAACAAAATGGCTATCTCAAAATTTTGATTGGATGTATATGGGGGATGAAGCGCGTGACGGGGGGGGGGCTAGTTGCATTCAAATCCCTTTCGACTATTAAAAAGCGTACTAGCCCTTTGAATTTCCAATCGAATGAGCCTGTTTTTGAAGTTTTTTACGACAACGCCTTCTATAAAACCTTATATGCCCCCAGGGCATAACACAAAACCCTTGCCTTGAGGGTTTTAAGGGAATGTCCTCCTCAAAAACATATTTTCTATCTGGAAATCAACTACGCTGAACGAAAAAGCTATCTAAAAATTTTGATTGGATGTGTTTGGGGGAATGATGGTCGTGGGGGGGCTAGTTGCTATCCAATCACTTTCGACTATTAAAAAGGGAACTAGCCCTTTGAATTTCAAATCGAATGAACCTTGCTTGAAGTTTCTACGACAACACCTTCTATAAAAACCTTATATACCCCCAGGGCATAACTGAAAACCCTTGCCCCGAGGGTTGTAGGGAAGTGTCCTCCTCAAAAACATATTTTCTATCTGGAAATCAACTACGCTGGACAAAATGGCTATCTCAAAATTTTGCTTGGATGTGTTTGGGGAATGATGGGCGTGGGGGGGGGGCTAGTTGCCCTCCAATCACTTTCGACTATTAAAACGGGCACTAGCCCTTTGAATTTCCATCGAATGAGCCTTTTTTGAAGTTTGTACGACAACGCCTTCTATAAAAACCTTATATGCCCCAGGGCATAACTTAAATCCCTTGCCCTGAGGATGTGGGGGAGTGTCCTCCTCAAAAACATATTTTCTATCTGGAAATCAACTACGCTGAAAAAAATGGCTATCTCAAAACTTTGATTGGATGTGTTTGGGGGATGAAGCGCGTGATGGGGGGGGGGGGGTCTAGTTGCACTCAAATCACTTTCGACTATTAAAAAAGGTACTAGCCCTTTGAATTTCCAATCTAATCAGCCTGTTTTGATGTTTCTACGACAACGCCTTCTATAAGAACCTTATATGCCCCCAGGGCATAACTGAAAACTCTTGCCCCGAGGGTTGTAGGGAAGTGTCCTCCTCAAAAACATATTTTCTATCTGGAAATCAACTACGCTGGACAAAATGGCTATCTCAAAATTTTGGTTGGATGTGTTTGGGGAATGATGGGCGTGGGGGGGGGGGCTAGTTGCCCTCCAATCACTTTCGACTATTAAAACGGGCACTAGCCCTTTGAATTTCCAATCGAATGAGCCTTTTTTGAAGTTTGTACGACAACGCCTTCTATAAAAACCTTATATGCCCCCAGGGCATCACTTAAATCCCTTGCCCCGAGGGTTGTGGGGGAGTGTCCTCCTCAAAACGATATTTTCTATTTGGAAATCAAATACGCTGAACAAAATGGCTATATCAAAATTTTGATTGGATGTGATTGGGGGAATGATGGGCGTGGGGGGGCTAGTTGCCCTTCAATCACTTTCGACTATTAAATGCACTAACCCTTTGAATTTCAATCGAATGAGCCTTTTTTGAAGTTTCTACGACAACGCTCTCAATAAAAAATTTATATGCCCCAGGGCATAACTTACAACCCCTGCCCTGAGAGCTGTGGGGGGAGGGGTTGTCATCCTTAAAGATCTAATTTCCAAAACTCTTAACTACGTTGAATAAAATGGCTATCTAAAAATTTGATTGGATGTATTTTGGGAAAAGGTGGGCGAGAGAGGGGGGTTGGTTGCCCTCAAATCACTTTTGACTATTAAAAAGGGTACTAGTTCTTTGAATTTCAAATCGAATGAGCCCTTTTTCAAGTTTCTACGACAAAGATTTCAATAAAAACCTTATGTGCCCCCAGGGCATAACTTATAATCCTTGCCCTGAGGGTTGTGGGTGAGTGTCCTCATTAAAAATATGTGTTCTATCTGGAAATCAACTACCCTGAACAAAATGGTTATCAAAAAATTTTATTGGATGTGTTTGGGGGGAATGATGGGTTTGGGGGGGGGGGGGGGGCTAGTTGCCCTCCAATCACTTTCGACTACTAAAAAGGGCACTGGCCCTTTGAATTTCCAGTCGAATGAGCTTTTATTGAAGTTTCTACGACAACGCCTTCTTTAAAAACCTTATATATCCCCTGGGCATATAAAAAAAAAAACTAAACTTAAAACCCTTGCCCTGAGGGATGTGGGGGAGTTTCCTCCTCAAAAACATATTTTCTATCTGGAAATCAACTACGCTGAACAAAATGGCTATCTCAAAATTTTGATTGGATGTATTTTGGGGATGAAGCGCTTGACGGGGGGGGGGGGCTAGTTGCATTCAAATCCCTTTCGACTATTAAAAAGGGTACTAGCCCTTTGAATTTCCAATCGAATGAGCCTGTTTTTGAAGTTTTTACGACAATGCGTTCTATAAAAAACCTTATATGCCCCCAGGGCATAACACAAAACCCTTGCCTTGAGGGTTGTGAGGGAGTGTCCTCCTCAAAAACATATTTTCTATCTGGAAATCAACTACGCTGAACGAAAATGCTATCTAAAAATTTTGATTGGATGTGTTTGGGGGAATGATGGGCGTTGGGGGGCTAGTTGCCCTCCAATCACTTTCGACTATTAAAAAGGGTACTAGCCCTTTGAATTTCCAATCAAATGAGCCTGTTTTGAAGTTTCTACGACAACGCCTTCTATAAAAACCTTATATGCCCCCAGGGCATAACACAAAACCCCTGCCTTGAGGGTTGTGGGGGATTGTCCTCCTCAAAAACATATTTTCTATCTGGAAATCGACTAAACTGAACGAAATGGCTATATAAAAATTTGATTGGATGTGTTTGGGGGAATGATGGGCATGGGGGGGGGGGGTTAGTTGACCTCCAATCATTTTCGACTATTAGAAAAGGGCACTAGCCCTTTGAATTTCAAATCGAATGAACCTTTCTTGAAGTTTCAACGACGACACCTTCTATAAAAACCTTATATACCCCCAGGGCATAACTGAAAACACTTGCCCCGAGGGTTGTAGGGAAGTGTCCTCCTCAAAAACATATTTTCTATCTGGAAATCAACTACGCTGGACAAAATGGCTATCTCAAAATTTTGATTGGATGTGTTTGGGGGAATGATGGGCGTGGGGGGGGGGCTAGTTGCCCTCCAATCACTTTTGACAATAAAACGGGCACGAGCCCTTTTAATTTCCAATCGAATGAGCCTTTTTTGAAGTTTGTACGACAACGCCTTCTATAAAAACCTTATATGCCCCCAGGGCATAACTTAAATCTCTTGCCCTGAGGGATGTTGGGGAGTGTCCTCCTCAAAAACTTATTTTCTATCTGGAAATCAACTATGCTGAAAAAAATGGCTATCTCAAAACTTTGATTGGATGTGTTTTGGGGGATGAAGCGCGTGACGGGGGGGGGGGGGGGCTAGTTGCACTCAAATCACTTTCGACTATTAAAAATGGTACTAGCCCTTTGAATTTCCAATCTACTCAGCCTGTTTTGATGTTTCTACGACAACACCTTCTATAAAAAACCTTATATGCCCCCAGGGCATAACTCAAAACCCTTTTCCCGAGGTTGTAGGGAAGTGTCCTCCTCAAAAACATATTTTCTATCTGGAAATTAACTACGCTGGACAAAATGGCTATCTCAAAATTTTGATTGGTTTTGTTTGGGGGAATGATGGGCGTGGGGGGGGCTAGTTGCCCTCCAATCACTTTCTACTATTAAAAAGGGCACTAGCCCTTTGAATTTCCAATCGAATGAGCCTTTTTTGAAGTTTGTACGACAAAACGCCTTCTATAAAAACCTTATATGCCCCTAGGGCATAACTTAAATCCCTTGCCCCGAGGGTTGTAGGGAGTGTCCTCCTCAAAAAGATATTTTCTATTTGGAAATCAAATACGCTGAACAAAATGGCTATATCAAAATTTTGATTGGATGTGATTGGGGGAATGATGGGCGTGGGGGGGGGGGCTAGTTGCCCTTCAATCACTTTCGACTATTAAAAAATGCACTAACCCTTTGAATTTTCCAATCGAATGAGCCCTTTTTGAAGTTTCTACGACAACGCCTTCTATAAAAACCTTATATGCTCCCAGGGCATAACTTAAAACCCTTGCCCGAGGGTTGTGGGGGAGTGTCCTCCTCAAAAAAACATATTTTCTATCTGGAAATCAACTACGCTGAACGAAAATGCTATCTAAAAATTTTGATTGGATGTGTTTTGGGGGAATGATGGGCGTTGGGGGGCTAGTTGCCCTCCAATCACTTTCGACTATTAAAAAGGGTACTAGCCCTTTGAATTTCCAATCAAATGAGCCTGTTTTGAAGTTTCTACGACAACGCCTTCTATAAAAACCTTATATGCCCCCAGGGCATAACACAAAACCCTTGCCTTGAGGGTTTGTGAGGGAGTGTCCTCCTCAAAAACATATTTTCTATCTGGAAATCAACTACGCTGAACGAAAATGCTATCTAAAAATTTTGATTGGATGTGTTTGGGGGAATGATGGGCGTTGGGGGGCTAGTTGCCCTCCAATCACTTTCGACTATTAAAAAGGGTACTAGCCCTTTGAATTTCCAATCAAATGAGCCTGTTTTTGAAGTTTCTACGACAACGCCTTCTATAAAAACCTTATATGCCCCCAGGGCATAACACAAAACCCTTGCCTTGAGGGTTGTGGGGGATTGTCCTCCTCAAAAACATATTTTCTATCTGGAAATCGACTAAACTGAACGAAATGGCCATATAAAAATTTGATTGGATGTGTTTGGGGAATGATGGGCATGGGGGGGGGGGGGGTTAGTTGACCTCCAATCATTTTCGACTATTAGAAAAGGGCACTAGCCTTTGAATTTCAAATCGAATGAACCTTTCTTGAAGTTTCAACGACGACACCTTCTATAAAAAAAAAACCTTATATACCCCCAGGGCATAACTGAAAAACACTTGCCCCGAGGGTTGTAGGGAAGTGTCCCTCCTCAAAAACATATTTTCTATCTGGAAATCAACTACGCTGGACAAAATGGCTATCTCAAAATTTTGATTGGATGTGTTTGGGGGAATGATGGGCGTGGGGGGGGGGGGGGGCTGTGCGACTAGTTGCCCTCCAATCACTTTTGACAATTAAAACGGGCACGAGCCCTTTTAATTTCCAATCGAATGAGCCTTTTTTGAAGTTTGTACTACAACGCCTTCTATAAAAACCTTATATGCCCCCAGGGCATAACTTAAATCTCTTGCCCTGAGGGATGTTGGGGAGTGTCCTCCTCAAAAACTTATTTTCTATCTGGAAATCAACTATGCTGAAAAAAATGGCTATCTCAAAACTTTGATTGGATGTGTTTGGGGGATGAAGCGCGTGGCGGGGGGGGGGGGGGGCTAGTTGCACTCAAATCACTTTCGACTATTAAAAAATGGTACTAGCCCTTTGAATTTCCAATCTACTCAGCCTGTTTTGATGTTTCTACGACAACACCTTCTATAAAAAACCTTATATGCCCCCAGGGCATAACTCAAAACCCTTTCCCGAGGGTAGTAGGGAAGTGTCCTCCTCAAAAACATATTTTCTATCTGGAAATTAACTACGCTGGACAAAATGGCTATCTCAAAATTTTGATTGGTTTTGTTTGGGGGAATGATGGGCGTGGGGGGGGCTAGTTGCCCTCCAATCACTTTCTACTATTAAAAAAGGGCACTAGCCCTTTGAATTTCAATCGAATGAGCCTTTTTTGAAGTTTGTACGACAACGCCTTCTATAAAAACCTTATATGCCCCTAGGGCATAAACTTAAATCCCTTGCCCCGAGGGTTGTAGGGGAGTGTCCTCCTCAAAAAAGATATTTTCTATTTGGAAATCAAATACGCTGAACAAAATGGCTATATCAAAATTTTGATTGGATGTGATTGGGGGAATGATGGGCGTGGGGGGGGGGCTAGTTGCCCTTCAATCACTTTCGACTATTAAAAAATGCACTAACCCTTTGAATTTCCAATCGAATGAGCCTTTTTTGAAGTTTCTACGACAACGCCTTCTATAAAAAACCTTATATGCTCCCAGGGCATAACTTAAAAACCCTTGCCCCGAGGGTTGTGGGGGAGTGTCCTCCACAAAAAGATATTTTCTATCTGGAAATCAACTACACTGAACAAAATGGCTATCTCAAAATTTTGATTGGATGTATTGGGGGAATGATGGGCGTGGGGGGGCTAGTTGCCCTCCAATCACTTTCGACTATTAAAAAGGGCACTAGCCCTATGAATTTCCAATCGAATGAGCCTTTTTTTGAAGTTTTTGCGACAACGCCTTCTATAAAAACCTTATATGCCCTCAGGGCATAACTTAAAACCTTTGCCTCGTATGGTGTGGGGGAGTATCCTCCCCAAAAAGATATTTTCTATCTGTAAATCAACTACGTTGAACAAAATGGCTATTTCAAAATTTTGATTGGATGTGTTTGGGGGGAATGATGGACGTGGGGGGGGGGCTAGTTGCCCTCCAATCACTTTCGACTGTTAAAAAGGGCATTAGCCACTCCAATTTCCATTTGACTGATACGAAGTGCCCGGTATGGAGAAAAAAAAAAAAAAAAAAACACATTGTGCCCACATCATTCTTTACTTAGGCAGCGCTGGCGCGCTGCCTATGATTGGAAGCTGTATTGCCCTTTTTAAGAGTCAAAATTAATTTGAGAGCAACCACCCCCCCCCCCATGATTATCATTTCCTCTAAGACATTCAATCGAAATTTGTATATAGCAATTTGCTCATTGTAGTTGAAGGGACCGGAAATTATGTCTTTGAGGAAGACACCCCCACAGCTCTCAGGGCAAGGGTTATAAGTTATGCCCTGAGGCATATGAGGCTTTTATAGAAAGGGTGGTCGTATATACTTTGGAGGGGACTCATTGGATTGGTAATCAGAATTTATAGTGCTCTTTTTAAGAGTCAAAGTGATCAGAGGGCAGCTACCCTCCTCTGAAGTGAAGAGCCACACGTCGTGTTTTCACCAAATGCATCCATAGAATTTTGAGACAGGTCATTTTATTTAAAACAAATCCAAAGATCATATAAAAAGGCTTTTGGGGTGGATACAAACCACTAGAACCTGGGGGTAAGGGTTGCAAGTTACGCCCTGAGGCATACGAGGTTTTTATAGAAAGGGTGGTCGTATATACTTCGGAGGGGACTCATTGGATGGTAATCAGAATTTATAACGCTCTTTTAAGAGTCAAAGCTATCAGAGGGCAGTTACCCTCCTCCCCACACGCTGTGTTTTCACGAAAGGCATCCATAGAATTTTGAGACAGTCATGTTATTCAAAACAGTTCAAAGATCATATAGAAAGGCTTTTGGGGTGGATACAAACCACTAGAACCTGGGGGTAAGGGTTGCAAGTTATGCCTGAGGCATATGAGGTTTTTATAGAAAGGGTGGTCGTATATACTTCGGAGGGGACTCATTGGATTGGTAATCAGAATTTATAGTGCTCTTTTTAAGAGTCAAAGTGATCAGAGGGCAGCTACCCTCCTCCCACACGTGGTGTTTTGACGAAATGCATCCATAGAATTTTGAGACAGTCATTTTATTCAAAACAGTCCAAAGATCATATAAAAAAGGCTTTTGGGGTGAATACAAACCGCTAGAACCTGGGGGCGAGGGTTGTAAGTTATGCCCCGGGGTCATCTAAGGTTCTTATGGAAGTGATAATTATTTAACTTAAGAGGAGACTCATTCGGCTTAAAATTTGATGTTCTAGTTCTCTTTTAAGAATCAAAAGTTAGAGAAGGCAACTAGACCCCCCCCCCTCCCTGACAACCCCTCTTTTCACCAAACGCATCCGATTGAAATTGAGAAACAGCGATTTTGTTCAAGATAGTCTAAAGAACATATAACAATTCCTCTAGAGTTGGCACAACTCCTCTGCACCCTGGGGATAGGGTTGTAAGTTGTGCCCTGGGGGCATAGTGAAAAACTGGAAGTTATAGTGCCCTTTTGTGAGTCAAAAGAGATTTGAAAGCAACCAACCTTCCCCGCCATCATGTCCTCAAACAACTCCGATCAAAATTTGAGTTAGAGACAGTACTAAAAAGAATTGAAAAATCATAATGTCTAAGGGCTGATCGAGGGGGTAGCTTATTTTAATTAATTTAAAAAAAAAACAAAGTTTTCCGAGGGAAGTAAAGAGCGAAGTTGAAACTTAAAACGGACAAATATCATTATTTCACAGCCTATTTAATATATATTAATATAAACTAGTACAAATAAACCAACTAATTATGTTTCCCTATGCTTTTATGATTATACAAAAACTAGCGCTTTACTGAAAACACAAAAGTCAAGTATAAAAAACAGGATTATTGATTTAAGAGTCAAAAGTGAGTATGTAGCCCGACAACACTAAACGAATCTATAAAGCTTTTTATAGTGTTACACCAGTTGTGACATTAGTAACTTTCAGCATACAATTAAAATTATCTTAAAAACATAAGCATAAAACTAATATTTTTTAATAACCGCGAAGTAATTGAACAGCATACAGAAATATTGGACTGATTTATCAAACAGCATTTTGCTCTCACTAGCTATAATACCAATAGTGGGTAATATACAGTCATAAATTGTGAAAAAATATACTTTCGTATCACTTGAAATGAGATCAAATAAGACATAATATGAACTCTGGAAATCCAATTATTTCTCTCTATACAAGAGTGAATTTCAAGCTATGGTACAAATTCTAAAGTTAGTCTATAATCATAATTCTATCAAGATGGCCTTACTTCGAACTTGTGTACAAACTAATCATGACATGTCCTTTTAAGAACCAAAACGAGAGCCAGTCATTGAACTGAGCCATTGTGCAGAAGTGATACCAAGTTAAACGTAAAAAAAAATAAAGGCAATCCTAAAATGGATTGTTGCTTTATTTTAAAAGAGATTGATCCTAAAAGGAATTGATAATATTTTGATTCTATAAAAAGTGTCCTTAATTGGTTTGCTTTTACTGTACCAAAACTCCTATATTATTTCGTGTTTTCAGTAAAGCGCTAATTTTGTATAATCATAAAAGTATAGGGAAACATAATTAGTTGGTTATTTGTACTAGTTATATTAATATATATTTAAATAGGCTGTGAAGTAATAATTTTGTCCGTTTTAAGTTTCTAGTTGAAATGTACACCATCTTAGAAAATTCTCTTTTTTGAGGAAGCTTTTGGTTCCTTTACGTGTGCGTAAGGGACTGAAATACCCTTTATAGGCATCTTCTTTTCTTCGATATATTTGCTTACTTGGTTATTCAGCGTAAGCAGCAAATTTATGGTAAATCCAGGGAAGAATTTTGTTTTTGAAACGCTTTTTTGGGTCTCATTACAAAAATAACGTTTCATCGCAAAAAAACATAAGTTGTTCCCACAAAAGGATTTTCGTTCTTAATTAGAAAAAATTGAATTCAGAAATCTATATATTTTCACCGCTAGTACTGTTAAGGTTAGGGTAGCATCTTAAAAAACATTTTTTACCTACAGAAATTCACAAAAAAATTGTATTTAAAAAAAGCGATTGTAAAAGTTAAAGGATAATTTTTGTACATAAATTTCTGCGTGTTCATTTTGCAGACAAGAAAGCTCAACTTATTTCAAAGTAAAAATACATTTCCTTATTTTAATAATTATCTTTGTATACTCAAAATTCAATTAGCATTCCCCTTTTTTCTGCTATGATTCAAATATTTGAATTGAACTTGTACCGTACATATTGCTTCCAATGGTCCTGTATTTAAATTTAAAATGATATTCAAGAAACTTAAAACTACTGTTGAAGTTCAAACCGTGTTGATTGATATAGCCTATTTACGGTGAAAATTACATTTTTTCTCTACTGAAAAGTACATAAATCTTAATAATTTCAATAATTTGTTGGAATTCAATAAGCAAGTCACAATTCCAACAGAAAAATTTGATTTTTTTGTGACTTGTTTGAATTAAATAAGCAAGTCACAATTCAATAGAAAAATTGGATTTTTTTTTACTAGTTTGAAGTCGAGCAAAACATTTTGTTGGAAAAATTTTGTTTTTTTTTTTTTACAGTGCAGCTTTTCCACTTGAGACACGACACCACAAAAGTGCCTTTTTTAGTGCCATTTGAACTTAATGATGTTGGAATTTATGAGAAAGACGTAGATATGTGCAATATCTTTTATATGAGCTATAAAAGATCTACCAACGATGTCTGGTAGCCTGCTAGTGCCCTACCCTTTAAGAAAACTATCCCTGGAACCACCATATATAAGTTACTATAGGCGAGAGATCGTTCTTTACTGTAAACATTCTTTACTATAAAAATCTTTATATAAAATATTTAAGCTGCTATTGGCTAGAGTTTGTTCTTTATTATAAAATAATGTAACATATCAGTTACTATGGGAGAGAGATCGTTCTTTACTGTAAAGAATAGATTTTGTTGAAAAGTCATCTAGAGATGCTTTCGCGAAACTTCATAGTAATATCCAAAAGAAATGTTGCATGTGTTTAGTGAAAAGCTTCCATGGTATGGACCGGCAACTGTGGAACAGTTTACAGATGTAATGGGAAATCTTATACATCACTGTGAATATATTGAGGCATAATTGTCCTTTACTTAGTTTCAGCTTAAATTCGATGATCGAGCCTTTATGTAATTATACATAAATCTTATGCATTTACTGTGAATATATGGAGGCATAATTGTCCTTTACTTAGTTTCAGCTTAAATTCGATGATCGAACCTTTATTTAATTACTGATTAAAGCATTGTATTCTAACACCCCCTTTATATAACCGTTTATTAAACCATAGGCATCTTATCATTCTTTACTATATGATTACAAACAGGAAAAAGCCTACGGCTTTTTCTTCTTTGGAATAGTAAGAGACGACCTGGCTACAAAACTATGATTATGGCATCAATGATCAATCTTTAACATGAAATAGGCGGTAAGTTTAGAGCTGCCTTTGTTAACAGAGATGATTTGTTAACAGAGATGATTTATGATGATTTCTTAAGGAATATAATTAAAATTTCTTAATGTAATAAAAATAATTTGTTTAAATTCCAAAAAGGTTTTTAACCCCATTAATTTTCTTTAAAATGAACCATTGAACAACTCTCTACGATGTTCCAGTCCCAAGCTATCTGTTAAATTACTAACCTATACTATAATTAAGTGGTGTATAAAAATTTAGTATAGGCAAAAGGTCGTTCTTTATTATATTTGTTTTGCTCTCTCAATTATTACTTCTCGATACGCCTGGTCGGTGAATACCTTTGTTTTGCTCTCTCAATTATTACTTCTCGATACGCCTGGTCGGTTGAATACCTTTGCTTTTTTTCTTTTCAAGATACTATCTCTGTTGTTTGTGTAGTACTGTTTTTTCAACTTGCGTATAGCTTGCTTCGATCTAACCATTATCTAATCAAGAATGAGAGAATTTACATCTTTGTCGTTTTCTTAAGTAGTAATTATGACGTCACGGCGTAATGATTTTATTGACGTCATGGCGCAATGATATTATTTCATGACGTCATCAGAAACAACAATATAATTTCGTGTTTTTCTATTCACGTCATAGCTCTAATATAAAAACTATTATGACATTCATTATTTATCTAGTAGGGTTTCAGACAAGGTAATTCTAATGATGTACTTTTGTTTTGATCTGACTCTATTTTTAGGAGTTTTGTTATATTTCTTAGCATTGGACTGATTGTCTCTTACTAGGTTGCTAGCTACTGCTGCAACCCAAATTCACATATATATTTATTTATGAGAGGCAGCCTGGCCGAGTGGTCCAAGGCACTGGTGTTAGCCACCAGTCTCTTCGGAGGCGTGGGTTCAAATCTACCGCTGGTATGCGATTATGTTGAAAGACTGCAGTGTGAAAAGACAGAAAGTTTCCTATACAGGGGTTTTGGACAAGGCGGTTCTAATGGTGTAATTTTTGTTTTGATCTGACTCCTTTGTTAGGAACTATGGGTTTTTATATTTCTCAACATTGGACGTGATCGTCTCTTACAACTTGGAATTCGTTTTATGCTATATCATTACAAACAGGAAAAAGCCTACGGCTTTTTTTTCTTTGAAATAGTAAGAGACGAACAACAAGTAACTACCCGTGGAACCACCATATATCAGTTACTATGCATGAGCGATCGTTCTTTACTGTAAATTCTAACTTGCGTGTAGCTTGCTTTGATCTAACCATTATGTATTCATGAATGAGACCATTTACAGTTTTGACGTTTTCTTATATAGTAATTATGACGTCACTGCATCAAAAATACATTTTTTAGTGGAAAAATTTATTCTCTTTTAGAACTAATTTTATTTTAGTTGCTATAGATTTTTAACCCAATTAATTTCCTTTAAAATGAGCTATTGAACAACTATCTACGATGTTCCAGTGCCAAGCTATCTCTGGATACAAAAAAAGAAAAGAGAAAAAAAATATCCCGTTGGGGAGAATAACGTGGTTAAAGTCAATTTTCTTGATTTTCAAGCCAATATATTTCCCTGCTGTTCAAGCCAAGGGACAGAAAGTTTCCTATACAGGGGTTTCGGACAAGGCGGTTCTAATGGGTGTACTTTTTGTTTTGATCTGACTCCTTTTTAGGAACTATGGGTTTTTATATTTTTAACATTGGACGTGATCGTCTCTTACTAGGTTGCTAGCTACCGCTGCAACCGGATTTTAGTACTGATTTTTAACTTGCGTGTAGCTTGCTTTTGATCTATCCATTATGTATTCATGAATGAGACCAATTTACAGTTTTGTGACGTTTCTTATATAAATTTATGACGTCACTGCATCAAAAATACAGTTTTATATGGAAAAAATTATTCTTTTTAGAAATAATTTATTTTAGTTACTATAGATTTTTAACCCAATTAATTTCCTTTAGGATGAGCTATTGAACAACCCTCTACGATGTTCCAGTGCCAAGCTATCTCTGGATACAAAAAAAGAAAAGAGAAAAAAAATATCCCGTTTGGGGAGAATAACGTGGTTAAAGTCAATTTTCTTGATTTTCAAGCCAATATATTTCCCTTGCTGTTCAAGCCAAGGGACAGAAAGTCTACTATATAGGGGTTTTGGATAAGGCGGTTCTAACGGTGTACTTTTTGTTTTGATCTGACTCCTTTTTAGGAGCTATGGGTTTTTATATTTCATAACATTGGACGTGATCGTCTCTTACTAGGTTGCTAGCTACCGCTGCAACCCGGATTGCTAGCTACCGCTGCAACCCGGATTAGGTTTCTGCCGTAATTCTTTCTTTTCAAAATTAAATTAGTTACTATCGCCTAGCGTTAGTTCATTACCGTATCGTAACAATTTTTTGACAATAATAATTAATTTTGTTAATTTACAAAAGGTTTTCTATATACAGCAGTTTCCTTTAAAATGAGCCATTACGCAGGTCTTTATTATACTTAAGTTTCTATGGGTTCAGTTCGTTCCTAATTGTAATTACTAGGTTGCTAGCTACCACTGCAACCCGGAAGAAAAATCTCTTCTTTGTTTGATGTGAAAATTACAAACAGGAAAAAGCCTATGGCTTTTTCTTAATTGGAATAGTAAGAGATGACCTGGCTACAAACTATGAATATGACTTCATTGATCAATCTTTAACATGAAATGTTCTTTACTGTAATGGTTTGTTCTTTTCTAGTTTTCAGCCATCTTACAGCCATGATACTGATGGAAATTGCATAATCCCTATTTATGTTTTCAGTTAACATAGGCTAGGTTGGTCGTTCCTTATTGTAAAAAAAAAAAAAAATATATGCCGTTTGTGGAGAAATAACGTGGTTAAAGTCAATTTTGTTGATTTTCAAGCCAATATATTTCCCTTGCTTTTTCAAGCCAAATGACAGAAAGTTTCCTATAACAGGGGTTTCGAACAAGGCGGTTCTAATGTGTGTACTTATTGTTTTGATCTGACTTTTTTTTAGGAGTTAGGGTTTTTTTTATTTCTTAACATTGGATGTGATAGTCTCTTACTAGATTGCTAGCTACCGCTCTGCAACCCGGATATGTACAAAATTCAAATATCTTTGAAACGACTACAGTATGAAAAGACATCAAAAAATGCAGTTTTTTGTGGAAAACTTTATTCTCTCTTGGAAATAATTTATTTAGTTACAAACAGATTTTTTTAATCCAACTAATTTCCTTTCAAATAAGCCATTGAACAACTCTCTACGATGTTCCAGTGCCAAGCTATCTGTGGAAAGAAAAAAATGAAAAGAACAAAAAAAAAAAAAATATGCATCTAGGGCAGAATGTTGTAGTAGCTGCCACTTTTCTTGATTTTCAAGCCAATCTATTTCCCTTTGCTGTTCAAGCCAAGGGACAGAAAGTTTTCTATACAGGGGTTTCGGACAAGGCGGTCCTAATGGTGTACTTTTTGTTTTGATCTGACTCCTTTTTTAGGAGCTATGGGTTTTTGTATTTCTTAACATTGGACATGATCGTCTCTTACTAGGTTGCTAGCTACCGCTGCAACCCGGATGATCTGACTCTATTTTTAGGAGTTCTGGGCTTTTATATTTCTTAGCATTAGACTGATCGTCACTTACTAGGTTGCTAGCTACTGCTGCAACCCGGATTCACATTATATAGTTATGAGAGGCAGCGTGGCCGAGTGGTCCGAAGCGTCGGTCTCGGTTTTTCCCCACCAGTCTCTTCGGAGGCGTGAGTTCAAATCTTACCGCTGGTATACGATTATGAATTATGTACAAAAATCAAATATCTTTGGAAAGACTGCAGTATGAAAAGACATCAAAAATGCAGTTTTTAGTGTAAAAATTTATTCTCTTTTAGAAATAAGCTATTTTTAGTTACAAAATATTTTTAACCCAATAAATGTACTTTAAAATGGGCCATTGAACAACTCTACGATGTTCCAGTGCCAAGCTATCTGTGGAAAAGACAGAAAAAAATATTCCGCTTAGGCAGAATCGAATTGTAGTAGCTGCCACTTTTCTTGATTTTCAAGCCAATATATTTCCTTTGCTGTTCAAGCCAAGGGACAGAAAGTTTTCTATACAGGGTTTTCGGACAAGCGCGGTTCTAATGGTGTACTTTTTGTAGGTTGCTAGCTACCGCTGCAAACCGCATTTTAATGTACTGTATCGACCCTTTATGTATTATAGAAACCTTTTCTACCAGCACCAATACCCCTTTGATAGAGATGCTTTTGGTAATATCTTTTCTTGTTTCCTTCAATACCTTGGAGAACATTGTTAAGATTAACTATGATGAAAAATATCGGCCCTTCTTGTTATTTTTGAAGTTAAAGTTTTAACAAAACTTCTATTAATAACTACAAATACATTCTTAGACCACACTGGCTATACATGACAAATGAAACTCAGAGAGGAGAGAAAGTAAGAAAATGAAAAATAAAATCAAAAAGGGTGAAAAACGAGGATTTTGTCAGCCAGTGGCGAAACCATGAAGATGAAAATATAAGCAAATATTTCGACAAGGACCTCCGCCAAGTCGTCCTCAGTGCTAAACAAAAAAGAAAAAAAAAAAATCTAATCCGACACATCTAGTTCTGTTTGACGAGGCAACCTTCATATCAACTGTAAATGGCATACCACAAATTTTTAAAGAGGTAATTTCGATAAAAAAATATATGAACCAAAATTTAGCAATAAATAGAGATACTGGAGATATTTCATTAAGCCCAATTTACGACAGTTTAATCTTGAAGGACCCAATCAATATTTTCACCCGAAATAACTTAAAAGAACCTATTTGCATATCTAATGAAAACCGAAATTGTAGACCAGCTAAAACTATTGCAAGGCGAAAGATCCTTGCCCAATCATCTTGTTAAATTCATTTCAATGATTCATGCCTGGTTTTTATTCAAAAAAAAAAAAAAGTTTTTTTTTGAACAAAGAGTGTCTGTTTCTGTCTTTGTAAGGTAAACTTCGAAAGGTTAGATTTTCGTTTTTTTTTTGTTTTTTTTTTCTTTTTCGTTTAGCACTGAGGACGACTTGGCGGAGGTCCTTGTCGAAATATTTTGCTTATATTTTCATCTTCATGGTTTTCGCCACTGGCTGACAAAATCCTTGTTTTTTCACCCTTTTTGATTTTATTTTTCATTTTGTTACTTTCTCTCTCCTCTCTGAGTTTCATTTATCAATAACAACTTGACTAACGTCATTTGTGATGAACTATATCGATCATATTATTATGTATCACAATCAAAATGATCAATGACGTCATGATAGTGGGTTACAACTATAAATGACGTTATAGTAAAACTTTATGGTGACGTCAGTTTCAACTGGGGTTCGTTTCTATGCTATATGGTTGCTAACAGGAAAAAGCCTATGGCTATTTATTCTTTGAAATAGTAAGAGACGAAGCTCAAAAGTCCAATGTTTGCAATTGTTGTTATTCCATTGATCGTCTTTTAGTGTAATCTTATATTAAAAATTTGAAAAAAATTAAGTTCAGTTCAGACTTTGCTACAGTTCTTATTAAAACTAAAAAATATTTACGGTTCCTGAGCAATAATTTATCCAAGTTTCAGCGGTAGCTAGCATCCTAGTAAGAGACAACCAGGTATCACTTGATGATCACTTGATATCACAAGAGACATTTGATGGTTTTAAGTAAAACTTTGCTAGTATTAAGGAAAAAGTTGTTACTTCGATGAGAAAATTTGTTAGCGTTAAGGGAAACTCGCTACTACTGACAGAAAACTTGTTATGATAAACGAAAAAATTGTTACTTCTAAGAAATATTTGTTAACTTTGATAGAAAAGTTGCTAGTTCTAACAGTAAAAACTTGCTGCATTAGTTGAAAAACGTTCAGAAATTAAATCAAAATACAAGTTTTTTTAACTGAAAGTAAGGAGCTACATTAAACTTAAAATGAACAGAAATGATTCCGTATATGAAATGGGCTTTCCGCTCCTCAACGCCTCACTCTTTACGTTAAAGTTGGACTCTTTACCACAACTCTACTTTTTAAAACAATAAAAAACTTTAGCTTAAAGAGCGAGGCGTTGAGGAGGGGACAGCCTCTTTCTTATTCAGAATAATTTCTGTTCGTTTTAATGTCGCTCCTATCTTTCAGTTAAGAAACAAACTGTTTTTTTTATTAATTCATAGTTCAAAGTGAACACACCTGTACTAACTTGGATATTTCATTAAAATTATCAAACCAGTAGGCTTTTTAAGTGAATTAAATAAAAAAATGTGTTTTTTAACTGAAAGTAAGGAGCAAAAACTTAAAACAATGAGAAATTATTCTGTATATGAAAGGGGCTGGCCCCTCCTCAACGCCCCGCTCTTTACGCTAAAGTTTTTTATTGTTTTGAAAATTAGAATTGTGAGAAAAAGTCAAACTTTAGAATAACTAGCGAGGCGTTGAGGAGGGGACAGGCCCTTTCATATACGGAGTAATTTCTGTTCGTTTTAAGTTTTAATGTCGTTCCTTACTTTCAGTTAATAAACTTATTTTTTATTTATTTTCTGAAGGTTTTTCAATTAATACAGGTTTTAATTTGAATCACCGTAGATGAATAATTAAAATGGAATTTGTATACAATTTTACTTTTTTTAAAAACTAATAGTAATTTTATAGTAACCTAAGTTTGATTTTTGTTCCAGTTATTTAAGAACGACTCCAGAATCAAAAAGGTTTGTTTAATTAGAATAATAACCTCTTTTAAAACTTAAACAAACTTTAGTTTAAGAGTCAGCTAGTGAGCAAAGGCAAACCCCCTTAAATACGTAATAGTTTTTGTTTGTGTTAAGGTTTAAAGTTGCTCCTTACTTTCAGTTAAAAAAAAAAACTATTTGTAATTTAATTTCTTATTATTTTTTAAATAACGCTCGTAAATCCAGCACCCCTTCATGGAAATTCTCTTCCCTCATGACAGATTCCTCAATGAAAAGATCCTCCCACTCATCTATGTTCTAGTTTGCACTCTAGTTTTGGGAGTAATGGGCTATTTTTTTTACTATGGGGCGTGATCGTCTCTTACTAGAATAATAATGTAAACCCTGATTACAAACAGGAAAAGCCTATGGGTTTTTCTTCTTTGGAGTAGTAAGAGACGACTCTCAAAGAATCAGGCAGTTAACTAAGTCCAATGTATGCAATGGTTGTTCTTCTAATGATCGTCTTTTAATATAACTTTACCACGAACTGTTTGATTGCTTCAAAAATCAAATATCTTTGAAAAGACTGCAGTATGAAAAGACATAAAAAAAATACAGTTTTTAGTGGAAAAATTTATTCTGTTTCAAAAATACTTTGTTTAAGTTACAAAAGGTTTTTAACCCATTAATTCCTTTAAAATGAGCCATTGAACAACTCTCTACGATGTTCCAGTGCCAAGTTATCTGTGGAAAAGAAAAAAAGAAAAAAATATACCGTTTAGGCAGAATGTTGTAGTAGCTGCCACTTTTCTTGATTTTTCAAGGCAATATTTCCTCTTGCTGTTCAAGCCAAGGGACATAAAGTTTCCTATACAGGTATTTCGGACAAGGCGGCTCTAATGGTGTACTTTTTGTTTTGATCTGATTCTTTTTTCAAGGAGTTTGGGGCTATTATATTTCTTAACGTAGGACGTGATCGTCTCTCTACTAAGTTGCTAGCTACCACTGCAACCCGGATGTATAAAAAACATCTAATTGACAAATACCATTTATGATGAACTATATTGGTCCTCTATGTAAGTAGCTAGCTACTGCTGCCACCCGGATAATATACTGATTACAAACAGAAAAAAGCCTACGCCTTTTTCATCTTTGAAATAGTAAGAGACGAACCTCAAAGAATCAGTAGCTAACTAATTCCAATGTATGGAATTGTTTGTTATTCCAATGATCGTCTTTTAATGTACTCATCTGACTCTATTTTAGGAATTCTGTAGACTCCTCGACTTTTAGTAGATTAATATGTTGTATAATCTTAGATTCTGATACTGCCATATATACGCTATTAATGAAACAGGTCAAAACAGGAAAATGTGGATCTAGTGCCCTTAGAGAATGCAAATAGCTCTGACAGCCCTCATTAGGGCTACAGGCAAACGAATGCCCATACTTTCTTGTGTCCCTGTAATTGATTTCACAATAATCCAAGCCGTCAAGGTAGAAATTAACCATTTTAGCGGTTGAAAATTTTAATGCTATATTATTTTCAAGGCTATCAAAAAGAATTTGACATAATGCAATATCCGTCGGATAGAGCTGGCAGATATCAGGATAACATTGCCAAGTAACCTGCTGCCCAGTTTTTTTTCGGATGTTTACTCAGATTGTCATTGGTGAGTCCAGTCATCATAATTTCCTTGTCATATCTAGTTTCAGAGCATTTTTCAATACTTGTCTTGTACTTTTCAGGACGGCTTGTTCTACATCACAGAGCATTTTTTGCCAAATATTCAGAGAACTAAAAGAACTGTTTAAAACACAGTTGGAAATACTTTTTTCTTGATGAGGAATCATACAAAGACATATACTAATAACCCTAACAGGTTCGTTTCCGCAATAATTGAAAACATTGCTTTTCCTTTGCTGTTCATAGGTATGCTTGTATATATATTTTTAATACTGCTACATAAACTGCAATTGCTCCTTCCAAAATTAATATATTCACGAAGAGAAAAATTAATTCACGAAGAGAAAAAAAAAAACACATGCAACAAGTTTCAGAATAAAAAATCAGCAGGCAACAAATTCCACGAACAAAATCAGTTTAACGAGTGAGAGAAAATCATTGTTTAAGTTTCGTGAAGAAAAAAAAATTCAGCATGCAACAAGTTCCACGAAGAAAAATTCAGCATGAAACAAATTCCACGAAGAAAAATCAGCACTCAACAAGTTTCACAACAGAGAATCAGCACGGGCAAGTTCCTCGAACAAAAATTGGCTTCAAGGGAAGAAAAAAAATCAATGTGCAAGTTTCACGAAGAGAAAATTCAACATGCAACAAATTTTCATGAACAAAAAACCCTCATGCAAAAGTTCCATGAACAACAATTAGCACGCAACTAGTTCCTTGAACAAAATCAGTTTTCACGAGGAGAAAAATCAGTGTACAAGTTTCGCAAAAAGAAGAAAAAGCAACATGCAACAAGTTTCACGAACAAAAAAAAATCAGAACACGATTAGGTCAAGAATCAGAAAAGTATGCATGTAGTATACTCCACAGACAAAATTAGTTTTAGGAGGAGAAAAAAAAAATCAATGTACATGTTTCACAAAGAGAAAAAATCAACATGCAACAAGTTTCACGAATAAAAAAACAGGATACAACATGTTTCACTAACTAAAAAAAACAATCAGCACGCAACAAGTTCCATTAACAAAAATCAGTTTCACGAGGTGAAAAATCAATGTAAAAGTTTCGCGAAGAGAAAAAAAACAGGATTGCAACAAGTTTCACAGAAAAAAAAATCATCACTCAACAAATTCCACGAACATAAATCAGCATGCAAACAAGTTCTAAAATCAGCATTCATCAAGTTTCATGAAGAAAAATCAGCACTCAACAAGCTCCACAAACATAAATCAGCACGGTCAAGTTCCATGAACAAAAATGGGCTTCAAGACCAGGAAAAAAATCAATGTGCAAGTTTCACGAAGAGAAAAATCAACATGCAACAAATTTTATGAACAAAAAACCATCATGCAACAAGTTCCATGAAAACAACAATCAGTTTCATAAGGAGCAAAATCAGTGTACAAGTTTCACGAAGAGAAAAAGCAACATGCAACACAAGTTTCACGAACACAAAAAATCAGCACGCAACAAAGTTCCAGAATCAGAAAAAAAAAAACATGCATGCAGTATGTTTCCATGGACAAAATAGTTTTAGGAGGAGAAAAAAAATCAATGTACATGTTTCAATAAGAGAAAAAATCAACATGCAACAAGTTTCACAAATACAAAAAACAGCATGCAACAAGTTCCCCGAACTAAAAAAAAACAATCAACACGCAACAAGTACATTAACAAAAATCAATTTCACGAGGTGTGAAAAATCAAAGTACAAGTTTCGCGAGTTACTCGAACTCAAAAAAACAATCAACACGCAACAAGTTCCATTAACAAAATAAATTTCACGAGGTGAAAAATCAAAGTACAAGTTTCGCGAAGAGGAAAAAAACAAAAAAAACAGGATGCAACAAGTTTCACAAACAAAAAAGTTTCACAAACAATTACAAGTTAGGTTCAATTAGGTTTACTTGGCGTGGCACGCCAAGTGAGTGTTGATTTTCTCTTCGTGAAACTTCCACATTGATTTTTTTCTTGTCTTGAAGCCAATTTTGTTCATGCAACTTGATCGTGCTGATGATATGTTTGTGGAGCTTGTTGAGTGCTGATTTTTCTTCGTGAAACTTGATGCATCCTGATTTTGGAAGTTGTTTGCATGCTGATTTATGTTCGTGGAATTAGTTGAGTGATGATTTTTTTTTTGTGAAACTTGTTGCATCCTGTTTTGTTTTCTCTTCGCGAAAACTTTACATTGATTTTTCACCTCGTGTGAAAACTGATTTTGTTAATGGAACTTGTTGCGTGCTGATTGTGTGTTTTTTAAGTTCGTGGAACATGTTGCATCCTGTTTTTATTCGTGAAACTTGGTGCATGTTGATTTTTTTTCTTTGTGAAAACATGTAAATCGATTTTTTTTTTCTCTCCTAAAACTAATTTTGTCTGTGGAACATACTACATGCATATTTTTCTGATTCTTGAACTAATTGCGTTCTGACTTTTTTTGTTCGTGAAACTTGTTGCATGTTGCTTTTTCTTCTCTTCGCGAAACTTGTACACTGATTTTTCTCCTCGTGAAAACTTATTTTGTTCAAGGAACTTGTTGCATGATGGTTTTTTTGTTCATGAAACTTGTTGCATGTTTATTTTCTCTTCGTGAAACTTGCACATTGATTTTTTTCTTCCCTTGAAGCCAATTTTGTCGAGGAACTTGCCCGTGATGATTTATGTTTGTGGAACTTGTTAAGTGCTGATTTTTCTTCGTGGAACATGTTTGCATGCTGAAGTTTTCTTCGTGGAACTTGTTGCATGCTGAATTTTTTCGTGAACTTCGCGAAACCTAAAACAATGATTTTCTCCCCGTTAAACTGATTTTGTTCGTGGAACTTGTTGCGTTGCTGATTTTTATTCCTGAAACTTATTGTATGTTTATTTTTCTCCTCGTGAAACAAGTACATTGATTTTATTTTCTACCTAGTGAAAAACTAATTTTGTTCATGGAGCTTATTGCATGCATATTTTTCTGTTAGTGATCCATGTTAAATGTTGATTTTTCTCTTCGTGAAGCTTCTACCATGATTTTCTCATTGAGAAAGCTGGTTTTGTTCATATAACTTGTTGCACGCTGATTTATGTTCGTGGAACTTATTGAGTGATGATCTTTTTGTTCGGGAAACGTGTTTGCAGTGTGATTTGTTTATTCTCTTCTCGAAACTTGTTACATTGATTTTTCGCTTCGTGAAAACTGATTTTGTTAATGGAAGTTGTTGCATGCCGATTGTTTTTTTTGTTTTGTGGAACTTGTTGCTGCTGTTTTTTTATTCGTGAAAACTTGTTGCAGGTTGATTTTTTTTTCTTCGTGAAACATGTACATTGATTTTTTTTCTTCTCCTGAAACTAATTTTCGTCTTGGTACATACTGCATGCATATTTTTGTATCGTGGATTTTTTGTGTGCTGACTGTTTTATTTGTTCGTGAAACTTGCTGCATGTTGATTTTTTCTCTTCGCGAAACTCGTACACTGATTTTCTCCTCGTGAAACTGGTTTTGTTCAAGGAACTTGTTGCGTGCTGATTGTTGTTCATAGAACTTGTTGCATGATGGTTTTTGTTCATCGAAACTTGATTTTTTTTTTTTTCCACATAGTGAAACTGATTTGTTCATATAGCTTATTGCATGCATATTCTATGCTCGTGTTTCATGTTACATATTGATTTTTCTCTTCGTGAAACATCTACAATGATTTTTCTCATTGAGAAAGCTGGTTTTGTTCATGGAAATTGTTGCGTGCTTATTTCTGTTCGTAGAACTTGTTGAGGGATGATTATTTTTGGTTTTTGAAACTTGTCGCAGCCTGTTTTTTTCTCTTCGCGAAACTTGTACATTGATTTTTTACCTCGTGAAACTGATTTTGTTAATTGAACTTGTTTGAGTGCTGATTGTTTTGTTTAGTTCGTGGAACTTGTTACATGCTGTTTTTATTCGTAAAACATGATGCATGTTGATTTTTTCTCTTCGTGAAACATGTACATTGATTTTTTTCTCCTCCTAAAAACTAATTTTGTCCATGGAAAATACGCAGCATATTTTTCTGATTCTGGAACTTGTTGAGTGAAGATCTTTTGTTCGTGAAACGTGTTTGCAGCGTGATTTTGTTTATTCTCTTCTCGAAGCTTGTACATTGATTTTTCTCTTCGTGAAACTGATTTTATTAATGGAAGTTGTTGCGTGCTGATTGTTTTTTTGTTCATGAAACTTTGTTGCATGTTTGATTTTTATCTTCGTGAAACTTGCACATTGATTTTTTCTTCTTCTCTTGAAGCCAAGTTTGTTCATGGAACTTGACCATCCTGAGTTACGCCTGTGGAACTTGTTGAGTGCTGATTTTTCTTCGTGAAACTTGTTTCATACTGATTTTTGTTCTCTTCGCGAAACTTAAACAATGATTTTCTCCCCATTAAACTGATTTGTTCGTGGGAACTTGTTGCGTGCTGATTTTTTTATTCCTGAAACTTGCTGCATGTTTATTTTTTCTCTTCGTTAAACAAGTACATTGATTTTTTTTCTACCCAATGAAACTGATTTGTTCATGGACCTTACTGCAAGCATATATCTGTTCGTGATCCATGTTACATGTTGATTTTTCTCATCGGTGAAACTTCAATAATAACTTTCCTCATTGAGAAAACTGGTTTTGTTCATGGAACTTGTTGCACGGTTATTTATGTTGTTGGAACTTGTTGAGTGATGATCTTTTGTTCGGGAACCTGTTGCGTGCCCAGTGTGATTTTCTTTATTCTCTTCTCGAAACTTGTACATTGATTTTTCTCTTCGTGAAACTGATTTTATTATGGAAGTTGTTGCTTGCGTATTGTTTTTGTTCGTGGAACTTGCTACTTGCTGTTTTTTTATTCGTGAAACTTGTTGCAGGTTGATTTTTTCTCTTCGTGAAACATGTACATTGATTTTTTTCTCCTCCTGCAACCAATTTTGTTCATGGAACATACTGTATGCATATCTTTTAATCGTGGATTTTTTTTTGTGTGCTGAATGGTTTTTTGTTCGTGAAACTTGTTGCTTGTTGATTTTTTTCTCTTTGCGAAACTCGTACACTGATTTTTCTCATCGTGTAACTGATTTTGTTCAAGGAACTTATCGCGTGCTGATTTTTTTTCGTTCGTGAAACTTGTTGCATGTTGCTTTTTTTCTCTTCGCGAAATTTGTACAAACTGATTTTTCTCCTCGTGAAACTGATTTTGTTCAAGGAACTTATCGGCGTGCTGATTTTTTTTTCGTTCGTGAAAACTTGTGCGTGTTGCTTTTTTTATCTTCGCGAAATTTGTACACTGATTTTCTCCTCGTGAAACTGATTCTGTTCAAGGAACTTGTTGCAATAATGGTTTTCTGTATTCGTTAAACTTGTGTGCATGTTGATTTTTCTCTTCGTGGGAACTTGCTCATTGATTTTTTTTATTCTTCTTACTCTTGAGCCAATTTTGTTCATGGAACTTGACCGTGCTGATTTATGCCTGTTGAAACTTGTTGAGTGCTGATTTTCTTCGTGAAACATATTGCATGCTGATTTTTTATCTTCTCGAAACTTAAATAATTGTTTTTTTTCTCCCAGTTAAACTAATTTTGTTCGTGGAACTTGTTGCGTGCTGATTTTTTATTCCTGAAACTTGTTGCATGTTTATTTTTTCTCTTCGTGAAACAAGTATTTTGATTTTTTTCTACCTAGTGGTACTTGTTTCACGAAGAGAAAAAATCAACCTGCAACAAGTTTCACGAATAAAAAAACAGCAAGCAAAAAATCATTGTAGAAGTTTCATGAGAAAAAAAAAATCAACATTTAAAAACATGGATCACGAACAATGAAATATGGTTGCAATAAGTTCCATGAACAAAATTAGTTTCACTAGGTAGAAAAAAATCAAACTACTTGTTTCACGAAGAGAAAAAATAAAACATGCAACTAGTTTTCAGGAATAAAAAAAATCAGCACGCAACAAGTTCCAAGAACAAAATCAGTTTAAACTAGGAGAAAAACCATTGTTTAAGTTTCGCGAAAGAGAAAAAATCAGCATGCAAAAAGTTTCACGAAGGAAAAATCAGCACTCAACAAGTTCCACAGGCATAAATCAGCACAGTCAAGTTCCATGAACAAAATTGGCTTCAAGAGAAGAAGAAAAAAAATCAATGAGGAAGTTCCACGAAGAAAAAAAAATCAATATTCAACAAGCTTCACGAACAGAAAACCATCATGCAACAAGTTCCTTGAACAGAATCAGTTTCACGAGGAGAAAAATCAGTGTACAAATTTCGCGAAGAGAAAAAAAAAGCAACATGCAACAAGTTTCACGAACGAAAAAAAATCAGCACGCGATAAGTTCCTTGAACGAGTTGCTTCCTTGAGCAAGTTCCACGAAGAAAAAATCAACATTCAACAAGCTTCAAGAACAGAAAACCATCATGCAACAAGTTCTTGAACAGAGTCAGTTTCACGAGGAGAAAAATCAGTGTACGAGTTTCGCAAAGATAAAAAAAAGTCACATGCAACAAGCTTCACGAACAATAAAAAAAAACAGTCAGCACACAAAAAAATCCACGATTAGAAAATATACATGCAGTATGTTCCATGAACAAAATTGGTTTTAAGGAGGAGAAAAAAAAAATCAATGTACATGTATCACGAAGTGAAAAAATCAACCTGCAACAAGTTTCTCGAATAAAAAAAACAGCAAGCAACAAGTTACACGAACCAAAAACAATACGCAAGCAACAACTTCCATTAATAAAATAAGTTTTCACGAAGAAAAATCAATGTACAAGTTTCGAGAAGAGAATAAAACAAAATCACACTGCAACACGTTTCCCGAACAAAAGATCATCACTCAACAAGTTCCAAGAACATAAATAAGCGTGAAACAAGTTCCATGAACAAAATCAGTTTTCTCAATGAGGAAAAGTTATTATTGAAGTTTCACGATGAGAAAAAGCAACATGTAACATGGATCACGAACAAAGAAATATGCATGCAATAAGTTCCATGAACAAAACCAGTTTCACTGGGTAGAAAAAAAATCAATATACTTGTTTAACGTAGAGAAAAATAAAACATGCAACAAGTTTCAGGAAAAAAAATCAGCACGCAACAAGTTCCACGAATAAAATCAGTTTAAAGGGAGAAAATCATTGTTTAAGTTTCGAGAAGAGAAAAAAATCAGCATGAAACAAGTTTCACGAAGAAAAATCAGCACTCAACAAGTTCCAAGGGCTTAAAATCAGCATGGTCAAGTCCCATGAACAAAATTGGCTTCAAGAGAAGAAGAAAAAAAAATCAATGTGCAAGTTTCACGAAGAGAAAAATCAACATGCAAGAAGTTTCATGAACAAAAAAACAATCAGCACGCAACAACTTCCATTAATAAAATCAGTTTCACGAAGAGAAAAATCAATGTACAAGTTTCGAGAAGAGAATAAACAAAATCACACTGCAACACGTTTCACGAACAAAAGATCGCAACTCAACAAGTTCCAGAATCAGAAAAATATGCATGCAGTATGTTTCATGGACAAAATTAGTTTTTTAGGAGGAGAAAAAAATCAATGTACATGTTTTTACGAAGAGAAAAAATCAACATGCATCAAGTTTTAAGAATAAAAAACAGCATGCAACATGTTCCACGAACTAAAAAAAAACAATCAAGCACGCAACAATTTCCATTAACAAAATCAGTTTCACGAGGTAAAAAAATCATATACAAGTTTCGCGAAGAGAAAAGAAACAGGCTGCAACAAGTTTCAAAAACCAAAAATAATCATCCCTCAACAAGTTCCACGAACATAAATAAGCACGCAACAATTTCCATGAACAAAACCAGTTTTCTCAATGAGAAAAAATCATTATAGATGTTCACGAAGAGAAAAATCAACATGTAACATGAAACTCGAGCGTAGAATATGCATACAATAAGTTATATGAACAAAATCAGTTTCACTATGTGGAAAAAAAAAATCAAGTTCATGAGCAAAAAACCCATCATGCAACAAGTTCTATGAACAACAGTCAGCACGCAACAAATTTCATGAACAAAACCAGTTTCAAGAGGAGAAAATCCGTGTATAAGTTTCGCGAAGAGAAAATTCAACATGCAGCAAGTTTTCACGAGCAAAAAAACAGTCAGCACATAAAAACTCCACGATAAAAAACATACATGCAGTATGTACTATGAACAAAATTAGTTTCAGGAGGAGAAAAAAATCATTGTACATGTTTCACGAAGAAAAAAAAATCAACCTGCAACAAGTTTCACGAATAAGAAAACAGCAAGCAACAAGTTCCACAAACAAACAAAAAACAATCAGCATGCAACAACTTCCATTAACAAACTCAGTTTCACGAAGCGAAAAATCAATGTACAAGTTTTCGAGAAGAGAATAAATAAAATCACACTGCAACACGTTTCACGAACAAAAGATCATCACTCAACAAGTTCCACGAACATAAATCAGCGTGCAACAAGTTCCATGAACAAAACCAGCTTTCTCAATGGGAAAATCATGTTAGAAGTTTCACGAAGAGAAAAATCAACATTTAACATGGATCACGAACAAAGAAACATGCATGCAATAAGTTCCATTAACAAAATTATTTTCAATAGGTAGAAAAAAAATTCAATGTACTTGTTTCACGAAGAGAAAAAATAAACATGCAACAAGTTTCAGGAATAAAAAATCAGCAGGCAACAAATTCCACGAACAAAATCAGTTTAACGAGGAGAAAAAATCATTGTTTAAGTTTCGTGAAGAGAAAAAATCAGCATGCAACAAGTTTCACGAAGAAAAATCAGCACTCAATAAGTTCCACAGGCATAAATCAGCACGGTCAAGTTCCATGAACAAAAATTGGCTTCAAGAGAAGAAGAAAAAAAGTCAATGAGTAAGTTCCACGAAAGAGAAAAATCAACATGCAACAAGTTTCACGAACAGAAAACAATCATGCAACAAGTTTCTTGAACAAAATCAGTTTCACGAGGAGAAAAAAATCAGTGTACAAATTTTGCGAAGAGAAAAAAATCAACATAAAACAAGTTTCACGAACGAAAAAAAAATCAGCACGCGATAAGTTTCTTGAACAAAATCAGTCTCACGAGGAGAAAAATCATCAGTGTATGAGTTTCGCAAAGAGAAAAAAAAAATCAACATGCAACAAGTTTCACGGACAAAAAAAGCAGTCAGCACACAAAAAAAATCCACGATTAAAAAAATATATTTATTATATAAGAAGTTCACCTCTGTATATTTACTGTGTTGTCTAGAATTTTCCATTGCATCAACAAACTGATCAAATGATGCCAGTCCATAGCTCGGAAGCTTTTCATTAAACTGAAAACATTTCTTTTGGATATTACTATGAAGTTTTGCCAGAAAATTTCAAAGCCAACTTTTCAACAGCATCCGTTCTTTCAAAGAAAATTGTAATCTGTAATTTCGAATACTTTTCGTAATCCTGGTAAAATATTCGTAAAATGTTTCTCAATTTACGAAGATCAGCATGCATTTTTGCCATCTTCTTGGACTTCTGAATGTAATTTTTCACTTTGTCCTTATGCGTTCTTTCGTGAAGCCTCACAGAGGTTTTTAATTTTTTCATTATAGCATTTGTCACCCCACTATCTACCCATTATTCTGGAAGCAACTTTTTTTTCTTATGTTTGTTTCGGTAATCTTTATCATTATCATACCATTCCTTGCTCTTTTTTGGCCATTATTCTGGTAGCAACTTTTTCTTATGTTTGTTTCGGTAATCTTTATCATTATAACACCGTTCCTTGCTCTTTTTTTGGCTGTCTCAATTTTTGCATGTCTATAAACGTCATCATTATAATAACGCTGTCTGTCACTATCAATTTTTGGCATGTCTATAATCTTCATAATTAAGATAACACTCCTTGCTGTTTGGTTTGGCTCTCTCAATTTTTGCTTCTCGATACGCCTGGTCGGTTGAATACCTTTGATTTTTTCTTTTCAAGATGCTATGTCTGTTTTTTTGTGCAGTACTGTTTTTTTAAAATTACGTATAACTCGCTTAAAACGCATCTTATTACTAAACAAGAAATAATATTCTTTCTAATAACGACTGGTATCAAATACCCATAACCTAACAAAAAATTAAACTAATTTTTAAATTTTCAGGTTTTTTTAGTTTGAATGAAAAGATTAAAATCATTCCTTAGATATCATAAATTTTTGCACTTTACATAATTAACTTTAGCGATTCTAAACTGAAAATATAAACATAAAAAAAATTGAATTTTTGGTCGGGGGAAATACATATTAAATCCCACGTCGGGTAGTTAGAAACCTAACCAAAAATAAAACTAGTTTAAAATTTTAAGGTATTTATCTAGCTTGAATTGAAAGATTCAAACTATTGCTCGGATACCATGAATATTTTGCAGTTTACACAAGCTGCAAAGAACGCATAAGGACAAAATTAAAAATTATATTCAGAAGTCCAAAAAAGATGGCAACAAGGCAGGCTGATCTTTGTAAATTGAATAATATTACGAATGTTTTTACTGGGATTACAAAAAATATTCAAAATTACAGATTGAAATTCTCTCTGAAAGAGCGGATTTTGTTCAAATGTCCGCTAGAAATACTTTCGGAAAACTTCATAGTAATATCCAAAAGAAATGATGTATATTTAATGAAACCTTCGAAGGTATGAACCGGCAACTGTGGAACAGTTTAGAGATGTAATGGGAAATATTAGACATCAACTGTGAATATATGGAAGCATAATTGTCCTTTACTTAGTTTCAGCTTTATTCGATGATCGAGCCTTTATGTAACCAAGTAACCTGCTGCCTAATTTTGGTTTTGAATGTTTACTCAGATTGTTATAGGTGACTCCAGCCATCATAATTTCCTTGTCAGATCTAGTTTCAGAGCATTTTCTAATAGTTGTCTCGTACTTTCCAGGACAGTTTGTTCTACTACACAGAGCATTTTTTGCCAAATATTCAGTAGAACTAAAAGAACTGTTTAAAACACAGTTAGAAATATTTTTTTTCTTGAGTCGGTGTTCCAGGAATTTGTTCTAAATCATTAGTCTTACCAACACATATACTAATAACCCTAACAGGCTCGTTTTCGCCATAATTGAAAAACATTGCTTTTCCTTCGCTGTTGATTGGTATGCTTGTATGTATATTTTTATTGCTGCTACATAAACTGCAATTGCTCCTTCCAAAATTAATATACGAATTTTCTAAGAAAGTACGCCTCCGTATATTCACTGTGTTGTCTAACATTTTCCATTGCATCTATAAACTGTTCCGCAGTTGCCAATCCTTACCTTGGAAGCTTTTCATTAAACCTGACAACATTTATTGGATATTACTATGAAGCTTTGCCAAAGCATTTCTAGCCAACTTTCAACAGCATCCGCTCTTTCAAAGAGAATTTTAATCCGTAATTTTGAATACTTTTCGTGATCCTGGTAAAAACATGCGTAAAATTTTCTCAATTTACGAAGATCAGCCTGCATTTTCTTCTTGTATTTCTGAATGTAATTTTCCTTTGTCGCTTATGCGTTCTTTGGTACAACCTCGCAGAGAATTTAATTTTTTCATTATAGCTTTGTCACCCCAGTATCTACCCATTATTCTGGTAGCAACTTTTGTCTTATACATTTTTCGGTGATCTACATCATTGTGATAAACGCTCCTTGGTCTTTTGGTCTAGCCTGCTCAATTGTTGCTTCTCTATAAATTTGATCATTTTGATAACGCCTCCTTGATCTTTTGGTCTAGCCTGCTCAATTGTTGCTTCTCTGTAAAGTTTATCATTTTGATAACATCTCTTGATGTTTTGTTTGGCTGTTAGTCAATTTTACTTCTCGATACACCTGGTCGGTTGAATACCTTTGCTTTTCCTTTTTTCGTATATTTGATTCGGTAATCTTCATCATTGTGATAACGCTCCTTGATCTTTTGTTTGACTGTCTCAATTTTTGCATATCTATAATCTTTCATCATTATGATAACACATACTTGCTGTTTTTTTTTTTTATTACTTCTCGATACGCCTGGTCGGTTGAATACCTTTGCTTTTTTCTTCGAGATACTATCTCTGTTTTTTTCGTTCGTAGTACAGTTTTTTCAACTTGCGTGTTGCTCTGCTTTTGATCTAAACCATTATGTATTCAGGAATGAGACCATTTACAGTTTTGACGTTTCTTATATAGTAATTATGACGTCACGGCCCGTAATGATTTTATTTCATGACGTCATGGCGCAATGGTATATATTTCATGACGTCTTCAAGAAACAACAATATAATTTCGTGTTTTTTCTAATCACGTCATAGCTCTAATATAAAAAACTATGATGACATTCATTATTTATCTAGTAGGGTTTTCAGACAAGGTAGTTCTAATGATGGTACTTTTGTTTTGATTTGACTCTATTTTAGGAGTTGGGGTTTTGTATAATTTCTTAGCATTGGATATCTGATCGTCTCTTACTAGGTTGCTAGCTGACTGCTGCAACCCGGATATCGATAATTTATGTAAATATAGACTACAATTTTTTTCTCTGAATGTAATTACACACGAAAATTTGATTGCTTCGAAAGTCAAATAATCTTTGAAGAGACAGCAGTATGAAAAAGACATCAAAAAATACAGTTTTTAGTGGAAAAAATTATCCTATTTTTAAAAAATATTTTAGTTACAAAAGGTTTTTTAACCCAATTAATTTGCTTTAAAATGAGCTATTGAACAAACTCTCTACGATGTTCCAGTGCCAAGCTATCTGTGCGAAAAGAAGAAAAGAAAAAAAGATGCCGTTTGTGGAGAATAACGTGGTTAAAGTCAATTTTCTGATTTTCAAGCCAATATATTTTCTTTGTTGTTCAAGCCAAAGGTCGGTAAGTCATGCTATATAGAAGTTTTGGACAAGGCGGTTCTAATAGTGTACCTCTTGTTTTGATCTGAATCTTTTTTTTAGGAGTTATGGGCTTTTGTATTTCTTAACATTGGACGTGGTCGTCTCTTACTAGGTTGCTAGCTACCGCTGTAACCTGGACAAACAGGAAAACCCTTTTTTCAGGAATTTTTCAAAATATACACCAGGAAGGCAAAATAAGCCTTGAAAACCACTGGAGAGCAGATTTTTTTGTATAGCAATGGCCTTTAAAGTCAAGCAATTTCACTGGCCCATTTTAGGCTACGACAAATATAAAAAAATAGGGAGCCTTTTTTGAGCAGAAGAAATACGTACATACAAACCAACATTAATATACAATTTTGTTCGTTTATAAAGGTAGTATAAAATGTAGTATTCCTTTAGGGTTTTAACAAAAATTTCATTGGGGAATTGAAAAAGAAATTATTTCATCTCTCGGTCCAGTTAAAATTGTCTCCTGGAACCAAACTTTTTTTTAGCTAAACTCCTATGCGTATCTCTATAACGTCATGCTATATTTCCATAGCAAAAAAGCAAAATTTCAAAATAAAATTTTATTTTATTTTAGTTTGCAATTCCGTAATACTAAAGTTATTCTGTAAACTAAAAAAATATTATAGTGTCTGAGCAATAATTTTAATTTTTTTTTTTAATTCAAACTAGAAAAATACCTGAAAATTTAAAATTCTAGTTTAAGGAGTTTTAACTTATTTCATTTCTGACTATGGGCCGTGATCGTTTCGTACTAGGTTTCTAGCTACCGCTGCAACCGAGAGTATTATAACACTTTTTATCAAAGTCACTCTTTAAAGTAAACAAACGCATTTTATTGTCTATAATTCGTTCCTAACTATTATCTATATGTCATTACGTCATCCATTAATATAGAAGGATGCAATGAGTCAATTGATCTCAGTATGAATTGATACCACAATAAATATGCACTTGATAGAGACTTTAACCTTTCCCGGTAGTATGTAAGAATTATTATCCACTTCAAAAACCTACTCTCATCAAGAGGGTTACTGACAACTTACCAGCTCTCATCAAACTACCCTCATCTTAGTCTACTATCATGAAATAACACTGAGCTGTATGACCTTAAGACTTTTCCGGAGCCTGACGTAATCACCCTCATCATCATTTTCATTGCTGCTGTCGTCATTTCTGTCATTGGGGATTATTATTGTCGTCCCTATACTGAAATCTTTACTGTATTTCAAACACGAAAAAGCCTATGGCTTTTTCTTAATTGGAATAGTAAGAGACTACCTGGCTAAAACCTACGATTATGAAATCAATTATTTTTTTTTTTGTAATCATTACCATACTTTTGTTTGGCTGTCTCAATTTTCGCATGTCTATAATCTTCATCATTGTGATAACACATCTTGCTGTTTGGTTTTGCTCTCTCAATTTCTATTTCTCGATACGCCTGGTCGGTTGAATACCTTTGCTTTTCTCTTTTCAAGATACTATCTCTGTTGTTTGTGTAGTACTGTTTTTTTTTAACTTGCGTGTAGCTTGCTTTGATTTAACCATTATGTAGTTCATGAATGAGACCATTTACATCTTTGTGTTCTTAAATAGTAACTAGGGCAAGAGTTCGTTCTTTACTATAGCAACCAGGATGACGTCAGTTACAGCTTGGGTTTCGTTTTATGCCATATCATTACAAACAGGAAAAAGCCTACAGCTTTTTCTTCTTTGAAATAGTAAGAGACGAACCTCAAGCAATCAAGTAGCTAACTAAGTCCAATGTATGCAGTGAAATGTTATTCCAATAATCGTCTTTTAATGTGATTTTAGAAATAATTTATTTTAGTTACTATAGATTTTTAACCCAATTAATTTCCTTTAAAATGAGCTATTGAACAACCCTCTACGATGTTCCAGTGCCAAGCTATCTGTGGAAAAGAAAAAAAAAAAGAAAAGAGACAAAAATATCCCGTTTGGGGAGAATAACGTGGTTAAAGTCAATTTTCTTGATTTTCAAGCCAATATATTTCCTTGCTGTTCAAGCCAAGGGACAGAAAATTTCCTATACAGGGGTTTCGGACAAGGCGGTTTCTAATGGTGTACTTTTTGTTTTGATCTGACTCCTTTGTTAGGAACTATGGGTTTTTATATTTCTTAACATTGGACGTGATCGTCTCTTACTAGGTTGCTAGCTACCGCTGCAACCCGGATGGTCCAAGGCACTGGTGTTAGCCACCAGTCTCTTCGGAGGCGTGGGTTCAAATCTTACCGCTGGTATACGATTATGTTTGAAAGACTGCAGTGTGAAAAGACATCAAAAATGCAGTTTTGGTGGAAAAATTCATTCTCTTTTAGAAATAATCTATTTAGTTACTATAGATTTTTAACCCAATTAATTTCCTTTAAAATGAGCTATTGAACAACTATCTACGATGTTCCAGTGCCAAGCTATCTCTGGATACAAAAAAAAAGAAAAGAGAAAAAAAATATCCCGTTTGTGGAGAATAACGTGGTTAAGTCAATTTTCTTGATTTTCAAGCCAATATATTTCCCTTGCTGTTCAAGCCAAGGGACAGAAAGTTTTCCTATACAGGGGTTTCGGACAAGGCGGTTCTAATGGTGTACTTTTTGTTTTGATCTGACTCCTTTGTTAGGAACTATGGTTTTTATATTTCTTAACATTGGACGTGATCATCTCTTACTAGGTTGCTAGCTACCGCTGCAACCCGGATATTTACTAGACCCATCCTTCATATTAGTCTAATGGTGTACTTTGTAGTTCAATTACTACAAGCTATAGTTTGTTCTTTAACATAAACCTAATTGACAACAAATACTATTTATGATGAACTAAATCGGTCCTTTTTGTAATCTTTTAATATATAACTTCAGTTAATATGGACAAAAATCTCGTCCTTTAATGTAATTTTACTATTTGGCGTGATTTTCTCTTACTAAGTTGCTAGCTACTGCTGCAACCCGGATTGCTAGCTACCGCTGCAACCCGGACTGTACTAGCCTATACTATAGTTAAGTGGCCTATACAATTTATCATAGGTAAGAGGTCGTTCTTTATTATAAACCAAGCTATCTGTGGAAAAAGAAGAAGAAGAAGAAAGGAAAAAAATATCCCTTTTGTGGAGAATAACGTGGTTAAAGTCAATTTTCTTGATTTTCAAGCAAATATATTTTCTTTGTGATTCAAGCGAAAGGGCGGTAAGTTTTTCTTTATAGGGGTTTCGGACAAAGCGGTTCTAATGGTGTACTTTTTTGTTTTGATCTGACTCTCTTTTTTTTAGGAGTTAGGGGTTTTTATATTTCTTAACGTTGGACGTGATAGTCTCTTAATAGGTTGCTAGCTACCGCTGCAACCCGGATTGTTATCTACCGCTGCAACCCGGATACCACTACATCGAGATACTGTGAAATTAAAAACAGGAAAAAGCCTATGGCTTTTTCTTAATTGGAAATAGTAAGAGACAATCTGGGTAATACGTATGATAATGACGTCATTGATCAATATTGATCATGAAAAACTATATCTGATGAAACTTACATATTCTGCATTTACGATGAACCATATCTATCCTTTATGTACTTGTAAGCTACCCTGGAGCCACCGTATATCAGTTACTATTGGCGAGAGACCGTTCTTTACTGTAACTTTTGCTAGGTAGCTAGCTACCACTGCAACCCGGATTTAGCTACCCCTGGAGCCACCGTATATCAGTTACTATTGGCGATAGATCGTTCTTTACTGTATGGCTCTTAAATCATACTTCTTTATGGTTCATATGGTCTAGTGGCTAGGATAGTTAACTTTCACTTAAAAGGCTCGGGTTCGATTCCCGGTGTGGGAAAATTTTTAAACTCTATAATCTTCGAACATTTGAACCTTTTATAATCTATAATGATGTATAATATAAATACTGTAATCTTAACTATAGTGAAGTTGCGTATGCAAGTTAGTATAGGAAGAGTTCGATCTTTATTATACTATGACGACATTCATTATTTATCTAGTAGGTTTCAGACAAGGTAGTTCTAATGAGTACTTTTGTTTTGATCTGACTCTATTTTTAGGAGTTTTGTTATATTTCTTAGCATGGGAATGATCATCTCTTACTAGGTTGCTAGCTACTGCTGCAACCCAAATTCACATATATACTTATTTATGAGAGGCAGAGCTGGCCGAGTGTGGTCCAAGGACACTGGTGTTAGCCACCAGTCTCTTCGGAGGCGTGGGTTCAAATCTTACCGCTGGTATACGATTATGTTTGAAAGACTGCAGTGTGAAAAGACATCAAAAATGCTGTTTTTGCTGGACAAATTTATTCTCTTTTAGAAAATAATTTTTTCTAGTTACTATAGATTTTTAACCAAATTAATTTCCTTTAAAATGAGCTATTGAACAACCCTCTACGATGTTCCAGTGCCAAGCTATCTGTGGAAAAGAAAAAAAAAGAAAAAAAAGAAAAAAATATCCGTTTGGGGAGAATAAAGTGGTTAAAGTCAATTTTCTTGATTTTCAACCCAATATATTTCCCTTGCGTTCAAGCCAAGGGACAGAAAGTTTCCTATACAGGGGTTTCGGACAAGGCGGTTCTATTGGTGTACTTTTTTGTTTTGATCTGACTCCTTTGTTAGGAACTATGGGTTTTTATATTTCTTAACATTGGACGTGATCGTCTATTACTAGGTTGCTAGCTACCGCTGCAACCCGGATTAGCTACCCTGGAGCCACCGTATATCAGTTACTATTGGCGATAGATCGTTCTTTACTGTATGGCTCTTAAATCATACTTCTTTATGGTTCCATATGGTCTAGTGGCTAGGATAGTTAACTTTCACTTAACAGGCTCGGGTTCGATTCTCGGTGTGGGAAAATTTTTAACTCTATAATCTTCGAACATTTGAACCTTTTATAATCTATAATGATGTATAATATAAATACTGTAATCTTAACTATAGTGAAGTTGCGTATGCAAGTTAGTATAGGAAAGAGTTCGATCTTTATTATATGTTGTTAAGCAAAGAGATTTCGGGTTGCAGCTGCCGCGGCTATCCAGTGCCAAGCTATCTGTGGAAAAGAGAAAAAAAGAAAAAAAATATCTCGTTTAGGCAGAATGTTGTAGTAGCTGCCACTTTTCTTGATTTTCAAGCCAATATATTTTTCCTTGATCTTCAAGCCAAGGGACAGAAAGTTTCCTATACAGGGGTTTTGGACAAGGCGGTTCTAATGGTGTACATTTTGTTTCGATCTGATTCCGTTTTTTAGGATTTATGGGTTTTATATTTCTTAACATTGAACGTGATCATCTCTTACTAGGAATAGCTCTAATATAAAGCTATGACGACATTCATTATTTATCTAGTAGGGTTTCAGACAAGGTAGTTCTAATGATGTACTTTTGTTTTGATCTGACTCTATTTTTAGGAGTTTTGTTATATTTCTTAGCATGGGACTGATCGTCTCTTACTAGGTTGCTAGCTACTGCTGCAACCCAAATTCACATATATATTTATTTATGAGAGGCAGCCTGGCCGAGTGGTCCAAGACACTGGTGTTAGCCACCAGTCTCTTCGGAGGCGTGGGTTCAAATCTTACCGCTGGTATACGATTATGTTTGAAAGACTGCAGTGTGAAAAGACATCAAAAATGCAGTTTTTGGTGGAAAAATTTATTCTCTTTTAGAAATAATTTATTTTAGTTACTATAGATTTTTTTAACTCAATTAATTTCCTTTAAAATGAGCTATTGAACAACCCTCTACGATGATCCAGTGCCAAGCTATCTGTGGAAAAGAAAAAAAAGAAAAAAAAAAGAAAAAAATATCCCGTTTGGGGAGAATAAACGTGGTTTAAAGTCAATTTTCTTGATTTTCAAGCCAATATATTTCCTTGCTGTTCAAGCCAAGGGACAGAAAGTTTCCTATACAGGGGTTTCGGACAAGGGCGGTTCTAATGGTGTACTTTTTGTTGTGATCGGACTCCTTTGTTAGGAACTATGGGTTTTTATATTTCTTAACATTGGACGTGATCGTCTCTTACTAGGTTGCTAGCTACCGCTGCAACCCGGATTATTGTAAAAAATCTCTTAATATAATAAAAAAAATTCGTTTTAGTTACGAAAGGTTTTTAACCCCATTAATTTCCTTTAAAATGAGCCATTGAACAAACTCTCTACGATGTTCCAGTACCATGCTCTCTGTTGAATTACTAACCTATACTACAATTAAGTGGCATATAAAATTTAGTATAGGCAAGAGGTCGTTCTTTTATTATAATTCTAGTTTCTGTAGACAAATAAGATTTTTTTTCAAGGAATCGAGCAGCTAACTAAGTCCAATATATGCAATGGTATGTTCTTTGAATGATCGTCTTTTAATGTAACGTGATCTCTTACTAGGTTGCTAGCTACCGCTACAACCCGGATTACTGTACTCTCTACCATGTTCCAGTGCCAAGCTATCTTGTAATTACTAACCTATAATATAATTAAGTGGCGTATAAAATTTAGTATAGGCAAGAGGTCGTTCTTTTATTATATTATTGTAATACCCCTGGAACCACCGTATATCAGTTACTATGGGTGAGAGATCGTTCTTTACTGTAAATCTTTGCTATTCAAGCCAAAGGGGCGGTAAGTTTCCCTTATAGGAATTTTGGACAAGGCGATACTAATGGTGTAGATCTTTTTGTTTGTGATCTGACTCTTTTTTTTTAGGAGTTATGGGTTTTTATATTTCTTAACATTGGACGTGATCGTCTCTCACTAGGTTGCTAGCTACCGCTGCAACCCGGAAAGTGGCAAATTTTAATATATTGACCTTAAATATAATAACTGTACTAGCCTATACTATCGTTAAGTGGCCTATAAAATTTAGTATAAGGAAAGAGGTCGTTCTTTATTATAATATCTGTTGAATTACTAACTATATACTATAACTAAGTGGCGTATAAAATTTAGTATAGGCAAGAGGGTCGTTCTTTATTATAAATTGTTATTCAAGCCAAAGGGCGGTAAGTTTCCTTTATAGAGGTTTTCGGACAAGGCGGTTCTAATGGTGTACTTTTTGTTTTGATCTGACTTTTTTTTAGGAGTTGGGGGGTTTATATTACTTAACATTGGAGGTGATCGTCTCTTACTAGGTTGCTAGCTACCGCTGCAACCCGGACTACCCCTGGAACCACCATATATCAGTTACTACGGTGAAAGATCTATCTTTACTGTAATATTATTTAAAATTGACAAACACCATTTATGATAAACTATATCGTTCCTTTATGTAAATACTAGCTACCGCTACAACCCTGCTTCGTTCTTTATTATAACTACCACTGCAAACCGCATTACAAACAGGAAAAAGCCTACGGGTTTTTCTTCTTTGAAATAGTAAGAGACGAACCTCAAAAAATCAAGTAGCTAGCTAAGTCCAATGTGTGCAATGGTTTGTTATTGTAATGATCTTCTTTTAATGTAATTTCGCGAGAAAAATGATTCTATTTTAAAATAATTTTGTTTTTTAAAGGCAAAAGGTTTTTAACCCCATTAATTTTCTTTAAAATGAGCCATTAAACAACTCTCTACGATGTTCCAGTGCCAAGCTATCTGTGGAATTACTAACCTATTGCTATAATTAAGTAGCGTATATAAATTTAGTATAGGCAAGAGGTCGTTCTTTATTATAATTATTATACTGGAAACAAAGAAAAGAGAAAAAAATATCCCGTTTAAGGCGGAATGTTGTAGTAGCTGCCACTTTTCCTTGATTTTTTAGTACTGATTTTTTAACTTGCGTGTAGCTTGCTTTGATCTAACCATTATGTATTCATGAATGAGACCATTTACAGTTTTGACGTTTCTTATATAGTAATTATGACGTCACTGCAATCAAAAATACAGTTTTTATTGGAAAATGTATTCTCTTTTAGAAATAATTTATTTTAGTTACAAAAGGTTTTTAACCCAATTAATTTCCTTTAAAATGAGCTATTGAACAACCCTCTACGATGTTCCAGTGCCAAGCTATCTGTGGAAAAGAAAAAAAAAGAAAAAGAAAAAAATATCCCGTTTGGGGAGAATAACGTGGTAAAAGTCTATTTTCTTGATTTTCAAGCCAATATATTTTCTTTGTTATTTCAAGCCAAAGGGCGGTAAGTTTCCTTTATGGAGGATTTGGACAAGGCGGTTCTAATGGTGTACTTTTTGTTTTGATCTGACTCTTTTTTTTAGGAGCTACGGGTTTTTTATATTTCTTAACATTGGAGGTGATCGTCTCTTACTAGGTTGCTAGCTACCGCTGCAAAACCGGAAAAATGCAACCCAGATCTTACTATAAAGTTTGTTACCATGAACTGTTGATTACAAACAGGAAAAAGCCCTTGGCTTTTTCTTAATTGAAATAGTAAGAGACGACCTGGCTACAACCTACGATTATGACATCATTGATCAATCTGTAGCAAGACTATAATTAAGTAGACCCCTCCTTCATATTAGTGTAATGGTGCGCTTTGTAGTTCAATTACTATAGGCTATAGTTCGCTCTTTACTATAACTTACTAGGTTGCTAGCCTACCTCTGCTGCAACCCAAATTCATATATATATTTATTTATGAGAGACAGCCTGGCGAGTGGTCCAAGGCACTTGTGTTAGCCACCAGTCTCTTCGGATGCGTGGGTTCAAATCTTACCGCTGGTATACGATTATGTTTTGAAAGACTGCAGTGTGAAAAGACATCAAAAATGCAGTTTTTGGTGGAAAAATTTATTCTCTTTTAGAAATAAATTTATTTTAGTTACTATAGATTTTTAACCCAATTAATTTCCTTTAAAAATGAGCCATTGAACAACTATCTACGATGTTCCAGTGCCAAGCTGTCTCTGAAAAAAAAAAAAAAAAAATATCCCGTATAGGCAGAATGTTGTAGTAGCTGCCACTTTTCTTGATTTTCAAGCCAATATATTTCCCTTGCTGTTCAAGCCAAGGGACAGAAATTTTACTATACAGGGGTATCGGACAAGGCGGTTCTAATGGTGTACTTTTTGTTTTGATCTGACTCCCTTTTAGGAGCTATGGGTTTTTATATTTCTTAACATTGGGACGTGATCGTCTCTTACTAGGTTGCTAGCTACCGCTGCAACCCGGATAACTAACTTACTTACCCTGCTGGAAAACTGCCTTGATCATGAATTAGGCGCCCCTATGACGAGACCTTAACTTTGTACGTCGGATTGGTTGACCCCTGTGATTACCCCAAATGGGGGTAACTCAGCAGCGTAATATAATGACTATGTAATGATCGTATATAATGATTCCTTTTATTACTTTAGTTACTATGGGGTACAGTTCGTTTCTTAATGTATTTGATAGGCAAAACAAATAATCTAAATTTGATAGGCATGAAACTTAAATATTTAAAATCAGCATAAAAGTCTGATTTTTTTATGTATCTCTTTAGCTATGATACCGCTGAAGCCAACAACATCGCCATTTATAATTAACCATGCCGATTCCTCATATAATTTTTGGTGTATTAACACAATCATTGTCATGTCTTATATGTAACATACATTTACAAAGTCTTCGATAGTCTAATGGTAAGCGCACGCACTAGTTACGCAGGAGAAATGGGTTCGATTCCCCGACGGGGAGAACTTTTAATATGTTGAAGTAAAATCTTTTAATTTAAAATTTAAATAGGCTACAAGTCCATTATGTGCCATGGAGTTTTTCCTTATTAGGTTACTGCCATTTCTACAACCGTGTTACCGATGAAGTTTGCATAATCTCAATTTATTATTGATGATCCTTTATATAAAATACCTTAGAGAAACAACTTTCAAAAAGCTATTTGCTTCAAGTTATCTTGTGAATAGATTATTTCAATTAACATGGGTTAGAGGTCGTTCTTTACTATATAATAACTTTAGCGATTCTAAACTGAAAAATAAAATATATTAAAAAATGGAATTTTTTGGTCTAAAACTACATAGTCAATCCCACATCGGGTAGTTAGAACCTAACCAAAAATAAAACTAATTTTAACATTTTAAGGTATTTTTCTAGCTTGTATTGAAATATTCAAACTATTGCTTGGATACCATGGATATTTTTGCAGTTTACACAAGCTGCAAAGAACGCACAGGACTGATCTTTGTAAATTGAGAAAAATTTTACGAATGTTTTACCGGAATTAAGAAAAAATATTCAAAATTAAAGATTAAAATTATCTCTGAAAGAATAGATTTTGTTGAAAAGTCAGCTAGAGATGCTTTCGCAAAACTTCATAGTAATATCCAAAAGAAATGTTGCATGTTTAGTGAAAAGCTTCCAAGGTATGGACCGGCAACTGTGAAACAGTTTTACAGATGTAATGGGAAATCTTATACATCACTGTGAATATATGGAGGGATAATTGGTTTTACTTAGTTTCAGCTTAAATTCGATGATCGAGCCTTTATGTAATACTAACTACATCCAACGACTATGACGTCATTGATCATATTGTATATAAAAAATTAAGTTTTTCGTAAAAAATAATTAATTAAAAAAAAATTAAGTGCAAAAGGCGCTAGATCTAGAGATTTCCTTTAAAATGAGCCATTGAACAACTCTCTACGATGTTCCAGTGCCAAGCTATCTGTGGAAAAGAAGAAAGAAAAAAAAAATATCCCGTTTAGGCAGAATGTTGTAGTAGCTGCCACTTTTCTTGATTTTCAAGCCAATATATTCCCTTGCTGTTCAAGGCAAGGGACAGAATGTTTCCTATATAGGGGTTTCGGACAAGGCGGTTCTAATGGTGTACTTTTTGTTTGATCTGACTCCTTTATTTAGGAACTATAGATTTTTATATTTCTTAACATTGGACGTGATCGTTTTCTTACTAGGTTGCTAGCTACCGCTGCAACCCGGATAACTTTAAAAATAACTACCGCTTGGAACCGGGCTTTAAAATTACAAACAGGAAAAAGCCTACGGCTTTTTCTTCTTTGGAATAGTAAGAGACGATCCTTAAATAATCAGACGGCTAACTAGGTTAATAATTTGTTCTTTAAAATAAACTTCATTAATCGGATATTTTAATATATCGTATATGGTCTAGAGGTCGGGATAGCTCTCACCCAGGTGGCTTGAGTTCAATTTCCGTATGGAAATTTTTACTTATGATGATTTCTTAAGGAACTTAATTAAAATCTCTTAATGTAATAAAAATAATTTGTTTTAATTACAGAAGATTTTTAACCCTATTAATTTCCTTTAAAATGAGCCATTGACCAACTCTCTACGATGTTCCAGTGCGAAGCTATCTGTTGAATTACTAACCTATACTATAATTAAGTGGCGTATAAAATTTAGTATAGGCAATAGGTCGTTCTTTATTATAAATTATTTTTTGATTACAAAAGACACTAGGTGTAGCAATTTCCCTTAAAATAAGCTATTATACAGCTCTCTATGATTTTCCAGTGCCCAGCTAGCTGAGGAGAAAGAAAAAGCGGAAAGATAAAAATATCCCGCTTGTGGAGAATAAACGTGGTTAAAGTCAATTTTCTTGATTTTCAAGCCAATATATTTTCTTTGTTATTCAAGCCAAAGGGCGGTAAGTTTCCTTAATAGGGGTTTCGGATAAGGCGGTTCTAATGGTGTACTTTTTGTTTTGATCTGACTCTTTTTTTAGGAGTAAGGGGTTTTATATTTCTTAACATTGGACGTGATCGTCTCTTACTAGGTTGCTAGCTACCGCTGCAACCCGGGAAGAGAAATTACGTAATCCCTATTTATGTTTCAGGCTAACTACATCGGCTAGGTGTCGTTCTTTATTGTAATTGATTTTTCCACAGAACTGTGTATATACGGATAAATTGGTTTTGATAAAGGTATTCTAATGGCTATACTAACTTGACTATGCAAGTTAGTATAGCCCAAGAGTTAGTTTATCATTATAATGACGTCATATACACCATATACCTCTTTTTTTCTTTTCTATGTTGCAGCAGTTACTATGAGATAGACTTCGTTCCTTACTATAATTTCCCTTGCTGTTCAAGCCAAAGGACAGAAAGTTTCCTATACAGGGGTTTCGGACAAGGCGGTTCCAACGGTGTACTTGGACTAGGTACACCTTAAAACAGTTTTTAAGTCTGATGAAGATTTAACTGTTGTGTCAAAAGTAAGGTTGCAATTCGACGATTTTGTTTTGGCCTTATTATAATTGGTATGGTGAAATAATAATATGCATATGGTTCTTAAATCATACTTCTTTATGGTCCCATTTGGTCTAGTGGCTAGGATAGTTAATTTTCACTTAGGAGGACCGGGTTCGATTCCCGGTGTGGGAAAATTTTTAACTCTATAATCTTCGAACATCGAACCTTTTATAATTTATAATGATGTATAATATAAATAATGTAATCTTCACTATAGTGAATTGCTTATGCAAGTTAGTATAGGGAAGAGTTCGATCTTTATTATAAATTTTGACAAAATTGATTCTACTTTAAAAAGTATTTTATTTTTAAATACAAAAGTGACTAGATGTTGCAATTTCCTTTAAAATGAGCTATTATACAGCTCTCTATGATTTTCCAGTGCCCAGCTAGCTGAGCAGAAAAAAAAGCGGAAAGAAAAAAATATCTCGTTTGTGGAGAATAACGTGGTAAAAGTCAATTTTCTTGATTTTCAAGCCAATATATTTTCTTTGTTATTCAAGCCAAAGGGCGGTAAGTTTCCTTTATAGAGGATTCGGACAAGGCGGTTCTAATGGTGTACTTTTTGTTTTGATCTGACTCTTTTTTTAGGAGTTGGGGGTTTTATATTTCTTGACATTGGAGGTGATCGTCTCTTACTAGGTTGCTAGCTACCGCTGCAACCCGGATTTCGCATGTCTATAAACTACATCATTATAATAACGCTATTTGTCACTATCAATTTTCGCATCTCGATACGCCTGGTCGGTTGAATACCTTTGCTTTTCTCTTTTCAAGATGCTATCTCTGTTTTTTTTTGGTAGTACTCTTTTTTTTAACTTGCGTGTAGCTTGCTTGATTGAAACCATTATGTAACCATTAGTTGAATTTTTATGTCCCGTATCAAGTATCAAGAACCTAACAAAAAATTAAACTAATTTTTAAATTTTCAGGTATTTTTCTAGTCTAAATTAAAAGATTAAAACTATTGTTCAGACACCATAAATATTTTTGCAGTTTATAACTTTAGCGATTTTGAACTAAAAAACGAAAATAAAATAAAAATTAATTTTTTCAATTTTTACGTCATGTCGCTCATTAAGTCATATATGGTTATTAGTACACAATAGGTTTTAGATATTACGTCATGTCACTTATTACGTCATATATGGTTATTAGTAGATAATCGGTAAAATATTCGTTTCTTTATTATAATTCTCTATAAAGTTTATCATTGTGATAACGCTCCTTGATCTTTTGTCTAGCCTGCTAAATTCTTGCTTCTCTGTAATCTTTATCATTATCATACCATTCCTAGCTCTTCTGTCTAGCCTGCTCAATTGTTGCTTCTCTGTAATCTTCATCATTACGATAACGCTCCTTGATCTTTTGCTTGGCTGTCTTAATTTTTGCATGTCTATGATTATCATCATTGTGATAACACATCTTGCTGTTTTGTTTTGCTCTCTCAATTATTACTTCTAGATAAGCCTGGTCGGTTGAATACCTTTGCTTTTTTCTTTTCGAGATACTATCTCTGTTGTTTGTGTAGTACTGTTTTTTTAACTTGCGTATAGCTTGCTTTGATGTAAACCATTATCTAACTATAAATGAGAACATTTACAGTTTTGACACTTCTTATATAGTAATTATGACGTCACGGCGGAATGATTTTATTTCATGACGTCATGGCGCAATGGTATTATTTACTTTACTTTGCTCTAATGTACTATACTCTATGGACTGAAGATCGTTCTTTAATGTATTTTGGCCTTATTATAATTGGTATGGTGAAATAATAATATGCAAATGGCTCTTAAATCATAGTTCTTTATGGTTCCATATGGTCTAGTGGCTAGGATAGTTAACTTTCACTTAACAGGCTCGGGTTCGATTCCCGGTGTGTGGGAAAATTTTTAACTCTATAATCATCGAACATTTGAACCTTTTATAATCTATAATGATGTATAATATAAATACTGTAATCTTAACTATAGTAAAGTTGCGTATGCTAGTTAGTATAGGGAAGAGTTCGATCTTTATTATAAAACATTCTGAATATTTTTGCATTTTACAGAGTTTTGCACTTTTTTTCTCATACCTTTTGCATTGTCATAAATATAAATACTGTAATCTTAACTATAGTGAAGTTGCCTTTACCAGTTAGTATTGGGAAGAGTTCGTTCTTTATTATAATTTTTGGTTTTGAATGTTTACTCAGATTGTTATAGGTGACTTCAGCCATCATAATTTCCTTGTCAGATCTAGTTTTAGAGCATTTTTCAATAGTTGTCTCGTACTTTTCAGGACAGTTTGTTCTACTACACTGAGAATTTTTTGCCAAATATTCAGTTAGAACTAAACGAACTGTTTAAAACACAGTTAGAAATGCTTTTTTCTTGAGTCGGTGTTCCAGGAATTTGTTCTAAATCATTAGTCTTACAAACACATTTACTAATAACCCTAACAGGCTCGTTTTCGCCATAATTGAAAAACATTGCTTTTCCTTCGCTGTTGATAGGTATGCTTGTATATATATTTTTATTGCTGCTACATAAACTGCAATTGCTCCTTCCAAAATTAATATACGAATTTTCTAAGAAGTACGCCTCCGTATATTCACTGTGTTGTCGAACATTTTCCATTGCATCTATAAACTGTTCCAACAGTTGCCAATCCACACCTTGGAAGCTTTTCGTTAAAACTGACAACATTTCTTTTGGATATTGCTATGAAGCTTTGCCAAAGCATTTCTAGCCGACTTTTTCAACAGCATCCGCTCTTTCAAAGAGAATTTTAATCTGTAATTTCGAATACTTTTCGTGATCCCGATAAAACATGCGTAAAAAGATGTTTCTCAATTTACAAAGATCAGCCTGCATTTTTGCCATCTTCTTGTATTTCTGAATGTAATAGTAAATTTTCCCTTTGTCCTTATGAGTTCTTCGGTACAACCTCGCAGAGAATTTAATTTTTTCATTATAGCTTTTGTCACCCCAGTATCTACCCATTATTCTGGTAGCAAACTTTTTTCTTATGTTTGTTTCGGTAATCTATATCGTTATCATACCGTTCCTTGCTCTTTTGTTTCGCTGTCTCAATTTTCCCTTCTCGATACCCCTGATCCGTAAGATACCTTTGTTTTGCTCTGTCATATTTCATTTTCTTAAATCCTGGATCACAAGACATCTTAGTAGCAATCCTTACGCGTGCTCGAGCTTTATTGCGTTCGGTGGCATTTTTATCTCTTTTAAATAAACTTTTCTGATATTTCAGGATGTTAGCTTTATTTTTTGTGTAGTAAAGTTTTCTATTAGTAGAAATTTGGATTGTCGTCGGCTGGGAGGATGATTGTCGTATCTGACTCGAGACGAGTTTCAAGAAAAACGCGATTGAAGTTTGAAACGCGATATCTTTTTTTATTTAATGACGAAACCGGGATTTTTTTTATCTCGACTGTAGTCGCACTCAAACAAGGGCTACAACCTGGTTGAAATTTCGTTCACCTGGAGCAACTGGATATTGAGATATTGCTTGTTGATAAACAGATACGACAAAACGCTCGCGGAAATTTCTTTTTACGGAAAACCAATACGACAATTTTGCTCTGAAAACTAGCAGCGTAAATGTCTTATCTCTTAGGAACTCAGTTTTGCAAGCTTTAAATTTTAAATCAATTTCGAATATAAAAGCATAAGAAAAACTCAGCACTACTTCGGGTACAAAGAAACATCGTTCCAACGAAACTGGACCTACTTTTTTATGTTTTATCGAAAATGCTTTGTAGTATGCTTGGTCCTCCAGCGGCATGAACTTTAGGAGGCTTTTCACGTCCTTGATCTTTTCCTCAGGCAAGGAAGAGAGCCTAGGGAGTGGGCCTGGCTCAAGTAACTCCTCAATCACAGTAACTTTGGAGACTCCCCTTCCTTTTTTTTAACTACTGCAGCCTCGGGTGCAATCTTCACCAGTTCATGTGAGGCAGAGCCAAATTCTCCTTGTAATACACTCTTTTGTGCTCAGTTGAAACAAATCTCAGTTCCTTGACTTTTGTGAAAGGGAACTTTCGAATATCCTTTGTATTCTTTGGAGCAGCTCTGAAAATCTAAGAAGTCAGAACTTTTCATTTGGATCACAATGTACGGTTCCTTTTTCCTAGCTTTAATCATAAGTCGAGTGAGGGTCAGAGGTGAATGAATTTCCAATTTAGCAAAGTAATGTTCGATGGCACTATGGACAAGCGTCCACTTCTTGGATCGATGAGTGTCCTGGCTCGCAAAAACTTCATTGTAATGGACTGAACATGGGGAGCTTTTTCAAGTATCCTGCATTTGGTAGCTCATGATACTGTTCCTATTTTGCGGGACACAGGAGTCAGACCACGTTATAAGCTCTTTGATATTTGGATGCCCTGAAAAGACTTTTGACAATATAGCCGCCACTGCACTTGCAATGTCATTTCCGGTCCGCCCTCCAATCAACTCAGACCAGAGAGCACAATAGATCTCCTTTTTCGTCTGTTTACTTGGATCTGGTTTCAGCACTGTCCTTGTAATGCAGCACAGCAGTCAAGTTATAAGTATTGATCTTTCTTTTGTAAAAGAAACAAGATGCGTTCCCTCTTGGCAATGCAAATACATTTTCCAGATCAAAACAGAGGACTGGCTTGGTAAGCAATCTATCCATATCTCTTTCTACTTTGGTTTCTGCTTTTGACCTTTTATGATTTTCAAAATAGCTCGTTTTTTTCGTCAGATACCGTAGTTCCATTCCTGCGTGCAACATCAAATTCTTCGCACAAATCACACCGGTCATTTGTTGGTGTGTGGAACGACAAGTTAAATTCCGTATTGAACACTTTCCTATATACAGTTTCTGAGGCACTCTTGCGGCCCTCATCTTCGCACTTTTCACAATATAAGCTATACATCCGAGCCATGTTCAAGTTAGACTCCAAATATTGTTTGGAAGTCTCAGCCCTTCGATAGTGGGACTCGATCTTTGGAAAGGAGTTAATGTGGTTACGTATGAAGTCCATGTCTTCCTCTGATGTTTTGTTTTTGGCGATCTTCTTCCTTGGAGGCGTGGGCGTTCCGCAGGTATTCTTGCTGCTCGTGAGCGTAGTGCACTCTCCTCTCGGTTATGTCGAACGTTGTCAGATAAAAAGATCTGCAAACCTGCCTTTCTTTTCCGTTGATGACAACAAAAATACTGGTAGGTGTTTTTCCTCCTTGTCACTTGTTTTTTGGTTTTTCTTCTTAGGCAGGCACTTTGTGGTTTTCAGATAAAACATTTTCTTCATTTCAGCAGACAATTTCCAGAAATTATCAAAAGCATTCTGTCTTTTTTCGGGTGGGATTTTGTGACATTCGTAGAAGCAATCTTCAGTACACTTTGAAGGCTGCACAGAACGGACTCTGCTATGCGTTTTCTTAGTCTTGGGTTAACGTAGGCAGTCCCATCATTATTTGCTGTCTTGATCTTAGTTTTTATCCATTCGCTTTCATTCCTCAATCTTTTTCTCGTTGATTTTTTTTTCCAGGGTCAACGCCTTCTGTGCCATTCCTATTTCCAGCTACAGGCTCTGTAAAATAATTTGAACCTCTCTCGACATCTTCAAAATAACTAGTTTTTCATTATTCCGATTAGCTTGTCCATAATCAGTCGAAACATAAACCAAGGGCAACGGGGAATCGGAAAGAACTCTCTTTCACCTGCATCAGCAAAGCTTGACTCGTCTTTGTAAGAAATTATGCTCGGTTTTGCATTTGCTGATGAGCACTCAGCAATACTCGGTGCATATTCCGAATCTTCGTCAGAATTCTCAAGGTCTTCGTCAGAGCTGTAAAAGAAAAAAAATTATAGTGGTTACTCCAGCGATGGGCTCAGTGAAGAACTGCAGGTCAGGAAAATGAAATTTTCAGTAGACTAAAGATAGGCTTTGTAAGGATAGACTAGTCTAGGCCTAGTAATAGCAAAACATATTTTTAGCTCTAATATTTATTAAAGGGGAGAAATCAGATAAAGAAAAAAAGGAAATATACCATTAGATTTTCTATTTCCTTGTCTATTCCCCCACAAAGCCAGATACACCTTTTAGGCTTAACAAAACAGTTTGATTTTTCTTTAAACTAGCTTTATTTGGTAATACACATCAGCTGCTGATGAAGAACTGGGTATATTATCCAAGCACCCCTGGTGTTTGGATAATCACTAACTTTGGACAAGCAACCGAGCATAATTTGATTCAAATAGAGCCTATATTTCCAAGCAAGCTCTTAGTCTTGCATATGTATAGATTTAGATTACCTTGTTGGGATTAGCTCAATTTGATCTCAGAAACTTTTTTACATACTGAAAATTAAGCTTAAAGAAAAGTTAGCAAACCCTAGTAGCCTATTTTTTCTTTACAGCACATGTCTGGGGATTGAATCTATTTATGTTTGAGTGGTTTTTGTATCCTACAAGGCCTATAGGATCATGTGTTTAAGATTGGGCAGTATTTTCTAGAATTAGCCTAGAATTAGGCTATGCTTAAACTAAATTGTGTATTTGTCATTAGACTCTACTATTAACTATCAATGCATTCAAAACATTCAGCAATCCATATGGCTAAAATATTCAGCCTAATCAAATAGCCTAGGCTAGCCTACTTGTTCAAGAAAATTTGATACTTCCTTTGAGTTCTGCAAATTAGCAAATCGCATTATGAGATGGTGCAGTGGTACAATAATGTGCGTAAAATAGACAAGACAATTCTGTTATCTAGGAATAGAACCATATTCCTAATTCAATGCTGTTTCCAAATCAAACTATATATGCACCAAAAATCATAACAAATCAGGTAGCCTATTTGATATACTCTTGGGTAAAGGTGCAGTGTAGCTCCCCCTGTACTATAGGGTGCAGAGACCCTACTCTATACTATACTATAGGGTGCAGAGGCCTAGAAGAAATCGACACTTTACCTGCCAAATTCATCAAAAATTGCTTCAAAATCCCTCGCCAAGTTTTTCCTTGGACGCGCCATTTTCTTCTTCTTCTCTGAAGTGCGTGACGGCAAAACAGCCAGATACGACAATTTTCCAATACGACAATTTCGCTAGCGGATTATCAGCGATAATGTCCGATACGACAAATGGTTTTTGGTCTTTTACTCAGGAACGGTAGCCAGTAGAGCAAAACAAAAAAGCAGATTCAGATTCTACGCAAATTTTACACTAGATGGCATTCATAACTCAATTTTGGCCGGAGATGCCTAATACGACAATCATCCTCCCAGCCGACGTTGTTCTATTTTGATATTGTTTTTGGTTATTCTTTCTTTTTTTCCACTCGCGTGAGACCATATTTTTTTCAAGGTTTAAAATTATTAAGCACACAAAATCCCGTGTCGAGTATCTAAAACCTAGCATAAAACAAAAAACTAATTTTAAAATTTTCAGGTATTTATCTTGTTTGAATTACAAAATTAGTATTATTGGTTAGACACCATAAATATTTTTGCAGTTTACATAATAATAAGTTTAGTGATTCTGGACTGAAAAACTAAAATAATTGCAATTATGAGACAATAATATGGAATGTACTTTACGGGTTACAAACCAAAAAAAAAGTTTGGTTCCAGGATACAATAATAAATTTGAACTGAGATGAAAAAAAAATTTCTTCCAGGAGACAAAAGCAAAACTAATTTTAGAATTTTCATGTATTTTTGTTTGTTTAAATTAAAAAATTACTATTACTGATTAGGCATCATAAATATTTTTGCAGTTTACATAATAATTTTAGCGATTAAGCCAAAAAAAGAAAATTTTGGTTCCAGGAGTTTCGGTTACTATTGAGACAAGTAGCTATTATTACTATAGAGTTCATTACATGGACTGTTTTATTGCTTCAAAATTCAAATATCTTTGAAAAGACTGCAGTATGAAAATACATCAAAAATGCAATTTTTTTTGACAAAATTGATTCTACTTTAAAAAGTATTTTATTTTTAACTACAAAAGTGACTAGATGTTGCAATTTTCCTTTAAAATGAGCTATTATACAGCTCTCTATGATTTTCCAGTGCCCAGCTAGCTGAGCAGAAAAAAAAAGCGGAAAGAAAAAAATATCCCGTTTTGTGGAGAATAACGTGGTAAAAAGTCAATTTTCTTGATTTTCAAGCCAATATATTTTCTTTGTTATTCAAGCCAAAGGGCGGTAAGTTTCCTTTATAGAGGATTCGACAAGGCGGCTCTAATGGTGTACTTTTTGTTTTGATATGACTCTGTTTTTAGGAGTTGGGGGGTTTTATATTTTCTTGACATTGGAGGTGATCGTCTCTTACTAGGTTGCTAGCTACCGCTGCAACCCGGATAGTCATATAAAAATACGCTATTTTGGTAGTCTGGTTCTTAACTGTGATTTATGATGAATCATATCGATCCTTTATGTAATATTACGTCACATATGGTTATCTTTTAATGTATTATTACAAACAGGAAAAAGCCTACGGCTTTTTTCTTCTTTGGAATAGTAAGAGACGAAACCTCAAAGAATCAGGCAGCTAACTAAGTTGAATATAAGCAATGGTTTGTTCTTCTAATGTTCATCTTTTAATTTGGCGTTTCTTACTAGGTTGCTAGCTACCACTGCAACCTAGATATTCTTATTTCTGCTACTATGGGCTAAGGCTTGTTCTTTACTGTATCTTTTAAGAAGAATAGTAGGCGTCTTTATTATCTTCTTTGCGTAAGCATTTATCTAGTATAGGCAAAAGGTCGTTGTGTTTTCATCTCTACTATTTCATTTTTCAAGATGTTGTCTCTGTTATTTGTACTAACTCGCTTCTTATGACTCGTCATAATACTTTATTTAAACTCATAACACTTCTTATGATTCGTATCAAATATCCATAACCTAACAAAAAGTAAAACTAATTTTTAAATTTTCAGGTATTTTGTTAGTTTGAATGAAAAGATTAAAATTATTGCTCAGATATCATAAATATTTTTTGCAGTTTACATAATAACTTTAGCGATTCTAAACTGAAAAATAAGATATATTAAAAAATGGAATTTTTTGGTCTGAAACTACATAGTCAATCCCACATCGGGTAGTTAGAACCTAACCAAAAATAAAACTAATTTTAACATTTTAAGGTATTTTTCTAGCTTGTATTGAAATATTCAAACTACTGCTCAGATACCATGGATATTTTTGCAGTTTACACAAGCTAATAAGAATATTAATTTATATAATTTATAAAGAATATAAATTAATATAGGTAAGAGGTCGTTCTTTATTATATTTTTCTTATGTTTGTTTCGGTAATCTTCATCATTATCATACCGTTCCCTGCTCTTTTGTCTAGCCTGCTCAATCCTTGCTTCTCTGTAATGTTCATCATTACCATAACCGTTCTTTTGCTCTCTCAATTATTACTTCTCGATACGCCTGGTCGGTTGAATACCTTTTTTTTGCTCTCTCAATTATTACTTCTCGATACACCTGGTCGGTTGAATACCTTTGCTTTTTTCTTTTCAAGTTACTATCTCTGTTGTTTGTGTAGTACTCTTTCTTCAACTTGCGTATAGCCTGCTTTGATCTAACCATTATTCTAATCAAGAATGAGAGAATTTTCAGTTTTGACTTTCCTTATATACTAATTATGACGTCACTCTATTCACGTCATAGCTCTAATATAAAACTATGATGATCTTATATAGTAATTATGACGTCACTGCATCAAAAATACAGTTTTTTATTGGAAAAAAATTTATTCTCTTTTAGAAATAATTTATTTTAGTTACTATAGATTTTTTAACCCAATTAATTTCCTTTAAAATGAGCTATTGAACAACCCTCTACGATGTTCCAGTGCCAAGCTATCTCTGGATACAAAAAAAAAGAAAAAAATATCCCTTTTGACGAGAATAACGTGGTTAAAAGTCAATTTTCTTGATTTTCAAGCCAATATATTTCCATTGCTGTTCAAGCCAAGGGACAGAAAGTTTCCTATACAGGGGTTTCGGACAAGGCGGTTCTAATGGTGTACTTTTTGTTTTGATCTGACTCCTTTTTTAGGAGCTATATGGGTTTTTATATTTCTTAACATTGGACGTGATCGTCTCTTACTAGGTTGCTAGCTACCGCTGCAACCCGGATAATCTTTGAATGTAAAACCTTTTATAATTTATAATGAACCCACATCAATCCTTTATGTAAACTGGCTACAACCTACGATTATGAATTCATTGATCAATCTTTAACATGAAATTATAATCTTATTTTAGTTTACTATGGGCTGAAAGTTTTTTCTTTACTGTAAATTCGATGATCGAGCCCTTATGTAATATCAATTATTACTTCTCGATACGCCTGGTCGGTTGAATACCTTTGCTTTTTTCTTTTCAAGATACTATCTCTTGTTTTTTGGTAGTACTGATTTTTTAACTTGCGTGTAGCTTGCTTGATTGAAACCATTGTGTAACCATTAGTTGAATGTTTTTATGTCGCGTATCAAGTATCAAGAACCTAACAAAAAAATTAAACTAATTTTTAAATTTTCAGGTATTTTTCTAGTCTAAATTAAAAGATTAAAAAACTATTGTTTAGACAACATAAATATTTTTTCCAGTTTATAACTTTAGCGATTCTGAACTAAAAACGAAAATAAAATAAAAACTAATTTTTTTCAATTTTTATACGTCACGTCGCTAATTAAGTCATATATGGTTATTAGTACACAATAGGTTTTTAGATATTACGTCATGTCACTTATTACGTCATATATGGTTATTAGTAGATAATCGGTAAAATATTCGTTCTTTATTATAAAAAAAAACTAACTCAGTCCAATATATGCAATGGTGTGCTTTTCTAATGATCGTCCTTTAATATAAAACTATGGACTAAAGTTCGTTCTTTAATGTAAAAATTCAATGATCGAGCCTTTAAGTAACCCGGATTAAAAAATTATTATCATATCTTATATGTAACTTTTATTTTATAAGTCTTTTTCGATAGTCTAATGGTAAGTATGCCCACTATTACATGGAAGAAGAGGGTTGGATTCCCCGTCGGGGAGAACTTTTAATATGTTGAATTAAAAGCACTATCTTTTTTCAATTTAAAATTTAAAAAAGAAACTTGTTTATTTACATTCTAGCTAAAATAATGAAGATAATATGAATCATAATATTAAAAAAAGATAATATGAAAAAAAAAACTAACTCAGTCCAATGTATGCAATGGTGTGCTTTTCTAATGATCGTCCTTTAATATAAACTATGGACTAAAATTCATTCTTTAATGTAAAAATTCAATGATCGAGCCTTTAAGTAACCCGGATTAAAAAATTATTATCATATCTTATATGTAACTTTTTATTTTTATAAGTCTTCGATAGTCTAATGGTAAGTATGCCCACTATTACATGGAAGAAGAGGGTTGGATTCCCCGTCGGGGAGAACTTTTAATATGTTGGATTAAAAGCACTATCTTTTCAATTTAAAATTTAAAAAAAGAAACTTGTTTATTTACATTCTAGCTAAAATAATGAAGATAATATGAATGAACCACAGAGTTCAGTTTCTTTGGACTTGAGTTCGTTTTTTAAACTATAAATACAAACAGGAAAAAGCCTACGGCTTTTTCTTCTTTTAAATAGTAAGAGACGAAACTCAAACAATCAAGTAGCTAACTAAGTCCAATGTATGGAATGGTTTGTTATTTCAGTGATCGTCTTTTAATGTAAAAATATAAATACTGTAATCTTAACTATTGTGAAGTTGCGTATGCAAGTTAGTATAGGGAAGAGTTCGATCTTTATTATAAATTTATTATGACCATGAACTGTTTGATTTAATACTTGAGTTACTATGGGTTACAGTTCGTTCCTTATTGTAATTCAAGCCAATATATTTCCCTTGCTGTTCAAGCCAACGGATAAACAGTTTCCTATACAGGGGTTTTGGACAAGGTGGTTCTAATGGAATACTTTTTGTTTTTCTCTGACTATTTTTTAGGAGTTATGGGTTTTTATATTTCTTAACATTGGACGTGATCGTCTCTTACGAGGTTGCTAGCTACAGCTACAACCCGGATTATGATTAATTAAACTAGGTAGATATTACCAAAGCAAACAAATAACTTGTTTGAGTCTTAAATTATAATCTTATTTTAGTTGTTATGGGCTGGAAGTTTGTTCTTTACTGTAATTAATACTTAAGTTACTATTGGTTACAGTTCGTTCCTTATTGTAACAATGATAGTTTTTCTTAAATCATACTTCTTTAAGGTTCCATATGGTCTAGTGGCTAGGATAGTTAACTTTCACTTAACAGGCTCGGGTTCGATTCACGGTGTAGGAAAATTTTTAACTCTATAATCTTCGAACATTTGAACCTTTCATAATTTATAATGATGCATAATATAAATAATGTAATCTTAACTATAGTGAAGTTGCGTATGCAAGTTAGTATAGGGAAGAGTTCGATCTTTATTATAAAAAAAAAACAACATTAAACGGGTAGATTTGTAGGAAAAGGAATCTGATCGCTATTTTTTATTAATGGTTAGATTTTGTAGGAAAAAAAAGTCAGTTTTTTTTAATGAGCTATTAAGACAATTATTGAGTTGATTTTTTTTTACCGTATTTTATTGCTATTAGTCAAACGTTTGCAATGTGTGTACGGGTGTGTGCGCATGTGTGTGTTTGAACGTGTGTGCGCATACGTGTGTGTGTGTGTGTGTGTGTGTGTGTGTGTGTGTGTGTGTGTGTGTGTGTGTGTGTGTGTGTGTGTGTGTGTGTGTGTGTGTGTGTGTGTGTGTGTGTGTGTGTGTGTGTGTGTGTGTGTGTGTGTGTGTGTGTGTGTGTGTGTGTGTGTGTGTGTGTTGTGTGTGTGTGTGTGTGTGTGTGTGTGTGTGTGTGTGTGTGTGTGTGTGTGTGGTGTGTGTGTGTGTGTGTGTGTGTGTGTGTGTGTGTGTGTGTGTGTGTGTGTGTGTGTGTGTGTGTGTGTGTGTGTGTGTGTGTGTGTGTGTGTGTGTGTGTGTGTGTGTGTGTGTGTGTGTGTGTGTGTGAGGAACAGAAATTTTACTATACAGAGGTTTCGGACAAGGCGGTTCTAATGGTGTACTTTTTGTTTGATCTGACTCCCTTCTTAGGAGCTATGGGTTTTTATATTTCTTAACATTGGACGTGATCGTCTCTTACTAGGTTGCTAGCTACCGCTGCAACCCGGATATGGACTGAAGATCGTTATTTAATGTAAATTCAATGATTTATTATTCCGATGATCGTCTTTTAATGTAATTTGTAAACCAATTAATTTCCTTTAAATGAGCTATTGAACAACTCTCTACGATGTTCCAGTGCCAAGCTATCTCTGGAAACAAAAGAAAATAATAAAAAAAAAATATCCCGTTTAGGCAGAATGTTGTAGTAGCTGCCACTTTTCTTGATTTTCAAGCCAATATATTTTCCTTGCTGTTCAAGCCAAGGGACAGAAAGTTTACTATACAGGGGTTTCGGATAAGGCGGTTCTAATGATGTACTTTTTTGTTTTGATCTGACTCCTTTTTTAGGAGCTATGGGTTTTTATATTTCTTAACATTGGACGTGATCGTCTCTTACTAGGCTGCTAGCTACCACTGCAACCGGGATAGCGACTCCAGGTACACTCCCTATGGGCCTGATTTGAATATTGCATAGGACCGGAAAAATACAGCTGCAACCCTGATAACAAACAGGAAAAAGCCTACGGCTTTTTCTTCTTTGAAATAGTAAGAGACGAGCAACCCGAATGCAACCTGGATTGACAGCCCAGATTTAGGAGTTATGGGTTTTTATGTTTCTTAACATTAGACGTGATCGTCTCTTACTAGGTAGCTAGCTACCGCTGCAACCCGGTTGCCTATGCGAGTTAATATAGGCAAGAGTTCGTTCTTTATTGTAATTTTAATGTAACCCACATTCCAGTTACTATGGGCTATAGCTCATCCTTTAATGTTTTTAAAAGGGTTTTTAACCCCAATAATTTCCTTTAAAATGAGCCATTGAATAACTCTCTACGATGTTCCAGTGCCATACTATCTGTTGAATTACTAACCTATACTATAATTAAGTGGCGTATAAAATTTAGTATAGGTAGGAGGTCGTTCTTTATTAAAAAAAAAAAAAAAAAGCAAACAAAGTACTTGTTTTAGTCTTAAATTTATAATCTTACTTTAGTTACTATGGGCTTGAAGTTCGTTCTTTACTGTAAACCTCAAGCAATCAAGTTGCTAACTATGTCCGATGTCTGCAATGGTTTATTATTCCGATGATCCGTCTTTTAATGTAATATTGCTCAGACATAATAAATATTTTCGCAATTTGCAGTTAAATAAAAATTATTATATTTAAAATTTTCAGGAATAATTCTAGTTTCAGTTAACAAATATTTTTTTTTTTAACCCCCCCCCCCCCCCCAATTACTGCATTTGACATAATAATGGATAATAATACAAAAACTTTTCTGAAAAAAAAATACCATTTATGATGAACTATATTGGTCCTTTAAAAAACATCAATAAAACCATATCATTACTATATCATTTACTATAATTAAGTTGAGTGTGTAATTTAGTATAGGCAAGAGTTCGTTCTTTATTATAAAAATTATATAATCCTCATTTACGTGCTCATCTTTTACTAAGTTGCATCTACGACAGCAAGCATGATTCATTTTTCAGTTAATCTTTCTTTTCTATAATTACAAATGGTTTTTAACCCCATTAACTACCTTCAAAATGAGCCATTGAACAACTCTTTACGATGTTCCAGTGCCATGCTATCTGTTGAATTACTAACCTATACTATAATTAAGTGACGTATAAAATTTAGTATAGGCAAGAGTTCATTCTTTATTATAAACTCCAAATCATTTTTTAACCTGTCTTCGGTGTCACCATTTAAAATCCGTTTGTTTGCGTCTAACAAATCCTCCATAGCATCTGCTGCTCTGTCAATGACTCCTCCCTGAATTACATTTTCTGGTCTAAAGTTCGTTCTTTAATGTAAAAGAGTTCGTTCTTTACTATAATCTTTTAAAAATAATTTATTTTAGTTACTGTAGATTTTTAACCCAATAATTTCCTTTAAAATGAGCTATTGAACAACCCTCTACGATGTTCCAGTGCCAAGCTATCTCTGGATACAAAAAAGAAAAAAAAAGAAAAAAAGAAAAAAAATATCCCGTTTGGGGAGAATAACGTGGTAAAAGTCTATTTTCTTGATTTTCAAGCCAATATATTTTCTTTGTTATTCAAGCCAAAGGGCGGTAAGTTTCCTTTATGGAGGATTTGTACAAGGCGGTTTCTAATGGTGCACTTTTTGTTTTGATCTGACTCTTTTTTTTAGGAGCTACGGGTTTTTATATTTCTTAACATTGGAGGTGATCGTCTCTTACTAGGTTGCTAGCTACCGCTGCAACCGGATTCAAGGCCACCCGGGGTCAATTTGTTTAAATTGTAATTCAGCTACCATTAAAACCATGATACGGATGATACTTACAAAAAACCCAATTAAAGTATCGATCCTTTATGTAAAGAACTGATTGACAAAACTGATGATTATAGTTTGGTCTTTAAGTTATCATATACTGTTAAAATCCTTTTTTATATGAATGTTTCTTGGTGTAGGGGTTAGCACTTAGTTCGGTGTTTAAGTTATCATATACTGTTAAAAATTCTTTTTTATATGAACGTTTCTTGGTGTAGTGGTTAACACATAAGACTTTGAATCCGGCGATTCGAGTTCAAATCCCGGTGGGCGGTTCTTAAGAAATTTAGCTTACTTATGCTACCATTTAGGTTTCTGCCGTAATTATTTCTTTTCAAAATTAAATTAGTTACTATCGCCATGAGTTAGTTCTTTACCATGTCGTAACAATTTATTTTTTAATAATAATTAAGTTTGTTAATTACAAAAGGTTTCTATATATAGCAGTTTTCTTTAAAATGAGCCATTACACAGCTCTTTATTATGGCCACGAACTGTTTGATTTAATACTTAAGTTACTATGGGTTCAGTTCATTCCTTATTGTATTACTATTGAGACAAGTAGCTATTATTACTATAGAGTTCATTACTGGACTGTTTTATTGCTTCAAAATTCAAATATCTTTGAAAAGACTGCAGTATGAAAATACATCAAAAATGCAATTTTTTTGACAAAATTGATTCTACTTTAAAAAGTATTTTATTTTTAAATACAAAAGTGACTAGATGTTGCAATTTCCTTTAAAATGAGCTATTATACAGCTCTCTATGATTTTCCAGTGCCCAGCTAGCTGAGCAGAAAGAAAAAGCGGAAAGAAAAAAATATCCCGTTTGTGGAGAATAACGTGGTAAAAGTCAATTTTCTTGATTTTCAAGCCAATATATTTTCTTTGTTATTCAAGCCAAAGGGAGGTAAGTTTCCTTTATAGAGGATTCGGACAAGGCGGTTCTAATGGTGTACTTTTTGTTTTGATCTGACTCTTTTTTTAGGAGTTGGGGGGTTTTATATTTCTTGACATTGGAGGTGATCGTCTCTTACTAGGTTGCTAGCTACCGCTGCAACCCGGATCTGAGCCACCGTGCTGCCGGTGACCAAAAAAGGCACCAATGACTAACACCATTTATGATCGATCCTTATTTCCCACTATACAAGTTTGTATAGGCAAGAGTTCGTTCTTTATTGTAAAAAATTTAAAAAAAGAAACTTGTTTATTTACATTCTAGCTAAAATAATGAAGATAATATGAATGAACCACAGTGTTCAGTTTCTTTGGACTTGAGTTCGTTTTTTTAACTATAAATACAAACAGGAAAAAGCCTACGGCTTTTTCTTCTTTTAAATAGTAAGACACGAAACTCAAACAATCAAGTAGCTAACTAAGTCCAATGTATGGAATGGTTTGTTATTTCAGTGATCGTCTTTTAATGTAATGGTTAAAGTCAATTTCTTGATTTTCAAGCCAATATATTTCCCTTGCTTTTTCAAGCCAAGGGACAGAAAGTTTCCTATACAGGGGTTTCGGACAAGGCGGTTCTAATGGTGTACTTTTTGTTTTGATCTGACTCCTTTGTTAGAAACTATGGGTTTTTATATTTCTTAACATTGGACGTGATCGTCTCTTACTAGGTTGCTAGCTACCGCTGCAACCCGGAAAACTAGCAAAAAATTTTTAAGCCTGATGAAGATTTAACTAATGTGTCAAAAGTAAGGTTGCAAGTCGACGATTTTGTTTTGGCCTTATTATAATTGGTATGGTGAAATAATAATATGCATATTGCTCTTAAATCATACTTCTTTATGGTTCCATATGGTCTAGTGGCTAGGATAGTTAACTTTCTTTTACAGGCTCGGGTTCGATTCCGGGTGTGGGAAAATTTTTAACTCTATAATCTTCGAACATTTGAAGCTTTTATAATCTATAATGATGTATAATATAAATACTGTAATCTTAACTATAGTGAAGTTTTTTATATTGATCTGACTCTATTTTTAGGAGTTTTTGTTATATTTCATAGCATTGGACTGATCGTCTCTTACTAGATTGCTAGCTACTGCCGCAACCCAGATTCACATATATATTTATTTATGAGAGGCAGCCTGGCCGAGTGGTCCAAGGCACTGGTGTTAGCCACCAGTCTCTTCGGAGGCCTAGGTTCAAATCTTACCGCTGGTATACGATTATGTTTGAAAAGACTGCAGTGTGAAAAGACATCGAAAATGCAGTTTTTGGTGGAAAAATTTATTCTCTTTTAGAAATAATTTTATTTTAGTCACGAAAGGTTTTTAACCAATTAATTTACTTTAAAATGAGCTATTGAACAACCCTCTACGATGGATGTTTCCAGTGCCAAGCTATCTCTGGATACAAAAGAAAAAAGAAAAAAATATCCCGTTTGTGCAGAATAACGTGGTTAAAGTCAATTTTCTTGATTTTCAAGCCAATATATTTCCCTTGCTGTTCAAGCCAAGGGACAGAAAGTTTCCTATACAGGGGTTTTCGGACAAGGCGGTTCTAATGGTGTACTTTTTGTTTTGATCTGACTCCTTTGTTAGGAAACTATAGGTTTTTATATTTCTTAACATTGGACGTGATCGTCTCTTACTAGGTTGCTAGCTACCGCTGGAACCGAATACAAGCCTACACTATAGTTAAGCGACCCATACCAGTTAGTATAGGCAAGAGTTGGATCTTTATTATAATTTCAGGACAGTTTGTTCTACTACACAGAGAATTTTTGCCAAATATCAGTAGAACTAAACGAACTGTTTAAAACACAGTTAGAAATGCTTTTTTCTTGAGTCGGTGTTCCAGGAATTTGTTCTAAATCATTAGTCTTACAAACACATTTACTAATAACCCTAACAGGCTCGTTTTCGCCATAATTGAAAAACATTGCTTTTCCTTCGCTGTTGATAGGTATGCTTGTATATATATTTTTATTGCTGCTAATCATAAACTGCAATTGCTCCTTCCAAAATTAATATACGAATTTTCTAAGAAGTACGCCTCCGTATATTCACTGTGTTGTCGAACATTTTCCATTGCATCTATAAACTGTTCCGCAGTTGCCAATCCATACCTTGGAAGCTTTTCGTTAACTGACAACATTTCTTTTGGATATACTATGAAGCTTTGCCAAGGAATTTCTAGCCGACTTTTCAACAGCATCCGCTCTTTCAAAGAGAACTTTAATCTGTAATTTTGAATACTTTTTGTGATCCCGATAAAACATGCGTAAAATGTTTCTCAATTTACAAAGATCAGCCTGCATTTTTGCCATCTTCTTGTATTTCTGAATGTAATTTTTCCCTTTGTCCTTATGCGTTCTTCGGTACAACCTCGCAGAGAATTTAATTTTTTCATTATAGATTTTGTCACCCCCTGTAACGCTCCTTGATCTTTTGTTGGCTGTCTCAATTTTTGCATGTCTATAATCTTCATCATTGTGATGACACCATCTTGCTGTTTTGTTTTGCTCTCTCAATTATTACTTCTCGATACGCCTGGTCGGTTGAATACCTTTGTTTTGCTCTCTCAATTATTACTTCTCGATACGCCTGGTCGGTTGAATACCTTTGTTTTTTGCTCTCTCAATTTTTACTTCTCGATGCACCTGGTCGGTTTGAATACCTTTGTTTTGCTCTCTCAATTATTACTTCTCGATACGCCTGGTCGGTTGAATACCTTTGTTTTGCTCTCTCAATTTTTACTTCTCGAAGCGCCTGGTCGGTTGAATACCTTTGCTTTTCTCTTTTCAAGATACTATCTCTGTTGTTTGTGTAGTACTGTTTTTTCAATTTGCGTGCAGATTGCTTGATTGAAACCATTATGTAATTATGAATGTGAACATTTACAGTTCTGACGCTTCCTATATAGTAATTATGACGTCACAGCGTAATGATTTTATTGACGTCAAGGCGCAATGATATTATTTCATGACGTCATCAGAAACAACAATATAATTTCGTGTTTTTCTATTCACTTCATAGCTCTAATATAAAGCTACGACATTCATTATTTTTCTAGTAGGGTTTCAGACAAGGTAGTTCTAATGATGTACTTTTGTTTTGATCTTACTCTATTTTTAGGACTTTTGTTATATTTTCTTAGCATTGGACTGATCGTCTCTTACTAGATTGCTAGCTACTGCTGCAACCCAAATTCACATATATATTTATTTATGAGAGGCAGCAGGCCGAGTGGTCCAAGGCACTGGTGTTAGCCACCAATCTCTTCGGAGGCGTGGGTTCAAATCTTACCGCTGGTATACGAAATATGTTTGAAAGACTGCAGTGTGAAAAGACATCGAAAATGCAGTTTTTGGTGGAAAAATTTATTCTCTTTTAGAAATAATTTATTTTAGTTACAAAAGGTTTTTAACCCAATTAATTTCCTTTAAAATGAGCTATTGAACAACTATCTACGATGTTCCAGTGCCAAGCTATCTGTGGAAAAGAAAAAAGAAAAAAAAAGAAAAAATATCCCATTTTGGGTGAGAATAACGTGGTTAAAGTCAATTTTCTTGATTTTCAAGCCAATATATTTCCCTTGCTGTTCAAGCCAAGGGACAGAAAGTTTCCTATACAGGGGTTTCGGACAAGGGCGGTTCTAATGGTTGTACTTTTGTTTTTGATCTGATTCTTTGTTAGGAAAAACTATGGGTTTTTATATTTCTTAACATTGGACGTGATCGTCTCTTACTAGGTTGCTAGCTACCGCTGCAACCCGGATTAGACTCTTCAATTGGTATTTTGTCTTTATCTGCTCGCAACTGTCACAATGCATTGTGGGGTACACATCCCTGATGTTAGCTACCTTATCAAGGCTCTCCACCAAATAATTTTATAATTGTATTTTCATCCACAGAAACTCTAATATTGCTATCACCGTAAATGAAGTCTTGACTATTATTACGACAGAGTCTACTTGACACTTCTTCTATGTAATGACTTAGTTCCTTGTACGAACCCTCGACTTTTAGTAGATTAATATGTTGTATATCTTACATTTTTGATACTGCCTTATATACGCTATTAATGAAACAGTTCAAGACAGGAAAATGTGGAGCTAGTGCCCTTAGAGAACGCAAATAGCTCTGACATCCCTCATTTGGGCTACAGTATAACGAATGCCCATGCTTTCTTGTGTCCTGTAATTGATTTCACAATAATCCAAGCCGCCAAGGTAGAAATTAACCACTTGTCGGTTGAAAATTTTAATGCTATATTATTTTCAAGGATATCAAACAGAATTTGACATAATTCAATATCCATCGGATAGAGCTTGCAGATATCAGGGTGACATTGTCAAGTAACCTGCTGCCCAATTTTTGGTTTTGAATGTTTACTCAGATTGTTATAGGTGACTTCAGCCATCATAATTTCCTTGTCAGATCTAGTTTCTAGAGCATTTTTCAATAGTTGTCTCGTACTTTTCGGACAGTTTGTTCTACTACACAGAGAATTTTTGCCAAATATTCAGTAGAACTAAACGAACTGTTTAAAAACACAGTTAGAAATGCTTTTTTCTTGAGTCGGTGTTCCAGGATTTGTTCTAAATCATTAGTCTTACAAACACATTTACTAATAACCCTAACAGGCTCGTTTTCGCCATAATTGAAAAACATTGCTTTTCCTTCGTTGTTGATAGGTATGCTTGTATATATATTTTTATTGCTGCTACATAAACTGCAATTGCTCCTTCCAAAATTAATATACGAATTTTCTAAGAAGTACGCCTCCGTATATTCACTGTGATGTCGAACATTTTCCATTGCATCTATAAACTGTTCCGCAGTTGCCAATCCATACCTTGGAAGCTTTTCGTTAAACTGACAACATTTCTTTTGGATATTACTATGAAGCTTTGCCAAAGAATTTCTAGCCGACTTTTCAACAGCATCCGCTCTTTCAAAGAGAATTTTAATCTGTAATTTTGAATACTTTTCGTGATCCCGATAAAAACATGCGTAAAATGTTTCTCAATTTACAAAGATCAGCCTGCATTTTTGCCATCTTCTTGTATTTCTGAATGTAATTTTTCCCTCTGTCCTTATGCGTTCTTCGGTACAACCTCGCAGAGAATTTAATTTTTTCATTATAGATTTTGTCACCCCAGTAACGCTCCTTGATCTTTTGTTTGGCTGTCTCAATTTTTGCTTCTCGCTACACCTGGACGGTTGAATACCTTTGCTTTTGGTTTTTCTTATATTTGATGCGGTAATCTTCATCATTGTGATAACTCTCCTTGATCTTTTTGTTTGGCTGTCTCAATTTTTGCATGTCTATAATCTTCATCATTGTGATAACACATCTTGCTGTTTTGTTTTGCTCTCTCAATTATTACTTCTCGATACGCCTGGTCGGTTGAATACCTTTGTTTTGCTCTCTCAATTATTACTTCTCGATACGCCTGGTCGGTTGAATACCTTTGTTTTACTCTCTCAATTATTACTTCTCGATACGCCTGGTCGGTGAATACCTTTGTTTTGCTCTCTCAATTATTACTTCTCGATACGCCTGGTCGGTTGAATACCTTTGTTTTGCTCTCTAAATTTTTACTTCTCGATGCGCCTGGTCGGTTGAATATTTTTGCTTTTCTCTTTTCAAGATCCTATCTCTGTTGTTTGTGTAGTACTGTTTTTTCAAATTGCGTATAGCTTGCTTCGATCTAACCATTATTCTAATCAAGACTGAGAAAATTTACATCTTTGTTGTTCTTAAGTAGTAATTATGACGTCACAGCGTAATGATTTTATTGACGTCATAGCGCAATGATTTATTATTTCATGACGTCTTCAGAAACAACAATATAATTTCGTGTTTTTCTATTCACGTCATAGCTCTAATCTAATAAAAAGCTATGACGACATTCATTATTTATCTAGTAGGGTTTCAGACAAGGTAGTTTCAATGATGTACTTTCGTTTTGATCTTACTCTATTTTTAGGAGTTTTGTTATATTTCTTAGCATGGGACTGATTGTCTCTTACTAGGTTGCTAGCTACTGCTGCAACCCAAATTCACATATATATTTATTTTATGAGAGGCAGCCTGGCCGAGTGGTCCAAGACACTGGTGTTAGCCACCAGTCTCTTCGGAGGCGTGGGTTCAAATCTTACCGCTGGTATACGATTATGTTTGAAAGACTGCAGTGTGAAAAGACATTAAAAATGCAGTTTTTGGTGGAAAAATTTATTCTCTTTTAGAAATAATTTATTTTAGTTACTATAGATTTTTTTAACCCAATTAATTTCCTTTAAAAATGAGCTATTGAACAACCCTCTACGATGTTCCAGTGCCAAGCTATCTGTGGAAAAGAAAAAAAAAAAAGAAAAAAGAAAAAAATATCCCGTTTGGGGAGAATAACGTGGTTAAAGTCAATTTTCTTGATTTTCAAGCCAATATATTTTCCTTGCTGTTCAAGCCAAGGGACAGAAAGTTTCCTATACAGGGGTTTCGGACAAGGCGGTTCCAATGGTGTACTTTTTTTTTGATCTGACTCCTTTGTTAGGAACTATGGGTTTTTATATTTTCTTAACATTGGACGTGATCGTCTCTTACTAGGTTGCTAGCTACCGCTGCAACCCGGATAACCTATTTAGTATAGTTATAATGGAGGTGAGTCTCTTACTAGGTTGCTAGCTACCGCTGCAACCCGGATATATGTAACCCGGATTAAAAAATTATTATCATATCTTATATGTAACTTTTATTTTATAAGTCTTCGATAGTCTAATGGTAAGTATGCCCACTTGCTACCTGGAGAAGAGGGTTCGATTCCCGGTCGGGGAGAACTTTTAATATGTTGAATTAAGAGCTCTATCTTTTCAATTTAAAATTTAAAAAAGAAACTTGTTTATTTACATTCTAGCTAAAATAATGAAGATAATATGAATGAACCACAGTGTTCAGTTTCTTTGGACTTGAGTTTGTTTTTTTTAACTATAAATACAAACAGGAAAAAGCCTACGGCTTTTTCTTCTTTTAAATAGTAAGAGACGAAACTCAAACAATCAAGTAGCTAACTAAATCCAATGTATGGAATGGTTTGTTTTTCAGTGATCGTCTTTTAATGTAAAAATATAAATACTGTAATCTTAACTATAGTGAAGTTGCGTATGCAAGTTAGTATAGGGAAGAGTTTGATCTTTATTACATTACATTAAAGGTAGAACTCTTTCTAATTGATTAAAAACAGGAAAAAGCCTACGGCTTTTTCTTCTTTGAAATAGTAAGAGACTAGCCTCAAACAATCAAGTAGCTAACTAAATCAAATGTATGTATTGGGTTTTTTATTCCAATGACCGTCTTTTAGTGGAAAATTTTAATATATTGGCCTTAAATATAATAACTGTACTAGCCTATGCTATAGTTAAGCGGCCTATAAAATTTAGTATAGGAAAGAGGTCGTTCTTTATTATAATTAATGTATTATTACAAACAGGAAAAAGCCTACGGCTTTTTCTTCATTGGAATAGTAAGAGACGAACCTCAAAGAATCAGGCAGCTAACTAAGTCCAATATAAGCAATGGTTTGTTCTTCTAATGATCATCTTTTAATTGTGCGTTTCTTACTAGGTTGCTAGCTACCACTGCAACCCGGATTATGTAATTAATAGGTTGCTAACTACCGCTGCAACCTAGATATTCTTATTTCTGCTACTATGGGCAAAGGTTCGTTCTTTACTGCAAAACTAGCAAAACAGTTTTTTAAGTCTGATGAAGATTTAACTGATGTGTCAAAAGTAAGGTTGCAATTCGATGATTTTGTTTTGGCCTTATTATAATTGGTATGGTGAAATAATAATATGCATATTGTTCTTAAATCATTCTTCTTTATGGTCCCATTTGGTCTAGTGGCTAGGATAGTTAACTTTTACTTAGGAGGACGGGGTTCGATTCCCGGTGTGGGAAAATTTTTAACTCTATAATCTTCGAACATTCGAACCTTTTATAATTTATAATGATGTATAATATAAATACTGTAATCTTCACTATAGTGAAGTTGCCTATGCAAGTTAGTATAGGGAAGAGATCGATCTTTATTATATATTTTTTTAAACTATAAATACAAACAGGAAAAAGCCTACGGCTTTTTCTTCTTTTAAATAGTAAGAGACGAAACTCAAACAATCAAGTAGCTAACTAAGTCCAATGTATGGAATGGTTTGTTATTTCAGTGATGGTCTTTTAATGTAAATGAAAAATAAAATATATTAAAAAATGGAGTTTTTTGGTCTGAAACTACATAGTCAATCCCACATCGAGTAGTTAGAACCTAACCAAAAATAAAACTAATTTTAAACATTTTAAGGTATTTTTCCAGCTTGAATTGAAATATACAAACTATTGCTCGGATACCATGGATATTTTTGCAGTTTACACAAGCTGCAAAGAGCGCACAGGCTGGTCTTTGTAATTTGAGAAAAATTTTACGAATGTTTTACCGGGATTACGAAAAAATATTCAAAATTAAAGATTAAAACTTATCTCTGAAAGAATAGATTTTGTTGAAAAAGTCAGCTAGAGATGCTTCGCATAACTTCATAGTAATATCCGAAATAAATGTTGCATGTTTAGTGAAAAGCTTCCAAGGTATGGACCGGCAACTGTGGAACAGTTTACAGATGTAATGGGAAATCTTATACATCACTGTGAAAATATGGCGGCATAATTGTCCTTTATTTAGTTTCAGCTTAAATTCGATGATCGAGCCTTTATGCACTACATCCAAAGACTATGACGTCATTGATCAATATTGTATATAAAAAATTAAGTTTTTAGTAAAAAAATAATTAATTAAAAAAAAATTAAGTGCAAAAGGCACTAGATCTAGAGATTTCCTTTAAAATGAGCCTTTGAACAACTCTCTACGATGTTCCAGTGCCAAGCTATCTGTGGATGAGAAGAAAGAAAGATAAAATATCCCGTTTGTGGAGAATAACGTGGTTAAAGTCAATTTCTTGATTTTCAAGCCAATATATTTTTCTTTGTTATTCAAGCCAAAGGGCGGTAAGTGTCCTTTATAGGGGTTTCGGACAAGGCGGTTCTAATGGTGTACTTTTGTTTTGATTTGACTATTTTTCTAGGAGTTAGGGGTTTTTATATTTCTTAACATTGGACGTGATCGTCTCTTACTAGGTTGCTAGCTTCTGCTGCAACCCGGATAAAACGATCTGATAGACAATACTGATGGTTAGAGTTTGGTCTTTAAGTTATCATATACTGTTAAAAATTCTTTCTTATATGAACGTTTCTTGGTGTAGTGGTTAGCACTTAAGACTTTGAATCCTGCGATCCGAGTTCAAATCCTGGTGGACGGTTGTTATTATTTGTAGCTTACTTATACTATCATTTAGGTTTCTGCTGTAATCTTTCTTTTCAAAATTAAATTAGTTAACTATCGCCTAGAGTTAGTTCTTTACCACATCGTAATAATTTGTTTTATAATAATAATAATTAAATTTTTTGTTAATTACAAAAGGTTTCTATATATACAGGAATTTCCTTTAAAATGAGCCATTACACAGCTCTTTACTATGACAACGAACCGTTTGATTTAATACTTAAGTTACTATGGGTTAAAGTTCGTTCCTTATTGTAAAATCCCAGCACAGTAATCACAGACAAAGAATGAATCTATGACATCCTCTTTCCAACTGTACATTGAATTAGTTGTTACTCTGTCATCTTTGGGTATGTCCTGTTGTAGGTGTTCTAAAATCGTGGTCATCATTACATCAAAACCTTTCCTATTTGAAAGGGATCTTAGACTCTTCAATTGGTATTTTGTCTTTATCTGCTCACAAACTGTCACAATGCATTGTGGGGTATACATCCCTGATGTTAGCTACCTTATCAAGGCTCTCACCAAATAATTTTATTATTGTATTTTCATCCACAGAAACTCTAACATTGCTATCACCGTAAATGAAGTCTTGACTATTATTACGACAGAGTCTACTTGACACTTCTTCTATGTAATGACTTAGTTCCTTGTACGAACCCTCGACTTTTAGTAGATTAATATGTTGTATAATCTTACATTTGATACTGCCTTATATACGCTATTAATGAAACAGTTCAAGACAGGAAAATGTGGAGCTAGTGCCCTTAGAGAACGCAAATAGCTCTGACAATCCATCATTTGGGCTACAGTATAAACGAATGCCCATGCTTTCTTGTGTCCCTGTAATTGATTTCACAATAATCCAAGCCGCCAAGGTAGAAATTAACCACTTTGTCAGTTGAAAATTTTAATGCTATATAATTATTTTCAAGGATATCAAAAAGAATTTGACATAATTCAATATCCATCGGATAGAGCTTGCAGATATCAGGGTGACATTGCCAAGTAACCTGCTGCCCAATTTTTGGTTTTGAATGTTTACTCGGATTGTTATAGGTGACTTCAGCCATCATAATTTCCTTGTCAGATCTAGTTCTAGAGCATTTTTCAAATAGTTGTCTCGTACTTTTCAGGACAGTTTGTTCTACTACACAGAGAATTTTTTGCCAAATATTCAGTAGAACTAAACGAACTGTTTAAAACACAGTTAGAAATGCTTTTTTCTTGAGTCGGTGTTCCAGGAATTTGTTCTAAATCATTAGTCTTACAAAAACACATTTACTAATAACCCTAACAGGCTCGTTTTCGCCATAATTGAAAAAACATTGCTTTTCCTTCGCTGTTGATAGGTATGCTTGTATATATATTTTTATTGCTGCTACATAAACTGCAATTGCTCCTTCCAAAATTAATATACGAATTTTCTAAGAAGTACGCCTCCGTATATTCACTGTGTTGTCGAACATTTTCCATTGCATCTATAAACTGTTCCACAGTTGCCAATCCATACCTTGGAAGCTTTTCGTTAAACTGACAACATTTCTTTTGGATATTACTATGAAGCTTTGCCAAAGAATTTCTAGCCGACTTTTCAACAGCATCCGCTCTTTCAAAGAGAATTTTAATCTGTAATTTTGAATACTTTTCGTGATTCCGATAAAACATGCGTAAAAATGTTTCTCAATTTACAAAGATCAGCCTACATTTTTGCCATCTTCTTGTATTTCTGAATGTAATTTTTCCCTCTGTCCTTATGCGTTCTTCGGTACAACCTCGCAGAGAATTTAATTTTTTCATTATAGATTTTGTCACCCCAGTAACGCTCCTTGATCTTTTGTTTGGCTGTCTCAATTTTTGCTTCTCGATACACCTGGACGGTTGAATACCTTTGCTTTTGGTTTTTCTTATATTTGATGCGGTAATCTTCATCATTGTGATAACTCTCCTTGATCTTTTGTTTGGCTGTCTCAATTTTGCATGTCTATAATCTTCATCATTGTGATAACACATCTTGCTGTTTTGTTTGCTCTCTCAATTATTACTTCTCGATACGCCTGGTCGGTTGAATACCTTTGTTTTTGCTCTCTCAATTATTACTTCTCGATTCGCCTGGTCGGTTGAATACCTTTGTTTTGCTGTCTCAATTTTTACTTCTCGATGCGCCTGGTCGGTTGAATATTTTTGCTTTTCTCTTTTCAAGATACTATCTCTGTTGTTTGTGTAGTACTGTTTTTTCAACTTGCGTGCGACTTGCTTGATTGAAACCATTATGTAATTATGAATGAGAACATTTTCATCTTTGTAGTTCTTAAGTAGTAATTATGACGTCACAGCGTAATGATTTTGTGTTGACGTCATAGAGCAATGATATTATTTCATGACGTCTTCAGAAAACAACAATATAATTTCATGTTTTTCTATTCACGTCATAGCTCTAATATAAAACTATGATGACATTCATTATTTATCTAGTAGGGTTTCAGACAAGGTAATTCTAATGATGTACTTTTGTTTTGATCTGACTCTATTTTTAGGAGTTTTGTTATATTTCTTAGCATTGGACTGATCATCTCTTACTAGGTTGCTAGCTACTGCTGCAACCCAAATTCACATATATATTTATTTATGAGAGGCAGCCTGGCCGAGTGGTCCAAGGCACTGGTGTTAGCCACGAGTCTCTTCGGAGGCGTGGGTTCAAATCTTACCGCTGGTATACGATTATGTTTGAAAGACTGGAGTGTGAAAAGACATCGAAAATGCAGTTTTTGGTGGAAAAAATAATTCTCTTTTAGAAATAATTTATTTTAGTTACAAAAGGTTTTTAACCCAATTAATTTACTTTAAAATGAGCTATTGAACAACCCTCTACGATGTTCCAGTGCCAAGCTATCTGTGGAAAAGAAAAAAAAAAGAAAAAAAAAAAAAATATCCCGTTTGGGGAGAATAACGTGGTTAAAGTCAATTTTCTTGATTTTCAAGCCAATATATTTCCCTTGCTGTTCAAGCCAAGGGACAGAAAGTTTCCTATACAGGGGTTTCGGACAAGGCGGTTCTAATGGTGTACTTTTTGTTTTGATCTGACTCCTTTGTTAGGAACTATGGGTTTTCATATTTCTTAACATTGGACGTGATCGTCTCTTACTAGGTTGCTAGCTACCGCTGCAACCCGGATATTATATGAATTGTTTCTTGGTGTAGTGGTTAGCACTTAGGACTTTGAATCCTGTGATGTGAGTTCAAATCTCAGTAGAGCTTTTTATAACTTATAGCTTACTTATACAACTATTTAGGTTCCTGTCGTGATTCATCTTTTCAAATGAAATTAGTTACTATGGCCTACAGTTCAATCTTTAACTTATGATTTATTATCAGGATATAATTAAAATAAACAATGTATATAAGGAAGCCTTTTATTGCTTCAGTTACTAGGGGCTACAGTTCGTTCCTGACCACGAGCTGTTTAATTTAATAACTTCAGTTACTAGGGGTTACAGTTCGTCACCTTATTGTGTAATGGAAATCTTATACATCACTGTGGAATATATGGAGGCATAATTGTCCTTTACTTAGTTTCAGCTTAAATTCGATGGTCGAGCCTTTATGGTATACTATATCCAACGACTATGACATCATTGATCAATTTGTATATACAAAATTAAAGTTTTCGTGAAAAATAATTAATAAAAAAATTAAGTGCAAAAAGGCGCTAGATCTAGAGATTTCCTTTAAAATGAGCCATTGAACAACTCTCTACGATGTTCCAGTGCCAAGCTATCTCTGGAAACAAAAGAAAGAAAAAAATATCCCGTTTGTGCAGAATAACGTGGTTAAAGTCAATTTTCTTGATTTTCAAGCCAATATATTTTCTTTGTTATTCAAGCCAAAGGGTGGAAAAGTTCCCTTTATAGGGTTTCGGACAAGGAGGTTCTAATGGTGTACTTTTTGTTTTGATCTGACTATTTTTCTAGGAGTTAGGGGTTTTTATATTTCTTAACATTGGACGTGATCGTCTCTTACTGGGTTGCTAGCTACCGCTGCAACCCGGATTATTGTAACTATGGGTTTTTATATTTCTTAACATTTGACGTGATCGTCTCTTACTAGGTTGCTAGCTACCGCTGCAACCCGGATATTTTCTTACAAACAGGAAAAAGCCTACAGCTTTTTCTTCTTTGAAATAGTAAGAGACGAACTCAAACGATCAAGTAGCTAACTAAGTCCAATGTATGCAATAATTTTCTTATTCCATGATCGTCTTTTAATGTAATTATATTTTTGTGTAGTAAAGTTTTTTATTAAAAGTAGAAATTTGGATTGCTCTATTTTGATATTGTTTTCTGTTATTCTTTCTTTTTTTCCACTCGCGTGAGACCATATTTTTTCAATGTTTAAAATTATTAAGTACACAATACCCTGTGTCGAGTATCTAAAACCTAGCATAAAAAAAAATAATTTTTTAATTTTCAGGTATTTATCTTGTTTGAATTACAAAATTAGTATTATTGGTTAGACACCATAAATATTTTTGCAGTTTACACATAATAAGTTTAGCGATTCTGGACTGAAAACTAAAATAATTGCAATTATAAGACAATATATATAGAGATACGTACTTTACGGGTTACAAACCAAAAAAAGTTTAGTTCCAGGATACAATAATAACTTTGAACTGAGATGAAAAAAATTTTGGTTCCAGGAGACAAAAGTAAACTAATTATAAAATTTTCATGTATTTTTGTTGTTTAAATTAAGAACTTACTATTACTGATTAGGCATCATAAATATTTTTGCAGTTTACATAATAATTTTAGCGATTAATCAAAAAAGAAAATTTTGGTTCCAGCAGTTTCGGTTACTATTGAGACAAGTAGCTTTTATTACTAAAGAGTTCATTACCATGAACTGTTTGATTGCTTCAAAATTCAAATATCTTTGAAAAGACTGCAGTAAGAAAATACATCAAAAATGCAATTTTTTGATAAAATTGATTCTACTTTAAAAAGTATTTTATTTTTAATTACAAAAGTGACTAGATGTTGCATTTGCCTTTAAAAACAAGCTATTATACAGCTCTCTATGATTTTCCAGTGCCCAGCTAGCTGAGCAGGAAAAAAAGGCGGAAAGAAAAAAAATATCCCGTTTGTGGAGAATAACGTGGTAAAAGTCAATTTTCTTGATTTTCAAGCCAATATATTTTCTTTGTTATTCAAGAAAAAGGGCGGTAAGTTTCCTTTATAGAGGACTCGGACAAGGGCGTTCTAATGGGTGTACTTTTTGTTTTAATCTGACTCTTTTCTTAGGAGTTGGGGGGTTTTATATTTCTAAACATTGGAGGTAAATCGTCTCTTACTAGGTTTGCTAGCTACCGCTGCAACCCGGACTATGACGACATTCAATATTTATCTAGTAGGGTTTCAGACAAGGTAATTCTAATGATGTACTTTTGTTTTGATTTTACTCTATTTTTTAGGAGTTTTGTTATATTTCTTAGCATTGGACTGATCGTCTCTTACTAGATTCCTAGCTACTGCTGCAACCCAGATTCACATATATAGTTATTTATGAGAGGCAACCTGGCCGAGTGTTCCAAGGCACTGGTGTTAGTCACCAGTCTCTTCGGAGGCCTAGGTTCAAATCTTACCGCTGGTATACGATTATGTTTGAAAGACTGCAGTGTGAAAAGACATCGAAAATGCAGTTTTTGGTGGAAAAATTACTCTCTTTTAGAAATAATTTATTTTAGTTACAAAAAGGTTTTTAACCCAATTAATTTCCTTTAAAATGAGCTATTGAACAACCCTCTACGATGTTCCAGTGCCAAGCTATCCGTGGAAAAGAAAAAAAAAAAAAAAGAGAAAAAAATATCCCGTTTGGGGAGAATAACGTGGTTAAAGTCAATTTTCTTGATTTTCAAGCCAATATATTTTCCTTGCTGTTCAAGCCAAGGGACAGAAAGTTTCCTATACAGGGATTTCGGACAAGGTGGTTCTAATAGTGTACTTTTTGTTTTGATCTGACTCCTTTGTTAGGAACTATGGGTTTTTATATTTCTTAACATTGGACGTGATCGTCTCTTACTAGGTTGCTAGCTACCGCTGCAACCCGGATTCTTAAGGAACATAATTAAAACTTCTTAATGTAATAAAAATAATTTGTTTTAATTACAAATGGTTTTATAACCCTATAAATTTCCTTTAAAATGAGCCATTGAACAACTCTCTACGATGTTCCAGTGCCAAGCTTATATTAAAACGCGATCTCCATGAAAAACATACCCATCCCTCATCGATTTTTCTACAAATCCTTTAAAATGAGCATTAAACAACTCTCTACGATGTTCCAGTGCCAAGCTATCTGTGGAATTACTAACCTATACTATAATTAAGTGTCGTACAAAATTTAGTATTAGGCAAAAGGTCGTTCTTTATTATATTCAACAGCATCCATTCGTTCAAGAGAAAATTGTAATCTGTAATTTTGAATACTTTTCGTAAATCCTAGTAAAATATTCGTAAAATGTTTCTCAATTTACGAAGATCAGCATGCATTTTTGCCATCTTCTTGGACTTCTGAATGTAATTTTTCACTTTGTCCTTATGCGTTCTTTTCGTAAAGCCTCACAGAGGTTTTAATTTTTTCATTATAGCATTTGTCACCCCATTATCTACCCATTATTCTGGAAGCAACTTTTTTCTTATGTTTGTTTCGGTAATCTTTATCATTATCATACCCTTCCTTGCTTTTCGTTTGGCCATTATTCTGGTAGCAACTTTTTCTTATGTTTGTTTCGGTAATCTTTATCATTATCACACCGTTCCTTGCTCTTTTGTTTGGCTGTCTCAATTTTTACATGTCTATAAACTTCATCATTATAATAACGCTGTCTGTCACTATCAATTTTAGCATGTCTATAATCTTTATAATTAAGATAACACTCCTTGCTGTTTTTGTTTGGCTCTCTCAATTTTTGCTTCTCGATACGCCTGGTCGGTTGAATACCTTTGCTTTTTTCTTTTCCAAGATGCTATCTCTGTTTTTTGTGCAGTACTGTTTTTTAAATTACGTATAACTCGCTTTAAAACGCATGTTATTATTAAACAAGAAATAATATTCTTTCTAATAAAACGACTGGTATCAAGTACCCATAACCTAACGAAAAATTAAACTAATTTTTAAATTTTCAGTTTTTTTTAGTTTGAATGAAAAGATTAAAATCATTCCTTACATATCATAAATATTTTTGCACTTTACATAATAACTTTAGCGATTCTAAACTGAAAAATAAAACATATAAAAAAAATTGAATTTTTGGTCGGGAAATACATATTAAATCCCACGTCGGGTAGTTAGAACCTAACCAAAAAAAAACCAGTTTAAAATTTTAAGGTATTTTTCTAGCTTGAATTGAAAGATTCAAACTATTGCTCGGATACCATGAATATTTTGCAGTTTACACAAGCTGCAAAGAACGCATAAGGACAAAATTAAAAATTATATTCAGAAGTCCAAAAAGATGGCAACAAGGCAGGCTAATCTTTGTAAATTGAATAATATTTTACGAATGTTTTACTTGGATTACAAAAAATATTCAAAATTACAGATTGAAATTCTCTTTGAAAGAGCGGATTTTGTTCAAATGTCCGCTAGAAATACTTTCGGAAAACTTCATAGTAATATCCAAAAGAAATGATGTATATTTAATGAAAAGCTTCGAAGGTATGAACCGGCAACTGTGGAACAGTTTACAGATGTAATGGGAAATATTAGACATCACTGTGAATATATGGAAGCATAATTGTCCTTTACTTAGTTTCAGCTTTATTCGATGATCGAGCCTTTATGTAACTAAATCAAGCTTTTATTTAATGACATCAGTTACAAATGGGGTTTGTTTTATGCTATATGATTACAAACAGGAAAAGCCTACAGCTTTTTTTCTTTGAAAGAGTAAGAGACGAACCTCAAACAATCAAGTTGCTAACTATGTCCGACGTCTCCAATGCTTTCTTATTCCAATGATCGTCTTTTAATGTAATATTGCTCAGACGTCATAAATATTCTCGCAATTTGCAGTTAAATAAAATTATTATATTTAAAATTTTCAGGAATAATCTAGTTTCAGTTAACAAATATTTTTTTGTTAACCCCCCCCCCCCCCCAAATTACTACATTTTACATAATAATGGATAATAATACAAAAACCTTTTTGACAAATACCATTTATGATGAACTGTATCGGTCCTTTATAAAACATCAATAGAACCATATCATTACTATATCATTTACTATAATGAAGTTGAGTGTGTAATTTAGTATAGGCAAGAGTTCGTTCTTTTATTATAACGGTTACTATTGAGACAAGTAGCTATTATTACTATAGAGTTCATTACATGGACTGTTTTATTGCTTCAAAATTCAAATATCTTTGAAAAGACTGCAGTATGAAAATACATAAAAAATGCAATTTTTTTGACAAAATTGATTCTACTTTAAAAAGTATTTTATTTTTAAATACAAAAGTGACTAGATGTTGCAATTTCCTTTAAAATGAGCTATTATACAGCTCTCTATGATTTTCCAGTGCCCAGCTAGCTGAGCAGAAAGAAAAAGCGGAAAGAAAAAAATATCCCGTTTGTGGAGAATAACGTGGTAAAAGTCAATTTTCTTGATTTTCAAGCCAATATATTTTCTTTGTTATTCAAGCCAAAGGGAGGTAAGTTTCCTTTATAGAGGATTCGGACAAGGCGGTTCTAATGGTGTACTTTTTGTTTTGATCTGACTCTTTTTTAGGAGTTGGGGGGTTTTATATTTCTTGACATTGGAGGTGATCGTCTCTTACTAGGTTGCTAGCTACCGCTGCAACCCGGATAAATTAAAAAACCACAGAAAATCAGGCAACTAAGCTATTCAATTACATGCTGTTGTTTGTTATTTACTAATTTTCAGATCGATCCTTTATGTATATACTACTGTTAATTAATATTTCAGTTACTATGAGCAAGTGTTCGTTCTTTATTATAACAGGAGACAAAAAGCAAAACTAATTTTAGAATTTTCATGTATTTTTGTTGTTTAAATTAAAAAATTACTATTACTGATTAGGCATCATAAATATTTTTTGCAGTTTACATAATAATTTTAGCGATTAAGCCAAAAAGAAAATTTTGGTTCCAGGAGTTTCGGTTACTATTGAGACAAGTAGCTATTATTACTATAGAGTTCATTACATGGACTGTTTTATTGCTTCAAAATTCAAATATCTTTGAAAAGACTGCAGTATGAAAATACATCAAAAATGCAATTTTTTTGACAAAATTGATTCTACTTTAAAAAGTATTTTATTTTTAAATACAAAAGTGACTAGATGTTGCAATTTCCTTTAAAATGAGCTATTATACAGCTCTCTATGATTTTCCAGTGCCCAGCTAGCTGAGCAGAAAGAAAAAGCGGAAAGAAAAAAATATCCCGTTTGTGGAGAATAACGTGGTAAAAGTCAATTTTCTTGATTTTCAAGCCAATATATTTTCTTTGTTATTCAAGCCAAAGGGAGGTAAGTTTCCTTTATAGAGGATTCGGACAAGGCGGTTCTAATGGTGTACTTTTTGTTTTGATCTGACTCTTTTTTTAGGAGTTGGGGGGTTTTATATTTCTTGACATTGGAGGTGATCGTCTCTTACTAGGTTGCTAGCTACCGCTGCAACCCGGATAACTACATCCAACGATTATGATGTCATTGATCAATATTGTACATAAGAAATTAAGTTTTTCGTAAAAAATTTATTCTATTTAAAAAAATTAAGTACAAATGGCACTAGATCTGGAGATTTCCTTTTAAATGAGCCGTTAAACAACTCTCTACGATGTTCTAGTGCCAAGCTATCTGTGGAAAAGAAAGAAAGAAAAAAAGATGCCGTTTCGGCAGAATGCTGTAGTACCTGCCACTTTTCTTGATTTTCAAGCCAATATATATCCCTTGCTGTTAAAGTCAAATGACAGAAAGTTTCCTATACAGGGGTTTCAGACATGGCGGTTCTAATGGTGTACTTTTTGTTTTGATTTGTTTTTTAGGAGTTATGGGTTTTATATTTCTTAACATTGGACGTGATCGTCTCTTAATAGGTTGAAAGCTACCGCTGCAACCTGGACTAGGTTGCTAGCTACCGCTGCAACCCGGATTACAAACAGCTAAAAGCCTACGGTTTTTTCTTCTTTGAAATTGTAAAAGACGAACCTCAAACAATCAAGTAGCTAACTAAGTCCAATGTATGCAATGGTTGTTATTGTAATGATCTTCTTTTAATGTAATTTCGTAAGAAAAATGATTCTATTTTAAAAATAATTTGTTTTATAATTACAAAAGATTTTTTTTCCTATACAAACAGGAAAAAGCCTACTGTTTTTTCTTCTTTGGAATAGTAAGAGGCGAACCTCAAAGAACCAGGCAGCTAACTAAGTCCAACATAAGCAATGGTTTGTTCTTCTAAGTATCATCTTTAAATTTGGCGTTTCTTACTAGGTTGCTAGCTACCACTGCAATCTGGAATATGTAATTAATAGGTTGCTAGCTACCGCTGCAACCTAGATATTCTTATTTCTGTTACTATGGGCTAAGGTTCGTTCTTTACTGTAAAAACTAGCAAAAACAGTTTTTAAGTCTGATGAAGATTTAACTGATGTGTCAAAAGTAAGGTTGCAATTCGACGATTTTGTTTTGGCCTTATTATAATTGGTATGGTTAAATAATAATATGCATATGGTTCTTAAATTATACTTCTTTATGGTCCCATTTGGTCTAGTGGCCACGATAGTTAACTTTCACTTAGGAGGACCGGGCTCGATTCCCGGTGTGGGAAGATTTTTAACTCTATAATCTACGAACATTCGAACCTTTTATAATTTATAATGATGTATTATATAAATACTGTAATCTTCACTATAGTGAAGTTGCCTATGCAAGTTAGTATAGGGAAGAGTTCGATCTTTATTATAATCTCTTACTAGGTTGCTAGCTACCGCTGCAACCCGGATTAGATAAAATTATTTAGTTTAAATTTTTCAGGAATTAATCTAGTTTTATTTGACAAAAAAGATCTTTTACAAGGAATCAGGCAGCTAACAAAGTCCAACATATGCGATGGTAAGTTCTTTGAATGATCGTCTTTTCATGTAATTTTAAAAATAATTTATTTTATAATTAGAAAAGGTGTTTAACCCCATTAATTTTCTTTAAAATGAGCCATTAAACAACTCTCTACGATGTTCCATTGTCAAGCTATCTGTGGAATTACTAACCTATACTATAATTAAGTGGCGTATAAAATTTAGTATAGGCAAAAGGTGGTTCTTATTATAGATCCTTTATGTAAGTTTCTAGCTACCGCTGCAACCCGGATAATAAACTGATTACAAACAGGAAAAAGCCTAAGGCTTTTTCTTCTTTGAAATAGTAAGAGACGAACCTCAAACAATCAAGTAGCTAACTAATTCCAATGTATGCAATTGTTTGTTATTCCAATGATCGTCTTTTTAATGTAACCTGGCCGAGTGGTCCAAGACACTGGTGTTAGCCACCAGTCTCTTCGGAGGCGTGGGTTCAAATCTTACCGCTGGTATACGATTATGTTTGAAAGACTGCAGTGTGAAAAGACATCAAAAATGCAGTTTTTGGTGGAAAAATTTATTCTCTTTTAGAAATAATTTATTTTAGTTACTATAGATTTTTTAACCCAATTAATTTCCTTTAAAATGAGCTATTGAACAACCCTCTACGATGTTCCAGTGCCAAGCTATCTGTGGAAAAGAAAAAAAGAAAAAAGAAAAAAATATCCCGTTTGTGGAGAATAACGTGGTAAAAGTCTATTTTCTTGATTTTCAAGCCAATATATTTCTTTGTTATTCAAGCCAAAGGGTGGTAAGTTTCCTTTATAGGGGTTTCGGACAAGGCGGTTCTAATGGTGTACTTTTTGTTTTGATCTGACTATTTTTCTAGGACGTTAGGGGTTTTTATATTTCTTAACATTGGAGGTGATCGTCTCTTACTAGGTTGCTAGCTACCGCTGCAACCCGGATTGTATTGAAATATTCAAACTATTGCTCGGATACCATGGATATTTTTGCAGTTTACACAAGCTGCAAAGAACGCACAGGCTGATCTTTGTAAAACTGAGAAAAATTTTACGAATGTTTTACCGGGATTACGAAAAATATTCAAAATTAAAGATTAAAATTATCTCTGAAAGAATAGATTTTGTTGAAAAGTCAGCTAGAGATGCTTTCGCAAAACTTCATAGTAATATCCAAAAGAAATGTTGCATGTTTAGTGAAAAGCTTCCAAGGTATGGACCGGCAACTGTGGAACAGTTTTACAGATGTAATGGGAAATCTTATACATCACTGTGAATATATGGAGGCATAATTTTCCTTTACTTAGTTTCAGCTTAAATTCGATGATCGAGCCTTTATGTACTACATCCAACGACTATGACGTCATTGATCAATATTGTATATACAAAATTAAGTTTTTCGTGAAAAATAATTAATAAAAAAAAATTAAGTGCAAAAGGCGCTAGATCTAGAGATTTCCTTTAAAATGAGCCATTGAACAACTCTCTATGATGTTCCAGTGCCAAGCTATCTCTGGAAACAAAAGAAAGAAAAAAATATCCCGTTTGTGCAGAATAACGTGGTTAAAGTCAATTTTCTTGATTTTCAAGCCAATATATTTTCTTTGTTATTCAAGCCAAAGGGTGGTAAGTTTCCTTTATAGGGTTTCGGACAAGGCGGTTCTAATGGTGTACTTTTTGTTTTGATCTGACTATTTTTCTAGGAGTTAGGGGTTTTTATATTTCTTAACATTGGACGTGATCGTCTCTTACTAGGTTGCTAGCTACCGCTGCAATCCGGATTTACGGGTTACAAACCAAAAAAAATTTGGTTCCAGGATACAACTTAGCATTGGACTGATCGTCTCTTACTAGGCTGCTAGCTACTGCTGCAACCCAAATTCACATATATATTTATTTATGAGAGGCAGCCTGGCCGAGTGGTCCAAGGCACTGGTGTTAGCCACCAGTCTCTTCGGAGGCGTGGGTTCAAATCTTACCGCTGGTATACGATTATGTTTGAAAGACTGGAGTGTGAAAAGACATCGAAAATGCAGTTTTTGGTGGAAAAATTTATTCTCTTTTTAAAAATAATTTATTTTAGTTACAAAAGGTTTTTAACCCAATTAATTTACTTTAAAATGAGCTATTGAACAACCCTCTACGATGTTCCAGTGCCAAGCTATCTGTGGAAAAAAAAAAGAAAAAAGGAAAAAATATCTCGTTTAGGCAGAATGTTGTAGTAGCTGCCACTTTTCTTGATTTTCAAGCCAATATATTTCCCTTGCTGTTCAAGCCAAGGGAAAGAAAGTTTCCTATACAGGGGTTTCGGACAAGGCGGTTCTAATGGTGTACTTTTTGTTTTGATCTGACTCCTCTGTTAGGAACTATGGGTTTTTATATTTCTTAACATTGGACGTGATCGTCTCTTACTAGGTTGCTAGCTACCGCTGCAACCCGGATTTTTGGTTATTCTTTCTTTTTTCCACTCGCGTGAGACCATATTTTTTCAAGGTTTAAAATTATTAAGTACACAAAATCCCGTGTCGAGTATCTAAAACCTAGCATAAAACAAAACTAATTTTAAAATTCTCAGGTAATTATCTTGTTTGAATTACAAAATTAGTATTATTGGTTAGACACCATAAATATTTTTGCAGTTTACATAATAAGTTTAGCGATTCTGGACTGAAAACTAAAATAATTGCAATTATGAGACAATAATATGGAGATATGTACTTTACGGGTTACAAACCAAAAAAAGTTTGGTTCCAGGATACAAAAATAAATTTGAACTGAGATAAAAAAAAATTTTCTTCCAGGAGACAAAAAGCAAAACTAATTTTAGAATTTTCATGTATTTTTGTTGTTTAAATTAAAAAATTACTATTACTGATTAGGCATCATAAATATTTTTGCAGTTTATATAATAATTTTAGCGATTAAGCCAAAAAGAAAATTTTGGTTCCAGGAGTTTCGGTTACTATTGAGACAAGTAGCTATTATTACTATAGAGTTCATTACCATGGACTGTTTTATTGCTTCAAAATTCAAATATCTTTGAAAAGACTGCAGTATGAAAATACATCAAAAATGCAATTTTTTGACAAAATTGATTCTACTTTAAAAAGTATTTTATTTTTAAATAAAAAAGTGACTAGATGTTGCAATTTCCTTTAAAATGAGCTATTATACAGCTCTCTATGATTTTCCAGTGCCCAGCTAGCTGAGCAGGAAAAAAAAGCGGAAAGAAAAAAATATCCCGTTTGTGGAGAATAACGTGGTAAAAGTCAATTTTCTTGATTTTCAAGCCAATATATTTTCTTTGTTATTCAAGCCAAAGGGCGGTAAGTTTCCTTTATAGAGGATTCGGACAAGGCGGTTCTAATGGTGTACTTTTTGTTTTGATCTGACTCTTTTTTTAGGAGTTGGGGGGTTTTATATTTCTTAACATTGGAGGTGATCGTCTCTTACTAGGTTGCTAGCTACCGCTGCAACCCGGATTAGTCACCAGTCTCTTCGGAGGCACGGGTTCTAATCCTACTGCTGGTATACGATTATGCCGTCATTGATCTATCTTTAATATGAAATATGCAGTTTTCGTAAAAAAAACTGATTCTATTTTAAAAATAATTTGTTTTAATTACAAAATGTTATTAACCCCATTAATTTTCTTTAAAATGAGCCATTGCACAAGTCTCTACGATATCCCAGTGCCTGCTAGCTACTGCTGCAACCCAAATTCACATATATATTTATTTATGAGAGGCAGCTTGGCCGAGTGGTCCAAGACACTGGTGTTAGCCACCAGTCTCTTCGGAGGCGTGGGTTCAAATCTTATCGCTGGTATACGATTATGTTTGAAAGACTGCAGTGTGAAAAGACATCAAAAATGCAGTTTTTGGTGGAAAAATTTATTCTCTTTTAGAAATAATTTATTTTAGTTACTATAGATTTTTAACCCAATTAATTTCCTTTAAAAATGAGCTATTGAACAACCCTCTACGATGTTCCCAGTGCCAAGCTATCTGTGGAAAAAGAAAAAAAAAGAAAAAAGAAAAAAATATCCCGTTTGGGGAGAACAACGTGGTTAAAGTCAATTTTCTTGATTTTCAAGCCAATATATTTCCCTTGCTGTTCATGCCAAGGGACAGAAAGTTTCCTATACAGGGGTTTCGGACAAGGCGGTTCTAATGGTGTACTTTTTGTTTCGATCTGACTCCTTTGTTAGGAACTATGGGTTTTTATATTTCTTAACATTGGACGTGATCGTCTCTTACTAGGTTGCTAGCTACCGCTGCAACCCGGATCGACGTAACGATTCACTTCAAGCACAGGAAAACCAAACTAATTTTAAAATTTTTAGGTAGTTTTCTGGTTTGAATTAGAAAAAAAAAATTATTGCTCAGACACCGTAAATATTTTTTGCAGTTTGCAGTTAAATAAAATTATTTTATTTAAAATTTTCAGGAATTATTCTAGTTTCAGTTGACGAATCAGATTTTCTTTGCGTCAAGTAGTTAGAATCTAACAAAAACAAAGACTAATTTTATGATTCTTAGGTTCTTTTCTGGTTTGAATCAAAAAAATAAAATTATTGCTAAGACATCTTAAATAATTTTGCAGTTTGTAGCTAAGAAAATTGTTTTATTTAAAATTTTCAGGAATTAATCTAGTTTCAGTTGACAAATCAGTTTTTTTTATAAGACTCTAAAAGAGTTATATTTTTTACTAAGACCCTAAAAGAATTACTGCATTTTACATAAATATATCTACATGCTTTTTATAATGTTAAAAAATACTATTTCTATTTTTGTTAGCAATAGGATGTTAATAACATTAGCTACTACAGGTATATCTGATGATTCGATGAATCCGATGATTCTTGATGTTATATATATATAATATAATGTGAATGTTCTCCCATCGTCTAAGATTACTGTAGCTTTATGCTTAGTTTCTGCATCTAAAGAGATTTGCTAATATCCTGCTATTAAATCAAAACTAGTGTAATATTTTGAACCCCCTAACGTATCTAAAATCGAATCAATTCTTGGTAACTTCATTACGTCTTTAACCGTGACGGCGTTTAGTGCTCTAAAGTCTATAAATAATCTCCAGGTATCATCTTTTTTTCTGACTATCACTAATGGAAAGCACCAATCGCTAATGCTTTCTTTAATTATACCCTGATCTTCCATTTCTTTTATTTGGCTTTCTAGCCATGGCTTTAAATGATAAGGTGTTTTATACGGTGACTTTTTGATTGGAGGGCCCTCTGTTGATATCTTGTGCGTGATTAAGTGAGTTAATCTGTAATCTGATTTGTGTCTTGCAAAAGTCCATTTAAAATCTCAAAGAATATTTTCCACCCTAGTTTTTACGTTTTCCGGTAAATGTTTTAAATCAAATTGTTGCAAAAATCCGTTTTCGTCATTCCATACTCTTCTTGTGGTTGCGGTTTTAATGAGGATAAATGTTCGTGGCTAGAAGTGAAGTTTACGCTTAATTCTGGACTGTTTAGAGATTTTATTTCTGAATTTGAAATCTTTTCTACTGATCCAAGTTCTACCTGGTTCAGTTTTATTTTATCATTACTTAGATTTGATAGTTTTAAGTATGTTATACCATTTTCAATTTTTATAACTTGATTTTCCACGAAAATCATTGGGTATTCTTTTATGGTGTACCCTCCTATCACGGCATCCATTGTTTTAACCTTTCCTTCTTTTTCATTTAATGTAGCTAGAACTTGAGCTGTCGTTCCCCCTTCTATTGTGATTTTCCCGCTTATTTTTAGGTTAAAATTCGAATCTTCACTTTCTTTATTTGTTGTTACGCAAATTTGCCTAATACTTTCATTTGCCTGGTTTATTGTGATTGTATGGATATGGGTTCCCATAATATCCATATTTTCTGATGGCATCTACTCCTAGAATACAAGGAAATGGTAGCTGCTTGCATATTATTACTGTTACTGTTATTTCTTTATCCCCTGCACTAAATTTTAGTGGACAAAATCGTCAGCTTTTCAGACAAAATTCTCCCAAAATTGTCAGCTTGTGCCCTGTCACTGATGTTAGGGTATTTTGGCATCTGCTTACTCGATTTTTGACACTAGGTGGAAACCTATTAAAGACTTCCTCTCGAATTAATTATTTAGATGCACCTGTATCTAGTAAACATGGTAAATTTTGAAAACACTCAATTTTAAAACAACGCAGAATTGGTAGATTATTATTATTTGCATTTGTATCACAACATTCTAAACTATATAGGGGTCTTTGTAAGGAAACAGCTCTGTCGACCCTTACAGGCTGGTTTCTCCGTTTAAATGCCCACTGTTTGGCCAAAAATTTCTGGGATTATCCCAGTTTTCTTCAGCTCTGCTACTTTGACCCTGTGTATTGTTAACCGTTTGCCTTCTAGGCCTAAATTCAGGAATATTATTAGGTGTTTACCAAGTATTATTTGTTCCCTGTCTTTCTAAATTTCTCTCCCCCTGCGTTCTGAATTGGTGTCTTGTCTTGTACGTCTGGCCTTCTCTGCGTATTCTATGCCAGCAATCTGCTGCCTAGTGGTTTGGTTTGCTACAATATTAGCAATAAAATTTTCTCTTAAGTTGTTTGTTTGTTTCCTGGTTATTTCTAAATATTTTGGATCTGTCCTTGTTGGTTCCCCAACTATCTGTATTTGGTGGGGGAGGGTGCCCATATTTTCTATAGTTATTAGCTGCTAATCTCTCAAGGTCGTGGAATTTGTCAGCTATCTCCCCTAGACGGCGACCCTCTGCCTCCGTCGCGCCTTTTTGGTTCACGATTCGGCTCTTCAAAGTTCACCCTTTTCTGTCCTCTTTCATATTTTATACTTTCTTAGGCTCCTGTGTTATTTATTGACATCTGGTCAAACTTTTCATAGCCTCGTCAATTTTTACCTCTGTTTCGACTAGTATTATAGCCTGCTCTAAATTTTCAGGTTTTCGCGACAATATTAGTCTTAATAACTTTTTTGGCAACCCTTGGGTAAAAGTATGTAGTTGTACTTTCTGTACTGTCTCATCATTTCTGCCTTTCTCTAATTGTAAACACACGGATCCACAAATTTTAACTACATATTCCCTGATACTAGTTGAGGTATCGAATGTGACTACCTCTGTTCTTAGCCTCTCGGAGATGCTTGTCTCAATGAATCTTGTTTTAAAAGATTCAATTAGAGTACTGATGTCCTTGGGCTCTTTTTCCTTAATTGCCTCAAAATGTTTAAGGGCGCTTCCCTTTAATCTGGCTGCAACGCATTGCTCTTTGACCTTATCTTCAAACAATTCTGTTAGTTTGTCGAAAATTTTTAATTTTTCGATAAACTTATCTACATCTGAATTTCCCGCGTATTCTGGTATAATTTCTGCAATTTCAAGTACTGTTGATAGGGAAGGCATTGTTTCCTCTGGTAATGCGATTTTATTTCAATCTACTATTTGTATTTAGCCTTCTCGACCCAGTTTTTCTAGCGACCAACAGTTGTTGTGACGTGTTATTCTTGTATTTGGGGGTTGTAGTCGTAGATGTCTTTATTCTCCCTTTATAGGGAAGATAAACTCTGTCCCTAAGGTAATTGAACTTTGGTAGCGTGCCTAGGCTATGACCGAACTAATCAGGCGTACCGACTGAGTATGTTCGAGAGGCTAAAAAAAAATCGTAGAGAGTTCGTCTAAAATACAATACTTTTATTCATTTACCAGATAATATAATCGGATATATTCTGTCTTCTGGGACTGGCTGTCCCAAGTAGCCCACAAGTCTCAATAAAACAACAATAAAATATAAATAAGATACTTAGACACTTACGTTTATAAGGCAAGGTCCCAAAGTATTTCTAAAACAACGGACCAGAGGTCAGTCCGGCATATATTTAGTATAACATTTTTCCTTCCAATAAAATGTATCTTTTATACATTTTTATCAACCACACCTTCCCACGTAAATGCTAGGAAGTGGTAATTTCTCAATTTCCCGTTAAACAGAGCTTAGCAGGATATGTTTCTTATCTTAATAAAAAAGTGGTATTTCCAAACTTCATATTTGCGTCATATATATTTCTACTAAATTAATAATTAACTAATATTAGGAAAGCTTTACCACAACTATCTGTGGAATTACTAACCTATACTATAATTAAGTGGCATATAAAATTTTAGTATAGGCAAGAGGTCGTTCTTTATTACATTTATCTAGGTTTCATCCATCTTTACAGCCAAGATACCGATGAAAGTTACGTAATCCCAATTTATATTTCAGTAAACATGGCTAGATGTCGTTCTTTATTATATACAAAACTATCAATGTTAAGAAGTTTTTCAGGCTGAATATCTGCATTTGCTTGCACATCAACAGGTAGATATACTATTCTACCCTTAAGAGCGTCAACAAGTTCTGTTCTAGGTCTCTTCAATGCAGTTACTTGCCCTAATCTGACGATCGTAAGACAAGGCATTACAAATCGAATCATTGCCATTTCAAAATTATTTAAACACTTTATGCATTCCGGTGTACAATCGATATGAAGGTTATTAATACTGATCGGACATTCTCCTGACTTTTCAACATTTTCCCAGCACAGTAATCACAGACAGAGAATGAATCTATGACATCCTCTTTCCAACCTGTACAATGAATTGGCTGTTCTCTGTCATCTTTGGGTATGTCCTGTTGGAGGTGTTCTAAAATCGTGTCCAACATTACATCAAAACCTTTCTTATTTGAAAGGGATCTTAGACTCTTCAATTGGTATTTTGTCTTTATCTGCTCGCAACTGTCACAATGCATTGTGGGGTATACATCCCTGATGTTAGCTACCTTATCAAGGCTCTCACCAAATAATTTTATTATTGTATTTTCATCCACAGAAACTCTAATATTGCTATCACCGTAGATGACGTCTTGACTATTACGACAGAGTCTACTTGACACTTCTTTTAAATAATGACTTAATTCCTTGTACGAGCCCTCGACTCTTAGTAGATTAATATGTTGTATAATCTTAGATTTTGATACTGCCTTATATACGCTATTAATGAAACAGGTCAAGACAGGAAAATGTGCAGCTAGTGCCCTTAGACAACGTAAATAGCTCTGACATCCCTCATTTGGGCTACAGTATAACGAATGCCCATGCTTTCTTGTGTCCCTGCAATTGATTTCACAATAATCCAATTCGCCAAGGTAGAAATTAACCACTTTGTCGGTTGAAAATTTTAATGCTATATTATTTTCAAGGATATCAAAAAGAATTTGACATAATTCAATATCCGTCGGCTAGAGTTTGCAGATATCAGGGTGACATTGCCAAGTAACCTGCTGCCCAATTTTTGGTTTTGAATGTTTACTCAGATTGTTATAGGTGACTTCAGCCATCATAATTTCCTTGTCAGATCTAGTTTCAGAGCATTTTTCAATAGTTGTCTCGTACTTTTCAGGACAGTTTGTTCTACTACACAGAGAATGTTTTGCCAAATATTCAGTAGAACTAAAAGAACTGTTTAAAACACAGTTAGAAATACTTTTTTCTTGAGTCGGTGTTCCAGGAATTTGTTCGAAATCATTAGTCTTACAAACACATATACTAATAACCCTAACAGGCTCGTTTTCGCCATAATTAAAAAACATTGCTTTTCCTTCGCTGTTGGTAGGTATGCTTGTATATATTTTTTTATTACTGCTACATAAACTGCAATTGCTCCTTCCAAAATTAATATACGAATTTTCTAAGAAGTACGCCTCTGTATATTCACTGTGTTGTCGAACATTTTCCATTGCATCTATAAACTGTTCCGCAGTTGCCAGTCCATACCTTGGAAGCTTTTCATTAAACGACAACATTTCTTTTCGATATTACTATGAAGCTTTGCCAAAGCCTTTCTAGCCGACTTTTCAACAGCATCCGCTCTTTCAAAGAGAATTTTAATCTGTAATTTTGAATACTTTTCGTGATCCTGGTAAAACATGCGTAAAATGTTTCTCAATTTACGAAGATCAGCCTGCATTTTTGCCATCTTCTTGTATTTCTGAATGTAATTTTTCCCTTTGTCCTTATGCATTCTTCGGTACAACCTCGCAGAGAATTTAATTTTTTCATTATAGCTTTTGTCACCCCAGTATCTACCCATTATTCTGGTAGCAACTTTTTTCTTATATATTTTTCGGTAATCTTCATCATTGTGATAACGCTCCTTGATCTTTTGTCTAGCCTGCTCAATTGTTGCTTCTCTATAAAGTTTATCATTGTGATAACGCTCCTTGATCTTTTGTCTAGCCTGCTCAATTGTTGCTTCTCTATAAAGTTTATCATTGTGATAACGCTCCTTGATCTTTTGTCTAGCCTGATCAATTCTTGCTTCTCTGTAATCTTTATCATTATCATACCGTTCCTTGCTCTTTTGTCTAGCCGGCTCAATTGTTGCTTCTCTGTAATCTTCATCATTACCATACCGTTCCTTGATCTTTTGTTTGGCTGTCTCAATTTTTGCATGTCTATAATCTTCATTATTGTGATAACACATCTTGCTGTTTTGTTTTGCTCTCTCAATTATTACTTCTCGATACGCCTGGTCGGTTGAATACCTTTGCTTTTTTCTTTTCAAGTTACTATCTCTGTTGTTTGTGTAGTGCTGTTTTTTCAATTTGCGTATAGCTTGCTTTGATCTAACCATTATCTAATCAAGAATGAGAGAATTTACAGTTTTGACTTTTCTTATATACTAATTATGACGTCACGGCGAAATGATTTTATTTCATGACGTCTCTAATACACTGAAACTAATTGTATGATTTTCATTAAGATGCTATGACTTTTAGGGGGTGTTTTCGCCTTTTCCGAAAATAGGGCAAATTTTCTAAGGCTCCTAACTTTTGACACCTCATTAACCCAAGACCGTAACCTGTGGAATTAAACAGTCTGCCAGATCCTGTCGCCAGGGAGAGCTATGTAGCTTTTGTCCCAATCCAAGTACAAGTAAGTACAAGTACAAGTATATAATCTACGATTATGACGTCATTCATTAAGCTTGTTAATAAAAATGCATTTTTTTGTAAAAATTGATTCTAATTTAAAAACTATTTTTTAATTACTAAAAAACACTAGCTATAGCAATTTCCTTTAAAACGAGCCGTTAAACAGTTCTCTATGGTTTTCCAGTGCTGAGCTAGCTGAGGAGAAGGAAAACACGAAACAAATATGCCGTCGATACTGAATATCATAGTTTAAGCAAATTTTCTCTTTTTTCAAGCCAACATATTTTCTTCGTTGTTCAAGCCAAAAGACTGTAAGAATCCTATATAGAGTTTCGGACAACGCGGTTCTAAGAGTGTAGTTTTTATTTTGATATGTTTTTTAGGAATCATGGGTGATTGTATTTCTTAGTATTGGACGTGATCGTTTTTTACCAGGTTACTAGCTACCGCTGCAATCCGGATTCACTCTTTACAGTGAAATTACAAACAGGAAAAAGCCTATGGCCTTTTCTTAGTTGGAATAGTCAGAGACGATCCTCAGCATGGCACTATACCCCAGACATGTAACTTTTCAAAAAAACGCTCGTACTCTCTTAACTTTTAGCTACTATGTGCTCTGGTTTCTTCTTTACCAGGTTTCAGCTGTATCTGATGAAACTTACGTAGTCCCCATTTATAATAAACCATATCGATCCCTTATGCAAACCTCTAAGTCTTAAACTTTGCACTTTATGGTCATAAACGGAGTGACTAAAATTCCATTATTAACATCTTACCAGCATAAGAAAGACTTAGAAGCTTCCTTATTTATTACAAAAAAAACCTTCGGTTTTCTCCAGCTTGAACTTAGTAAAGAGCGAGCAACAGTGATAACATTTTTAAATCAATAATCTTTCAAATTAATCATCTTCACCTTAAGCATAGATGTCATGACATCATAATAACGGCATATAGATAATGATATGAAAATGACACCAATACTGCAGTCTCTGTCAGAAACAACCCAGATTCACATATATATTTATTTATGAGAGGCAGCCTGGCCGAGTGGTCCAAGGCACTGGTGTTAGCCACCAGTCTCTTCGGAGGCCTAGGTTCAAATCTTACCGCTGGTATACGATTATGTTTGAAAGACTGCAGTGTGAAAAGACATCGAAAATGCAGTTTTTGGTGGAAAAATTTATTCTCTTTTAGAAATAATTTATTTTAGTTACAAAAGGTTTTTAACCCAATTAATTTACTTTAAAATGAGCTATTGAACAACCCTCTACGATGTTCCAGTGCCAAGCTATCTCTGGATACAAAAGAAAAAAAGAAAAAAATATCCCGTTTGTGCAGAATAACGTGGTTAAAGTCAATTTTCTTGATTTTCAAGCCAATATATTTCCCTTGCTGTTCAAGCCAAGGGACAGAAAGTTTCCTATACAGGGGTTTCGGACAAGGCGGTTATAATGGTGTACTTTTTGTTTTGATCTGACTCCTTTGTTAGGAACTATGGGTTTTTATATTTCTTAACATTGGACGTGATCGTCTCTTACTAGGTTGCTAGCTACCGCTGCAACCCGGAAACCTCAAACAATCAAGTAGCTAACTAAGTCCAAAGTCTGCAATGGTTTGTTATTGCAATGATCGTCCCTTAATGTAATTATAGATAACATTGTAATATCGCATTTAATTTTAGGCCACATATGGTTATTACCTAAGATTATGACGCCATTCATCAGTCTTGTGCATGAAAATACAGTTTTTTCCTAAAAAAATTGATCCTGTTTCAAAAATTATCTTTGTAAATTAGAAAAGGTTTTTAAATACATCCATTTCCTTTAAAATAAGCCATTAATTGTAGGTTGTAACCAGGTCGTGTCTTACTATTCCAATTAAGAAAAAAAGCCATAGGCTTTTCCCTGTTTGTAACTACCGCTGCAACCCGGATACTATACAGTTCGTTACTACGAACTGTTTGATTATAAATTGTGGCTTATTTATGCTACCATGTAGGTTTATGCGTAAATTTCTTCTTTTCAAAATTAAATTAGTTGCTATGGCCTAGAATTCGTTCTTCACCATAATCAACTATATCAGTCCTTTATGAAAACTTTACTTACCTATACTATAGTTAAGTGGCCTATAAAATTTAGTATAGACAAGAGGTCGTTCCTTATTACATTTTTTTAGGAACTATGGGTTTTTATATTTATTAACATTGGACGTGATTGTATCTTACTAGATTGCTAGCTACCGCTGCAATCCGAAAAAACAAAAAGGAAAATATTACAAACAGGAAAAAGCCTACGGCTTTTTCTTCTTTGAAATAGTAAGAGACGAACCTCAAACGATCAAGTAGCTAACTAAGTCTATTGTATGCAATAATTTTGTATTCCAATTATCCTCTTTTAATTTATAATTGACAAACACCATTTACGATGAGATCTATCGGTCCTTAATGTAACTATTAAGATTAGCCGAAATAACAGTTTTCGATGTTGTTTAGGCAGAATGCTGTAGTAGCTATCACTTTTCTTGATTTTCAAGCGAAAATATTTCCCTTGCTGTACAAGCCAAGGAGCAGAAAGTTTCATATTTAGGGATTTTGGACAAGATTGTTCTAATAGTGTACTTTTTGTTTTGATCTGGCTCTTTTTTTAGGAGTTATGGGTTTTTATATTTCTTTAACATTGGACGTTATCGTCTCTTACTAGGTTGCTAGCTACCGCTGCAACCCGGATTATCTTTGAAAAGACAACAGTACAAAAATTTAGTATAGGCAAGAGGTCGTTCTTTATTATAAATAGGTTGCTAGCTACCGCTGCAACCCGGATATTACAAACAGGAAAAAGCCTACGGCTTTTTCTTCTTTGAAATAGTAAGAGACGAACCTCAAACGATCAAGTAGCTAACTAAGTCCAATGTATGCAATAATTTCTTATTCCAATGATCGTCTTTTAATGTATAAAATTGCTATAAAGTTCGTTAAAACGATCTGATAGACAATACTGATGGTTAGAGTTTGGTCTTTAAGTTATCATATACTGTTAAAATTCTTTCTTATATGAACATTTCTTGGTGTAGTGGTTAGCACTTAAGACTTTGAATCCTGCGATCCGAGTTCAAATCCTGGTGGACGGTCGTTATTAAATGTAGCTTACTTATACTACCATTTAGGTTTCTGCTGTAATTCTTTCTTTTCAAAATTAAATTAGTTGCTATCGCCTAGAGTTAGTTCTTTACCACATCGTAATCATTTGTTTTATAATAATAATTAATTTTTTAATTACAAAAAGTTTCTATATACAGCAGTTTCTTTAAAATGAGCCATTACACAGCTCTTTACTATGACAATGAACCGTTTGATTTAATACTTAAGTTACTATGGGTTAAAGTTCGTTCCTTATTGTAATTTTTTAATTACAAAAGGTTCTATATACAGCAGTTTCCTTTAAATGAGCCATTACACAGCTCTTTACTATGACAACGAACCGTTTGATTTAATACTTAAGTTACTATGGGTTAAAGTTCGTTCCTTATTGTATCTTATATAGTAATTATGACGTCACTGCATCAAAAATACAGTTTTTATTGGAAAAATTTATTCTCTTTTAGAAATAATTTATTTTAGTTACAAAAGGTTTTTAACCCAATTAATTTCCTTTAAAAATGAGCTATTGAACAACCCTCTACGATGTTCCAGTGCCAAGCTATCTCTGGAAAAGAAAGAAAAAAAAAAAAAAAATATCTCGTTTGGGGAGAATAACGTGGTAAAAGTCAATTTGCTTGATTTTCAAGCCAATATATTTCCCTTGCTGTTCAAGCCAAGGGACAGAAAGTTTCCTATACAGGGGTTTCGGACAAGGCGATTCTAATGGTGTACTTTTTGTTTTGATCTGACTCCTGCTTTAGGAGCTATGGGTTTTTATATTTCTTAACATTGGACGTGATCGTCTCTTACTAGGTTGCTAGCTACCGCTGCAACCCGGAAAGGTCTGAAAATACATAGTAAATTCCACATCGGGTAGTTAGAACCTAACTAAAAATAAAACTAATTTTAACATTTTCAGGTATTTTTCTAGCTTGAATTGAAATATTCAAACTATTGCTCGGATACCATGGATATTTTGCAGTTTACAAAAGCTGCAAAGAACGCATAAGGGCAAAATTAAAAATTATATTCAGAAGTCCAAAAACATGGCAACAATGCTGGCTGATCTTAGTAAATTTAGAAAAATTTTACGAATTTTTTACGGGATTACGAAAAATATTCAAAATTAAAGATTAAAATTATCTCTGAAAGAATGGATTTTTGAAAAGTCAGCTAGAGATGCTTTCGCAAAAACTTCATAGTAATATCCAAAAGAAATGTTGCATGTTTAGTGAAAAGCTTCCAAGGTATGAACCGGCAACTGTGGAACAGTTTATAGATGTAATGGGAAATTTTATAGATCACTGTGAATATATGGAGGCATAATTGTTCTTTACTTAGTTTCAGCTTTAATTCGATGATCCAGACTTTATGTACTAACTACATCCAAAGACTATGACGTCATTGATTAATATTGTATATAAAAAATTAAGTTTTTCGTAAAAAAAATTTATAAAAAAAAAATTAAGTACAAATAGCGCTAGATCTAGAGATTTCCTTTAAAATGAGCCATTGAACAACTCTCTACGATGTTCCAGTGCCAAGCTATCTGTGGAAAAGAAAGAAAGAAAAAAAATATCCCGTTTGGGGAGAATAACGTGGTAAAAGTCAATTTTCTTGATTTTCAAGCCAATATATTTTCTTTGTTATTCAAGCCAAAGGGCGGTAAGTTTCCTTTATAGAGGATTCGGACAAGGCGGTTCTAATGGTGTACTTTTTGTTTTGATCTGACTCTTTTTTTAGGAGTTGGGGGGTTTTATTTCTTAACATTGGAGGTGATCGTCTCTTACTAGGTTGCTAGCTACCGCTGCAACCCGGATTGCAGTTTACATAATAACTTTAGCGATTCTAAACTGAAAAATGAAATATATTAAAAAATTGAATTTTTTGGTCTGAAAATACATAGTAAATTCCACATCGGGTAGTTAGAACCTAACCAAAAATAAAAACTAATTTTAACATTTTAAGGTATTTTTCTAGCTTGAATTGAAATATTCAAACTATTGCTCGGATACCATGGATATTTTGCAGTTTACACAAGCTGCAAAGAACGCATAAGGGCAAAATTAAAAATTATATTCAGAAGTCCAAAAACATGGCAACAATGCTGGCTGATCTTAGTAAATTTAGAAAAATTTTACGAATGTTTTACCGGGATTACGAAATATATTCAAAATTAAAGATTAAAATTATCTCTGAAAGAATGGATTTTGTTGAAAAGTCAGCTAGAGATGCTTTCGCAAAACTTCATAGTAATATCCAAAACAAATGTTGCATGTTTAGTGAAAAGCTTCCAAGGTATGAACCGGCAACTCTGGAACAGTTTACAGATGTAATGGGAACTTTTATACATTACTGTGAATATATGGAGGCATAATTGTTCTTTACTTAGTTTCAGCTTATATTCGATGATCCAGACTTTATGTACTAACTACATCCAAAGACTATGACGTCATTGATTAATATTGTATATAAAAAAATTAAGTTTTTCGTAAAAAAAAATTAATTTAAAAAAAATTAAGTACAAATAGCGCTAGATCTAGAGATTTCCTTTAAAATGAGCCATTGAACAACTCTCTACGATGTTCCAGTGCCAAGCTATCTGTGGAACAGAAAGAAAGAAAAAAAATATCCCGTTTGTGGAGAATAACGTGGTTAAAGTCAATTTTCTTGATTATCAAGCCAATATATTTTCTTTGTTATTCAAGCCGCAGGGCGGTAAGTTTCCTTTATAGGGGTTTCGGACAAGGCGGTTCTAATGGTATGCTTTTTGTTTTGATCTGACTCTGTTTTTAGGAGTTAGGGGTTTTATTTGGACCTGATCGTCTCTTACTAGGTTGCTAGCTACCGCTGCAACCCGGATTGCTCCTTCCAAAATTAATATACGAATATTCTAAAAAGTACGCCTCTGTATATTCACTGTGTTGTCGAACATTTTTCATTGCATCTATAAACTGTTCGGCAGTTGCCAATCCATACCTTGGAAGCTTTTCATTAAACTGACAACATTTCTTTTGGATATTACTATGAAGCTTTTCCAAAGCATTTCTAGCCGACTTTTAAACAGCATCCGCTCTTTCAAAGAGAATTTTAATCTGTAATTTTGAGTGCTTTTTGTGATCCTGGTTAAACATGCGTAAAATGTTTCTCAATTTACGAAGATCAGCCAGCATTTTTGCCATCTTCTTGTATTTCTGAATGTAATTTTTCCCTTTGTCCTTATCCGTTCTTCGGTACAACCTCGCAGAGAATTAAATTTTTTCATTATAGCTTTTGTCACCCAAGTATCTACCCATTATTCTGGTAAGCAACTTTTTTCTTATGTTTGTTTCGGTAATCTTTATCGTTATCATACCGTTCCTTGCTGTTTTGTTTGGCTCTCTCAATTTTCGCATCTCGATACGCCTTGTCGGTTGAATACCTTTGCTTTTCTCTTTTTCAAGATGTTGTCTCTGTTTTTTGTATAGTACTGTTTTTTTAAATTACGTATAACTCTATTAGAAGGCATCTTATTACAAAACAAGAAATAATATTCTTATCTAATTGAAACTTTTTAAGACTCGTTTCATGTACCCATAACCTAACAAAAAATAAAACTAATTTTTAAATTTTCAGGTATTTTGTTAGTTTGAATTAAAAGATTAAAATTATTGCTCATATATCATAAATATTTTTGCAGTTTACATAATAACTTTAGTGATTCTAAACTGAAAAATGAAATATATTAAAAAATTGAATTTTTTGGTCTGAAAATACATAGTAAATTCCACATCGGGTAGTTAGAACCTAACCAAAAATAAAACTAATTTTAACATTTTCAGGTATTTTCTAGCTTGAATTGAAATATTCAAACTATTGCTCGGATACCATGGATATTTTGCAGTTTACACAAGCTGCAAAGAATGCATAAGGGCAAAATTAAAAATTATATTCAGAAGTCCAAAAAACATGGCAACAATGCTGGCTGATCTTAGTAAATTTAGAAAAATTTTACGAATGTTTTACCGGGATTACGAAAAATATTCAAAATTAAAGATTAAAATTATCTCTGAAAGAATGGATTTTGTTGAAAAGTCAGCTAGAGATGCTTTCGCAAAACCTCATAGTAATATCCAAAAGAAATGTTGCATGTTTAGTGAAAAGCTTCCAAGGTATGAATCGGCAACTGTGGAACAGTTTACAGATGTAATGGGAAATTTTATACATCACTGTGAATATATGGGGGCATAATTGTTCTTTACTTAGTTTCAGCTTTAATTCGATGATCCAGACTTTATGTACTAACTACATCCAAAGACTATGACGTCATTGATTAATATTGTATATAAAAAATTAAGTTTTTCGTAAAAAAAATTAATTTAAAAAAAAAATTAAGTAAAAATAGCGCTAGATCTAGAGATTTCCTTTAAAATGAGCCATTGAACAACTCTCTACGATGTTCCAGTGCCAAGCTATCTGTGGAAAAGAAAGAAAGAAAAAAATATCCCGTTTGCGGAGAATAACGTGGTTAAAGTCAATTTTCTTGATTATCAAGCCAATATATTTTCTTTGTTATTCAAGCCGCAGGGCGGTAAGTTTCCTTTATAGGGTTTTCGGACAAGGCGGTTCTAATGGTGTACTTTTTGTTTTGATCTGACTCTGTTTTTAGGAGTTAGGGGTTTTTATATTTCTTAACATTGGACGTGATCGTCTCTTACTAGGTTGCTAGCTACCGCTGCAACCCGGATCTGCGTTACAGTTCGTTCCTTATTGTAAACTACCGCTGCATCCGTAAACCCTGATTACAAACAGGAAAAAGCCTACTGCTTTTTCTACTTTGGAGTAGTAAGAGACGACTCTCAAAGAACCAGCTAACTAAGTCCATTGTATGCAATGGTTTGTTCTTCTAATCGTCTTTTATTATAACTTTACCACGAACTGTTTGATTGCTTCAAAAATCAAATATCTTTGAAAAGACTGCAGTATGAAAAGACATCAAAAATGCAGTTTTTAGTGGAAAAAATTATTCTGTTTTAAAAAAAATTGTTTAAATTAAAAATGGTTTTAAACCCCATTAATTTCTTTAAAAGAGCCATTGATCAACTTTTTACGATGTTCCAGTGCCAAGTTATCTCTGGAAAAAAAAGATGCAGTTTTTGGTGGAAAAATTTATTCTCTTTTAGAAATAATTTATTTTAGTTACAAAAGGTTTTTAACCCAATTAATTTCCTTTAAAATGAGCTATTGAACAACTCTCTACAATGTTCCAGTGCCAAGCTATATCTGGATACAAAAAAAGAGAAAAAAAAGAAAAAAATATCCCGTCTGGGGAGAATAACGTGGTTAAAGTCAATTTTCTTGATTTTCAAGCCAATATATTTCCCTTGCTGTTCAAGCCAAGGGACAGAAAGTTTCCTATACAGGGGTTTCGGACAAGGCGGTTCTAATGGTGTACTTTTTGTTTTGATCTGACTCCTTTTTTTAGGAACTATGGGTTTTTATATTTCTTAACATTGGACGTGATCGTCTCTTACTAGTCTCACAATTTATTTTCCAGTTAACATGGGCTAGGTGTCGTTCTTTATTGTAAAACAAAAGTAAGGTTGCAAGTCGACGATTTTGTTTTGGCCTAATTATAATTGGAATGGTGAAATGATATTACGCATATGGCTCTTAAATCATGCTTCTTTATTGTCCCATATAGTCTAGTGGCTAGAATAGTTAACTTTCACTTAACAGGCCCGGGTTCAATTCCTGGTGTGGGAAAATTTTTAACTCTATAATCTTCGAACATTTGAACCTTTTATAATTTATAATGATGTATAATATAAATACTGTAATCTTAACTATAGTGAAGTTTCCTATGCAGGTTGGTATAGGGAAGAGTTCGATATTCATTATAAACTCTCTACGATGTTCCAGTGCCAAGCTATCTCTGGATACAAAAGAAAAAAGGAAAAAAAGAAAAAAATATATCCCGTTTAGGCAGAATGTTGTAGTACCTGCCACTTTTTCTTGATTTTCAAGCCAATATATTTCCCTTGCTGTTCAAGCCAAGGGACAGAAAGTTTACTATACAGGGGTTTCGGACAATACGGTTCTACTGGTGTACTTTTTGTTTTGATCTAACTCCTTTTTTAGGAAACTATGGGTTTTTATATTTCTTAACATTGGACGTGATCGTCTCTTACTAGGTTGCTAGCTACCGCTGCAACCCGGATGTAACTACACCTGGAAACACCATATATCAATTAGTATGAGAGAGAGATCGTTCTTTACTGTAAAATGGTACGATGAAATAATAATATGCATATGGTTCTTAAATCATGCTGTTTTAAGGTCCCATATGGTGTAGCGGATAGGATAGCTGGCTTTCATCTAGAAGGCCCGGGTTTGATTCCCGGTATTGGAAAATTTTTAACTCTATAATCTTCGAACATTAGAAGCTCTAAACCTTTTATAATTTATAATGAACCACATCGATCCTTTATGTAATGTAACTACACCTGGAACCACCATATATCAGTTAGTATGGGAGAGAGGTCGTTCTTTACTGTAAAAAATTTAAAAAAAGAAACTTGTTTATTTACATTCTAGCTAAAATAATGAAGATAATATGAATGAACCACAGTGTTCAGTTTCTTTGGACTTTAGTTCGTTTTTTAAATATAAATACAAACAGGAAAAAGCCTACGGCTTTTTCTTCTTTTAAATAGTAAGAGACGAAACTCAAACAATCAAGCAGCTAACTAAGTTCAATGTATGGAATGGTTTGTTATTTCAGTGATCGTCTTTTAATGTAAAAAAATATATAAATACTGTAACCTTAACTATAGTGAAGTTGCGTATGCAAGTTAGTATAGGGAAGAGTTTGATCTTATTATACTACCTGACTTTTCAACATTTTCCCAGCACAGTAATCACATACAAAGAATGAATCTATGACATCCTCTTTCCAACCTGTACATTGAATTAGTTGTTCTCTGTCATCTTTGGGTATGTCCTGTTGTAGGTGTTCTAAAATCGTGGCCATCATTACATCAAAACCTTTCTTATTTGAAAGGGATCTTAGACTCTTCAATTGGTATTTTGTCTTTATCTGCTCACAACTGTCACAATGCATTGTGGGGTATACATCCCTAATGTTCGCTACCTTATCAAGGCTCTCACCAAATAATTTTATTATTGTATTTTCATCCACAGAAAACTCTAATATTGCTATCACCGTAAATGAAGTCTTGACTATTATTACGACAGAGTCTACTTGACACTTCTTCTATGTAATGACTTAGTTCCTTGTACGAGCCCTCGACTTTTAGTAGATTAATATGTTGTATAATCTTACATTTTGATACTGCCTTATATACGCTATTAATGAAACAGTTCAAGACAGGAAAAATGTGGAGCTAGTGCCCTTAGAGAACGCAAATAGCTCTGACATCCCTCATTTGGGCTACAGTATAACGAATGCCCATGCTTTCTTGTGTCCCTGTAATTGATTTCACAATAATCCAAGCCGCCAAGGTAGAAATTAACCACTTTGTCAGTTGAAAATTTTTAATGCTATATTATTTTCAAGGATATCAAAAAGAATTTGACATAATTCAATATCCGTCGGATAGAGCTTGCAGATATCAGGGTGACATTGCCAAGTAACCTGCTGCCAATTTTTGGTTTTGAATGTTTACTCAGATTGTTATAGGTGACTTCAGCCATCATAATTTCCTTGTCAGATCTAGATTCAGAGCATTCTTCAATAGTTGTCTCGTACTTTTCAGGACAGTTTGTTCTACTACACAGAGAATTTTTTGCCAAATATTCAGTAGAACTAAAAGAACTGTTTTAAAACACAGTTAGAAATGCTTTTTTCTTGAGTCGGTGTTCCAGGAATTTGTTCTAAATCATTAGTCTTACAAACACATTTACTAATAACCCTAACAGGCTCGTTTTCGCCATAATTGAAAAACATTGCTTTTCCTTCGCTGTTGATAGGTATGCTTGTATATATGTTTTTATTGCTGCTACATAAACTGCAATTGCTCCTTCCAAAATTAATATACGAATTTTCAAAGAAGTACGCCTCCGTATATTCACTGTGTTGTCGAACATTTTCCATTGCATCTGTAAACTGTTCCGCAGTTGCCAATCCATACCTTGGAAGCTTTTCATTAAACTGACAACATTTCTTTTTGGATATTACTATGAAGCTTTGCCAAGGAATTTCTAGCCGACTTTTCAACAGCATCCGCTCTTTCAAAGAGAATTTTAATCTGTAATTTTGAATACTTTTCGTGATCCTGGTAAAACATGCGTAAAATGTTTCTCAATTTACGAAGATCAGCCTGCATTTTTGCCATCTTCTTATATTTCTGAATGTAATTTTTCCCTTTGTCCTTATGCGTTCTTCGGTACAACCCCGCAGAGAATTTAATTTTTTCATTATAGCTTTTGTCACCCCAGTATCTACCCATTATTCTGGTAGCAACTTTTTTCTTATGTTTGTTTCGGTAATCTTCATCATTATCATACCGTTCCCTGCTCTTTTGTCTAGCCTGCTCAATTGTTGCTTCTCTATAAAGTTTATCATTGTGATAACGCTCCTTGATCTTTTGTTTAGCCTGCTCAATTCTTGCTTCTCTGTAATGTTCATCATTACCATACCGTTCCTTGATCTTTTGTTTGGCTGTCTGAATTTTTGCATGTCTATAATCTTCATCATTGTGATAACACATCTTGCTGTTTTGTTTGATTACTTCTCGATACGCCTGGTCGGTTGAATACCTTTGTTTTGCTCTCTCAATTATTACTTCTCGATACACCTGGTCGGTTGAATACCTTGCTTTTTTCTTTTCAAGTTACTATCTCTGTTGTTTGTGTAGTACTCTTTCTTCAACTTGCGTATAGCCTGCTTTGATCTAACCATTATTCTAATCAAGAATGAGAGAATTTTCAGTTTTTTCTTTCCTTATATACTAATTATGACGTCACTCTATTCACGTCATAGCTCTAATATAAAACTATGATGACGTTCATTATTTATCTAGTAGGGTTTCAGACAAGGTAATGATGTACTTTTGTTTTGATCTGACTCTATTTTTAGGAGTTTTGGGTTTTTATATTTCTTAGCATTGGACTGATCGTCTATTACTAGGTTGCTAGCTACTGCTGCAACCCAAATTCACATATATATTTATTTATGAGAGGCAGCCTGGCTGAGTGGTCCAAGGCACTGGTGTTAGCCACCAGTCTCTTCAGAGGCGTGGGTTCAATTCTTACCGCTGGTATACGATTATGTTTGAAAGACTGCAGTGTGAAAAGACATCAAAATGCAGTTTTTGGTGGAAAAATCCCGTTTAGTATACTGGAAACAAAGAAAAGAGAAAAAAAAATACCCCGTTTAGGCAGAATGTTGTAGTAGCTGCCACTTTTCTTGATTTTTTAGTACTGATTTTTGAACTTGTGTGTAGCTTGCTTTGATCTAACCATTATGTATTCATGAATGAGACCATTTACAGTTTTGACGTTTCTTATATAGTAATTATGACGTCACTGCATTAAAAATACAGTTTTTATTGGAAAAATTTATTCTCTTTTCGAAATAATTTATTTTAGTTATTATAGATTTTTAACCCCAATTAATTTCCTTTAAAATGAGCTATTGAACAACCCTCTACGATGTTCCAGTGCCAAGCTATCTCTGGATACAAAAAAGAAAAAAAAAAGAAAAAAATATCTCGTTTGGGGAGAATAACGTGGTTAAAGTCAATTTTCTCGATTTTCAAGCCAATATATTTCCCTTGCTGTTCAAGCCAAGGGACAGAAAGTTTCCTATACAGGGGTTTCGGACAAGGCGGTTCTAATGGTGTACTTTTTTTTTGATCTGACTCCTGCTTTAGGAGCTATGGGTTTTTATATTTCTTAACATTGGACGTGATCGTCTCTTACTAGGTTGCTAGCTACCGCTGCAACCCGGATACAATGAACCACATCAATCCTTTATGTATATACTGTAATCTTAACAATAGTGAAGTTGCCTATACAAGTTAGTATAGGGAAGAGTTCGTTCTTTATTATAAAAACTTTTCATAACCACGAATTGTTTGAAAATACGAACTTTTTTAATTTAATTACTCTAACTTTTGTCGGTCTGATCTGATCTGTTCTCGGTCTGATCTGATCTTTTGTTTGTTTGATGTGAAGTTACAAACAGGAAAAATCCTAAGGCTTTTTTCTTAATTGGAATAGTAAGAGACGACCTGGCTACAACCTACGATCTTGACATCATTGATCATTCATTAACATGAAACCCCAAAAAATAAAAAAATAATACATTGTGCAAACATTGTTCTTTACTTAGGCAGCGCTGTTGCGTTGCCTATGATTCTAATTTGAATTAAAAAAATTAAAATTTACTGCTCAGACATCATAAATAATTTTACAGTTTGCAGTTAAATAAAATTATTTTATTTAAAATTTTCAGGATTATTCTAGTTTCAGTTAACAAATGAATTTTTTGTTAAAGCCCCCCCAAAAATTACTGCATTTATATAATAATGGATAATTATATAAAAAAAACCGTATTGACAAACACCATTTATGATGAACTATATCGGTCCTTTATGTAATAATAAAAATAATTTGTTTTAATTATAAGAAGTTTTTAACCCCATTAATTTTCTTTAAAATGAGCCATTGAACAACTCTCTACGATGTTCCAGTACCAAGCTATCTATTGAATTACTAACCTATACTATAATTAAGAGGCGTATAAAATTTAGTATAGGCAAGAGGTCGTTCTTTATTATAATCAAATCTTACCGCTGGTATACGATTATGTTTGAAAGACTGCAGTGTGAAAAGACATCAAAAATGCAGTTTTTGGTGGAAAAATTTATTCTCTTTTAGAAATAATTTATTTTAGTTACTATAGATTTTTAACCCAATTAATTTCCTTTAAAATGAGCTATTGAACAACCCTCTACGATGTTCCAGTGCCAAGCTATCTGTGGAAAAGAAAAAGAAAAAAGAAAAAAATATCCCGTTTGTGGAGAATAACGTGGTAAAAGTCTATTTTCTTGATTTTCAAGCCAATAAATTTTCTTTGTTATTCAAGCCAAAGGGTGGTAAGTTTCCTTTATAGAGGATTCGGACAAGGTGGTTCTAATGGTGTACTTTTTGTTTGATCTGACTCTTTTTTTAGGAGTTGGGGGGTTTTATATTTCTTAACATTGGAGGTGATCGTCTCTTACTAGGTTGCTAGCTACCGCTGCAACCCGGATTGTATTGAAATATTCAAACTATTGCTCGGATACCATGGATATTTTTGCAGTTTACACAAGCTGCAAAGAACGCACAGGCTGATCTTTGTAAACTGAGAAAAAATTTTACGAATGTTTTTACCGGGATTACGAAAAAAATATTCAAAATTAAAGATTAAAATTATCTCTGAAAGAATAGATTTTGTTGAAAAGTCAGCTAGAGATGCTTTCGCAAAACTTCATAGTAATATCCAAAAGAAATGTTGCATGTTTAGTGAAAAGCTTCCAAGGTATGGACCGGCAACTGTGGAAGAGTTTACAGATGTAATGGGAAATCTTATACATCACTGTGAATATATGGAGGCATAATTTTCCTTTACTTAGTTTCAGCTTAAATTCGATGATCGAGCCTTTATGTACTACATCCAACGACTATGACGTCATTGATCAATATTGTATATACAAAATTAAGTTTTTCGTGAAAAATAATTAATAAAAAAAATTAAGTGCAAAAGGCGCTAGATCTAGAGATTTCTTTAAAATGAGCCATTGAACAACTCTCTACGATGTCCCAGTGCCAAGCTATCTGTGGAAAGAAAAAGAAAAAAAAAATATGCTGTTTAGGCAGAATGTAATAGTAGCTGCCACTTTTCTTGAATTTCAAGCCAATATATTTCCCTTGCTGTTAAGCCAAGGGACAGAAAGTTTCGTATACAGGGGTTTCGAACAAGGTGGTTCTAATGGTGTACCTTTTGTTTTGATTTGACTCTTTTTTTAGGAGTTATGGGTTTTTATATTTCTTAACAATGGACTTGATCGTCCCTTACTAGGATGCTAGCTACCGCTACAACCCGGATTACTGTATTACAAACAGGAAAAAGCCTCTGGCTTTTTCTTAATTAGAATAGTAAGAGACGACCTGCATAAAAACTACGATTATGACATCATTGATCAATTTTTTAACATGAAATTATAATATTATTTTAGATACTTTGGGCAGGACGTTTGTTCTTTACTGTAACTGGAACCACCATATATCAGTTACTATTGGCGAGAGATTGTTTTTTACTGTAAAAAAAAAATTTGGTTCCAGGAGACTAAAAGCAAAACTAATTTAAAAATTTTCATGTATTTTTGTAGTTTAAATTAAGAAATTAGTATTATTGGTTAGACATCACAATTATATTTGCAGTTTACATAATAACTTTAGCGATTAAGCCAAAAAAGAAAATTTTGATTCAAGGAGACAAAAAACAAAACTAATTCAATAATTTTCAGGCATTGTTCTAGTTTGAATTAAAAAATTAGTACTATTAGTATTGGTCGAGCTGCTAACTAAGTCCACTATATGCAATGGTATGTTCTTCGAATGATCGTCTTTTAAATAGGTTGCTAGCTACCGGTGCAAACCAGAAAACTATTAAAAAATATTTATCTTTAATTACAGAAGGAACTAGATGTAGCAACTTACTATTGAGACGAGTTGCTCTTACTATACAACACACAGTTCGTTATCACGAACTGTTTGCTTTGATGTATCTATTGGTATCAAAATTTCGTTCCTTAAAGGTTTGGTTACTCTTGAGATGAGTAGCAATTATTGCTATAGAGTTCATTACCATGAACTTTTTCATTGCTAGATGTAACAATTTCCTTTAAAATGAGCTATTATACAGCTCTCTATGAATTTCCAGTGCCCAGCTAGCTGAGGAGGTAAAAAAGCGGAAAGAACAAAATATGCTGTTTGTGGAGAATATCGTGGTTAAAGTTAATTTTCTTGATTTTCAAGCCAATATTTTTCTTTGTTATTCAAGCAAAAGACGGTAAGTTTGCTTCATAGAAGTTTTGGACAGTGCGGTTCTAATAGTGTACTTTTTGTTTTGATCTGAATCTTTTTTTAGGGGTTATGGGTTACTTTAGTTTTTACTATGGGGCGTGATCGTCTCTTACTAGGTTGCTAGTTACCGCTGCAACCCAGATTTTTCTATTATAAAAAGCATGTAGACATAGTTATGTAAAATGAAGTAATTTTTGGGGATTTTACAAAAAAATTTGATTTGTCACCTGATGCTAGAATAACTCTTGAAAATTTTAAATCAAATATTATTTTTTAACTGCAAACTGCAAAAAATATTTATGGTGTCAGAGCAATAGTTTTAATTTTTCAATTTAAACCTGAGAAATAGCTGAAAATTTTAAAATTAGTTTTGTTTTTTTGTGTAGGTTCTATTTACTCGACGCGTAGGTATTCTTATTTGAAATAAAGTAATTTAAAAATGACATTCCCTCTGCTTTCTACTCCTACAAGCTATGCTCCTCCGGTGGCATTAGTGCCACCTGGACGAGATCCTACTCATATGGTGTGTCCACATTGTAATGCTGAAATTGATACGTCTATTAGAGAAGAACCAAGTCTCCTTGCCTGGATAAGCGGAGGCATTCTTGCTCTCATTGGATGTGTGTTTGGCTGCTGTTTAATTCCATGTTGTATTCCATCTTGCATGAATGTTGTTCATTCTTGCCCAAATTGCAAAGCCCATTTGGGAATCTTCAAGTCACATTAGAGATATTTGCAGAGGTACAGCTAAGGAGCCCTTTTCTAAATTTATTTTGGTTGTAAATTTCTGGATTTTCTATTTTGATCTGTAATAAAGAAGTCTTGGAACGGGAAAGGCCCTTAAATGTATTGTGTTTGTGGTTTATTTCAGCTATATTCTATGAAACTTGCATGAACTGAAACTTACTTAGTCCCCATTTATATGAACCTTATTGATTCTCTGTGTTCCTCAGAGAATTAGCCAGCTACAAAAGTTAAATAAATGTTCTTTTCTAGGTTTTAGCTATCTCCACAGCCATAATACCAATGAAGCTTGCGTAGCCTCCATTTATAACTGACTATAAGGATCCTTTATATAATTCATTGATTCAATGACTTTTAGGGCTAGTTTTTTCTTTTTTTCGAAAATAAGGCAAATTTTCTCAGGATCGTAACTTTTGATGGGTAAGACTAAACTTGATGAAAATTTTTGCTTTATCATAATATAAATACTTTAGTCTTAACTATAGTTAAGTTTCCTATGCAAGTTAGTATAAGCAAGAAATAGTTCATCATTATAATGACGTCATATACACAATAGACCTCTTTTTTTTTTCCCTGTTGCATCAGTTACTATGAGATAGACTTCGTTCCTTAATGAAAGGTAGCTAAAAAGGTCCAATATACGCAGTCGTTAGTTCTCCTAATGGACTTATTTAAATATTACCTTTATTTAATCCATTTAGTTTATTATAATATCCATCGGATAGAGCTTGCAGATATCAGGGTGACATTGCCAAGTAACCTGCTGCCCAATTTTTGGTTTTGAATGTTTACTCGGATTGTTATAGGTGACTTCAGCCATCATAATTTCCTTGTCAGATCTAGTTCTAGAGCATTTTTTCAATAGTTGTCTCGTACTTTTCAGGGACAGTTTGTTCTACTACACAGAGAATTTTTTGCCAAATATTCAGTAGAACTAAACGAACTGTTTAAAACACAGTTAGAAATGCTTTTTTCTTGAGTCGGTGTTCCAGGAATTTGTTTCTAAATCATTAGTCTTACAAACACATTTACTAATAACCCTAACAGGCTCGTTTTCGCCATAATTGAAAAACATTGCTTTTCCTTCGCTGTTGATAGGTATGCTTGTATATATATTTTTATTGCTGCTACATAAACTCAATTGCTCCTTCCAAAATTAATATACGAATTTTCTAAGAAGTACGCCTCCGTATATTCACTGTGTTGTCGAACATTTTCCATTGCATCTATAAACTGTTCCACAGTTGCCAATCCATACCTTGGAAGCTTTAAACTGACAACATTTCTTTTGGATATTACTATGAAGCTTTGCCAAAGAATTTCTAGCCGACTTTTCAACAGCATCCGCTCTTTCAAAGAGAATTTTAATCTGTAATTTTGAATACTTTTCGTGATTCCGATAAAACATGCGTAAAATGTTTCTCAATTACAAAGAACAGCCTGCATTTTTGCCATCTTCTTGTATTTCTGAATGTAATTTTTCCCTCTGTCCTTATGCGCTCTTCGGTACAACCTCGCAGAGAATTTAATTTTTTTATTATAGATTTTGTCACCCCAGTAACGCTCCTTGATCTTTTGTTTGGCTGTCTCAATTTTTGCTTCTCGATACACCTGGACGGTTGAATACCTTTGCTTTGGTTTTTCTTATATTTGATGCGGTAATCTTCATCATTGTGATAACTCTCCTTGATCTTTGTTTGGCTGTCTCAATTTTTGCATGTCTATAATCTTCATCATTGTGATAACACATCTTGCTGTTTTGTTTTGCTCTCTCAATTATTACTTCTCGATACACCTGGTCGGTTGAATACCTTTGTTTTGCTCTCTCAATTATTACTTCTCGATACGCCTGGTCGGTTGAATACCTTTGTTTTGCTCTCTCAATTATTACTTCTCGATACGCCTGGTCGGTTGAATACCTTTGTTTTGCTCTCTCAATTTTTACTTCTCGATGCGCCTGGTCGGTTGAATATTTTTGCTTTTCTCTTTTCAAGATACTATCTCTGTTGTTTGTGTAGTACTGTTTTTTTCAACTTGCGTGCGACTTGCTTGATTGAAACCATTATGTAATTATGAATGAGAACATTTTCATCTTTGTAGTTCTTAAGTAGTAATTATGACGTCACAGCGTAATGATTTTGTTGACGTCATAGAGCAATGATATTATTTCATGACGTCTTCAGAAACAACAATATAATTTCATGTTTTTCTATTCACGTCATAGCTCTAATATAAAACTATGATGACATTCATTATTTATCTAGTAGGGTTTCAGACAAGGTAATTCTAATGATGTACTTTTGTTTTGATCTGACTCTATTTTTAGGAGTTTTGTTATATTTCTTAGCATTGGACTGATCATCTCTTACTAGGTTGCTAGCTACTGCTGCAACCCAAATTCACATATATATTTATTTATGAGAGGCAGCCTGGCCGAGTGGTCCAAGGCACTGGTGTTAGCCACCAGTCTCTTCGGAGGCGTGGTTCAAATCTTACCGCTGGTATACGATTATGTTTGAAAGACTGGAGTGTGAAAAGACATCGAAAATGCAGTTTTTGGTGGAAAAATTTATTTCTCTTTTAGAAATAATTTATTTTAGTTACAAAAGGTTTTTAACCCAATTAATTTACTTTAAAATGAGCTATTGAACAACCCTCTACGATGTTCCAGTGCCAAGCTATCTGTGGAAAAGAAAAAAAAAAGAAAAAAGAAAAAAATATACCGTTTGGGGAAAATACGTGGTTAAAGTTAATTTTCTTGAATTTCAAGCCAATATATTTCCCTTGCTGTTCAAGCCAAGGGACAGAAAGTTTCCTATACAGGGGTTTCGGACAAGGCGGTTCTAATGGTATACTTTTTGTTTTGATCTGACTCCTTTGTTAGGAACTATGGGTTTTTATATTTCTTAACATTGGACGTGATCGTCTCTTACTAGGTTGCTAGCTACCGCTGCAACCCGGAACATAGTAATATCCAAAAGAAATGTGCATGTTTAGTGAAAAAACTTCCAAGGTATGGACCGGCAACTGTGGAACAGTTTACAGATGTAATGGGAAATCTTATACATCACTGTGAATATATGGAGGCATAATTGTCCTTACTTAGTTTTCAGCTTAAATTTGATGATTGAGCCTTTATGTAATTCTTGATTTTCAAGCCAATATATTTCCCTTGCTGTTCAAGCCAAGGGACTGAAAGTTTCCTATACAGGGGTTTCGGACAAGGCGGTTCTAATGGTGTACTTTTTGTTTTGATCTGACTCCTTTTATAGGAACTATGAGTTTTTTATATTTCGTAAAAATTGGACGTGATCGTCTCTTACTAGGCTGCTAGCTACCGCTGCAACCCAGACTAGGTTGCTAACTATCGCTGCAACCCGGATAATTGACAAACACCATTTATGATGAGCTATATTCGTCCGTTATGTAACTACACCTGGAACCACCATATGTCAGTTAGTATGGGAGAGAGATCGTTCTTTACTGTAACATTAGCAAAACAATTAATTGACTTAATTCTGTTCTGTAATAAACAGTAGTAATAAGGTGCTTGTTAAATGTGGTTTGATTTTCGAAACACTGCAATGCAATATCCCGAGTGTTAGCTCCGAAACTTGTTTAACAGTGAATTTTGTGGAACTCAAGCACAAGTAATGTTAAATGTAGTAAACTTTGATTTCAGAGAGTCATGGCGCCAACTTCAGCATTTTTATTAACTGGCATTGCATTATTTTGGAACAATCCTTAAATAATTCTAATGAAGTACTTTTTGTTTTGATCTGATTCCTCTTTTAGGAGCTATGGGTTTTTATATTTCTTAACATTGGACATGATCGTCTCTTACTAGGTTGCTAGCTACCGCTGCAACCCGGATATTTCCTTTGCTGATCAAGCCAAATGACAGAAAGTGTCCTATACAGGGGTTTCGGACAAGGCGGTTCTAATGGTCTACTTTTTGTTTTGATCTGACTTTTTTTAGGAGTTATGGGTTTTTATATTTCTTAACATTGGACTTGATCGTCTCCTACTAGGTTTGCTAGCTACCGCTGCAACCCGGACATTCCCTTGTGATCAAGCCAAATGACAGAAAGTGTCCTTTACAGGGGTTTCGGACAAGGCAGTTCTAATGGTGTACTTTTTGTTTTGATCTGACTGTTTTTTAGGAGTTATGGGTTTTTATATTTCTTAACATTAGACGTGATCGTCTCTTACTAGGTTGCTAGCTACCGCTGCAACCCGGACATAGGACGTGATCGTCTCTTACTAAGTCACTAGCTACCGCTGCAACCCGGTTAAACTACATTATATCCTCTTGACTGACGTCGAACTTTTATGTATTGTTCTTTACTAGGCTTCAGCCATCTCTACAGCCATCATATTGATGGAAATTATGTAATCCCTATTTATGTTTCAGTTAACATGGGCTAGGTATCGTTCTTATTGTAAACCTTATATAAAAATAGTGGCTTATTTAGTATAGGAAAGAGTTCGTTCTTTATTATATAAATATAAATATTGCATTCACTTATTTTTTTCTTCTTTGGAATAGTAAGAGACGAACCTCAAGGAATCAGGCAGCTAAGTAAGTCCAATATAAGAAATTGTTTGTTCTTCTAATGATCATCTTTTAATTTGGCGTTTCTTACTAGGTTGTCTAGCTACCACTTAAACCCGGATTAGGTAATAGGTTGCTAGCCACCGCTGCAACCTAGATATTCTTATTTCTGCTACTATGGGCTAAGGTTCGTTCTTTCATGTAAAACTAGCAAAACATTTTTTAAGCCTGATGAAGATTTAACTAATGTGTCAAAAGTAAGGTTGCAAGTCGACGATTTTGTTTTGGCTTTATTATAATTGGTATGGTGAAATAATAATATGCATATGGCTCTTAAATCATACTTCTTTATGATTCCATATGGTTTAGCAGCTAGGATAGTTAACTTTCACTTAACAGGCTCGGGTTCGATTCCCGGTGTGGGAAAACTCTATAATCTTCGAACATTTGAACCTTTTATAATTTATAATGATGTATAATATAAATACTGTAATATTAACTATAGTGAAGTTGCGTATGCAAGTTAGTATAGGGAAGAGTTCGATCTTTATTATAATGGTATGCGATTATGTTTGAAAGACTACAGTGTGAAAAGACATTGAAAATGCAGTTTTTGGTGGAAAAATTTATTCTCTTTTAGAAATAATTTATTTTAGTTACTATAGATTTTTAACCCAATTAATTTCCTTTAAAATGAGCTACTGAACAACCCTCTACGATGTTCAGTGCCAAGCTATCTCTGGATACAAAAGAAAAGAGGAAAAAAAAGAAAAAAATATCCCGTTTAGGCAGAATGTTGTAGTAGCTGCCACTTTTCTTGATTTTCAAGCCAATATATTTCCCTTGCTGTTCAAGCCAAGGGACAGAAAGTTTTCCTATACAGGGTTTTCGGACAAGGCAGTTCTAATGTGTACTTTTTGTTTTGATCTGACTCCTCTGTTAGGAACTATGGGTTTTTATATTTTTAACATTGGACGTGATCGTCTCTTACTAGGTTGCTAGCTACCGCTGCAAGCCGGATACTATCATTTAGGTTTCTGCCGTAATTTTTTTCTTTTCAAAATTATATTAGTTACTATGGCCTAGAGTTGGTTCTTTACGGTATCGTAAAAAATTCATTTTATAATAATAATTATTTTGTTAATTACAAAAGTTTCTATATACAGCAATTTCCTTTAAAATGATCCATTACACAGCTCTTCATTATGACCACGAACTGTTTGATTTAATACCTCAGTTACTATGGGCTACAGATCGTTCCTTATTGTAATACTATGGACTACAGTTTGTTATTTAATTTAAAACCACAAGTAACTACCCCTGGAACCACCATATATCAGTTACTATGCATGAGCGATCGTTCTTTACTGTAAATCCTTACTGTAATAACTACTACGTGAGATTAACAATCAATTAGCTAACTAAGTCCAATGTATGGAATGGTTTGTTATTTCAGTGATCGTCTTTTAATGTAAAAAATTTTGAGATAGCCATTTTGTTCAGCGTAGTTGATTTCCAGATAGAAAATATGTTTTTGAGGAGGACACTCCCCACAACCTTCAGGGCAAGAGTTTTAAGATATGACCTGGGGGCATATAATGTTTTTATAGAAGGCGTTGTCTTCAAAAAAGGCGTTGTCTTCAAAACTTCAAAAAAGGCTCATTCGATTAGAAATTCAAAGGGATACGGCCCTTTTTAATAGTCGAAAGTGATTGAAGGGCAACTAGCACCCCCCCCACCTTGCCCATCGTTCCCCCAAACATATCCAATTAAAATTTTGAGATAGCCATTTCGTTCAGCATTGTTGATTTCCAGATAGAAAATATATTTTTGAGGAGGACAATCCCCCACAACCCTCAGGGCAAAGGTTTTAAGTTATGCTCTGGGGGCATATAAGGTTTTTATAGAAAGCGGCGTCGTAGAAACTTCAAACAAGGCTCATTCGATTGGAAATTCAAAGGGCTAGTGCCCTTTTTAATAGTCGAAAGTGATTTGAGGGCAACTAACCCCCCTCTCGCGCCCACCTTTTCCCCAAACACATCCAATCAAAATTTTTAGACAGCCATTTTATTAAACGTAGTTTTAAGTTCTGGAAATTATGTCGTTGAGGATGACAACTCCCCCACAGTCCTCAGGACAACAGTTGTAATGTAAGGATTCTCTTAATCCTTCCCATTATTCTTATGGAAGGGATGCTCGTATAAACTTTGGAGAGGTCTCATTTGACTGAAAATTGAAAGTTCTTGTTCACCTTTTAAGATTCAAAAGAGATTGGGGGGTGACTATCCCCCCCCCCCCTCCTCCACGCCCTAAATGTATCAAATAAAAATTTTAGTTCAAAGTTCTGATAACAAAAAAATCCGGTGTTGACACAGCCCATCAGGGCCCGGGGCAGGCATTGTAAGTTATGCCGTGGGGCATAACTTATTAATGGGGTTTATAACTTATGGGAAGGGGTTTTGTATGGGAAGAACACATAGGAGATCTATTATAGTTATCCAATTATAAGTTTAAAATACATACTCTGAGATAGATGTAAAATTGCTTTGGCACACACAAATCCAATTAAGGTCAATTCCAAACAGTCGTAATCCCTTTTTGTCAGCAAGTGAAATGGTCTAAACCCCCTTATTGGAGCTACTTTTTCAATCCATTCATTGTTGTCAATCGCTGTCCACAAGTTATCCTTCATACAGCAAACTTACCGACCCTTAGCCTTAATAAAAAGGAAAATATGTTGGCTTGAAAATCAATAAAATTTATTTTAACCACGATATTCTCTACAAACGGCATCATTTTTTCTTTCCACTTTTTTTACTCCTCAATTAGCTGGGCACTGGAAAATCATAGAGAGCTGTTTAATGGCTCATTTTAAAGGGAATTGCTACATCTAGTGCCTTTTGTAATTAAAAATAAAATATTTATAAAATTAGAATCAATTTTGTCAAAAAATGCATTTTGTGATGTATTTTCATGCGGCAGTCTTTTCAAAGATATTTGAATTTTGAAGCAATCAAACAGTTCATGGTACTGAACTCTATAGTAATAACTACTTGTCTCAATAGTAATCGAAACTAAAGAACGAAATTTTGATACCAATAGATACATCAAAGCATTCAGTTTGTGATAACGAACTGTATGCATACTTACATAAGGGACCAATATAGTTCATCACAAATGGTATTTGTCAATTAGGTTTTTGTATATAATTATCCATTATTATGTAAAATGCAGTAATTTCTTGGGGGGGGGGGGGTTAATATAAATTTATTTATTAATTGAAACTAGAATAAATCCTTAAAATTTTAAATATAATAATTTTAGTTAACTGCAAACTGCAAAAATATTTATGATATCAGAGCAATAATTTTAATTTTTTATTCAAACCAGAAAAATATCTAAAAACTTTTAAAATTAATTTGGTTTTTTTTCACTTAAAGCGACTCGTTACGCCCATTTTATCGGATGTAAATCATAATATTTCCCATACCGGGAATCGAACTCAAGCCAACTGGGTGAGAGTCAGCTATCCCAACCACTAGACTACGTAGGATATTTTAAATAACTGATTAATGAAGTTTATAATAAATAAAATATTATAGACTTACTTAGCTGCCTGATACTTTGAGGACCGTTTCTTACCATTCCAAAGAAGAGAAAGCCGCAGGCTTGTTCCTGTTTGTAAAACCTCAAACGATCAGTAGCTAACTAAGTCCAATGCATGCAATAACTTTTTATTCCAATGATACTCTTTTAATGTAAGATATCAGTTACTATGGGAGAGAGATCGTTCTTTACTGTAATAAAGTCAATTTTCTTGATTTTCAAGCCAATATGTTTCCCTTGCTGTTCATGCCAAATGACAGAAATTTTCTTATACAGGGGTTTCGGACAAGGCGGTTCTAATGGTGTAATTTTTGTTTTGATCTGACTCCTTTGTTAGGAACTATGGGTTTTTATATTTCTTAACATTGGACGTGATCGTCTCTCTACTAGGTTGTTAGCTACCGCTGCAACCCGGATTTCTTAACATTGGACGTGATCATCTCTTACTAAGTTGCTAGCTACCGCTGCAACCCGGATCACGTATCAAGTACCAAGAACCTAACAAAAAATTAAACTAATTTAAAAATTTTCAGGTATTTTCTAGTCTAAGTGAAAAGATTAAAATTATTGCTCAGATACCATAAATTTTTTTGCAGTTTATAACTTCAGCGATTCTGAACTGAAAACGAAAATAAAATAAAAATTGATTATATCAATTTTTACGTCACGTCGCTCATTACGTCATATATGGTTATTAGTACACAATATATTTTAGATATTACGTCATGTCACTTATTACGTTATATATGGTTATTAGTAGACAATCGGTAGAATATTCGTTCTTTATTATAAAAAAAAACTTCAAAAAGGCATAACAAACTTGTTCATATTCATTTTTGTACATTTTGTTTATATTCAATTTTTGTTATGTTCATTTTATATTCGTTATTATGAGTCGGAAAAACATTTCGGGGGAGGGGGTTTAAACCCACTAAACCCTCTGAATACGTCCTTGATTGTTATTTTACCCAAATTAATTTTCTTTAAAATGAGCCATTAAACAACTCTCTACAATGTACCAGTGCCAACCTATCTGTGGAAAAGAAAAAAAAGATGTCATTTAGGCAGAATGCTGTAGTAGCTGGCACTTTTCTTGATTTTCTAGCTAATGTATATCCCTTGCTGTTCAAATCAAGGGTCAGAAAGTTTCCTAAACAAGGGTTTCAGACATGGCGGCTCTAATGGTGTACTTTTTGTTTTGATCTGACTCTTTTTTTATGAGTTATGGGTCATTATATTTCTTAACATTGGACGTGATCGTCTCTTACTAGATTTTTTTGATAAAAACCCTAAAAGAATTAGAAATATTTACTAAAACCCAAAGAGAATTACTGCATTTTACATAATTATATCTACATGCTTTTTATAATGTTAAAAATACTATTTCTATTTTCGTTTGCAATAGCATGTTAATAACATTAGCTACTATAGGTATATCTGATGATTCGATGAATCCGATGATTAATGATGTTTTATATAATAAAAAAGTATTGACAAGCACCATTTATAATGAACTACATCGGTCCTTTATGTAAATTTCTTAAGGAACATAATTAAAATTTCTTAATGTGATAATAATAATTTGCTTTAATTACAAAAGGTTTTTTTAACCCCATTAATTTCCTTTAAATTAGCCATTGAACAACTCTCTCTACGATTATACAGTGCTAAGCTATCTGTTGAATTAGTAACCCTATACTATAATTAAGTGGCATATAAAATTTAGTATAGGCAAGAGGTCGTTCTTTATTATAATCATTCTTTATTATAAAACCCCATTAATTTCCTTTAAAATGAGCCATTGAACAACTCTCTACGATGTTCCAGTGCAAAGCTATCTGTTAATGTAATGTTCTTTACTAGGCTTCAACTATATCCAGGGATCGATCCTTTATTTAATTAGGCAGAATGTTGTAGTAGCTGCCACTTTTCTTGATTTTCAAGCCAATATATTTCCCTTGCTGTTCAAGCCAAGGGACAGAAAGTTTCCTATACAGGGGTTTCGGACAAGGCGGTTCTAATGGTGTACTTTTTGTTTTGATCTGACTCCTCTGTTAGGAACTATGGGTTTTTATATATTCTTAACATTGGACGTGATCGTCTCTTACTAGGTTGCTAGCTACCGCTGCAACCCGGATCATTCTTTATTATAAAACCCCATTAATTTCCTTTAAAATGAGCCATTGAACAACTCTCTACGATGTTCCAGTGCAAAGCTATCTGTTAATGTAATGTTCTATACTATGCTTCAGCTATATCCAGGGATCGATCCTTTATGTAATCGTCTCTTACTAAGTCCTGGAAACAAACTATATTTTGGCTCAACTTCTAAAGTGCGTATCTCTTCTGCTATATTTCTGTAAAAAAATATTCCTTTTCTATTTTAGTTTACAGTTCAGAATCGCTAAAGTAATTAGTTAAAATTCAAAAATAATCATGGTGTCTGAGCAATAATTTTAACTTTTAATTAAATCTAGAAAAATACCTGATAATTTTTAAATTAGTCTAGTTTTTTTTGTTAGGTTTTGACTATTCGACGCGGGAACAAACTCTAGCCTATAGTAAATGGCTTATATAATTACCCAAAATGGTTTTATTCCATTTATACATCGTTAAAGCAGTTTTTAAGCGACCAAATGGTTGTACCTAAGAAATAATATTCTAAGCTACTACTAAAATACTAACAGTGAAGCTATGTTTCTTAGGAATTTATCTGCTAATGACTTTTTTACCGAAATATTGCTATTTGCTATTTATGCTTAAACTGTCGAATGCATAGTAATTTTTAGTTTTTCAAATAAAATATATGAAAGTAAAAAAATTGTCAAATATAATATTTTAATAATAAAGTTCGATTTTACTGACTGATAATGACATCAGTATATTTTTATATACTTTCAGTACGGAATCGCTAAAGTCATTATGCAAACTGCAAAAACATTTATAGTGTCTGAGCAAAAATATTAATTTTTAATTCAAAGCAGTTTTTTTTTTTTTTGTTCCATTTATTCAACGAAAGTGATATCTCATTCGTCACTTTAAAGTTAAAATTGTCAAATGTTACCAAACTTTTTTGGCTCAACTCTTAAAGTGAGTATCTCTATAATGTTGTGCTATATTTCCGTAGAAAGAAATTTCAATTTTTTTGTTTTAGTTTTCAGCTCAGAATCACTAAAGTTATTGTGTAAACTGCAAAATGTTAATGGTGTTCTCCTAAAGTAACTCCTAAAGTGTGTATCTCTATAACGCTGTGCTATATTTCCGTAGAAAAGAAATTTTTTTGTTTTAGTTTTCAGTTCAGAATCGCTAAAGTTACTGTGTAAACTGCAAAAATGTTTATCGTGTCTGAGCATTAACTTAAAAAATTTTAATTCAAACTAGAAAAATACCTGAAAATTTAGAATTAGTTTTTATTTGTTAGGTTTTTTACTACTCATCACGTGATTTTACGGGTAGAACTTTACATGGAAAGAAAGATTTGGGTTGCAGCAGTAGCTAGCAACCCCCCAGGTTTGTATGAGTATGTGTGTGAGTATGTGTTTGTGTAAGCTGCAACCCGGACTACAATTAATTATTATTTCAATTATTATGAGCTAGCGTTCTTTCTTTATTATAATCCTTTTTTAGGAACTATGGGTTTTTATATTTCTTAACATTGGACGTGATCGTCTCTTACTAGGTTGCTAGCTACCGCTGCAACCCGGAAATCCGCAGTTGCCAATCCATACCTTGGAAGCTTTTCATTAAACTGACAACATTTCTTTTGGATATTACTATGATGCTTAGCCAAAGCATTTCTAGCCGACTTTTCAACAGCATCCGCTCTTTCAAAGAGAATTTTAATCTGTAATTTTGAATACTTTTCGTGATCCTGGTAAAACATGCGTAAAATGTTTCTCAATTTCCGAAGATCAGCCTGCATTTTTGCCATCTTCTTGTATTTCTGAATGCAATTTTTCCCTTTGTCCTTATGCGTTCTTCGGTACAACCTCGCAGAGAATTTAAATTTTTTCATTATAGCTTTTGTCACCCCAGTATCTACCCATTATTCTGGTAGCAACTTTTTTCTTATGTTTGTTTCGGTAATCTTCATCATTATCATACCGTTCCTCGCTCTTTTGTCTAGCCTGCCTCAGTTGTTGCTTCTCTATAAAGTTTATCATTGTGATAACGCTCCTTGATCTTTTGTCTAGCCTGCTCAATTCTTGCTTCTCTGTAATCTTCATCATTTTGATAAAGCTCCTTGATCTTTTGTTTGGCTGTCTTATTTTTCACTTCTCGATACACCTGGACGGTTGAATACCTTTGCTTTTGGTTTTTCTTATATTTGATGCGGTAATCTTCATCATTGTGATAACTCTCTTTGAACTTTTGTTTGGCTGTCTCATTTTTTGCATGTCTATAATCTTCATCATTGATATAACACATCTTGCTGTTTTGTTTGATTACTTCTCGATACACCTGGTCGGTTGAATACCTTTGCTTTTTTCTTTTCAAGATACTATCTCTGTTGTTTGTGTAGTACTCTTTTTCAACTTGCGTATAGCTTGCTTCGATCTAACCATTATCTAATCAAGAATGAGAACATTTACATCTTTGTCGTTCTTAAGTAGTAAATATGACGTCACGGCGTAATGATTTTATTGACGTCATGGCGCAAAAATATTATTTCATGACGTCTTCAGAAACAACAATATATTTTCGTGCTTTTCTATTCACGTCATAGCTCTAATATAAAAAACTATGATGCCATTCATTATTTATCTAGTAGGGTTTCAGACAAGGTAGCTCTAATGATGTACTTTTGTTTAGATCTGACTCTATTTTTAGGAGTTTTGTGTTTTTATATTTTCTAGCATGGGACTGATCGTCTCTTGCTAGGTTGCTAGCTACTGCTGCCACCCAAATTATAAGAGGCAGCCTGGCCGAGTGGTCCAAGGCACTGGTGTTAGCCACCAGTCTCTTCGGAGGCGTGGGTTCAAATCTTACCGCTGGTATACGATTATGTTTGAAAGACTGCAGTGTGAAAAGACATCGAAAAATGCAGTTTTTGGTGGAAAAATTTATTCTCTTTTAGAAATAATTTATTTTAGTTACTATAGATTTTTAACCCAATTAATTTCCTTTAAAATGAGCTATTGAACAACTCTCTACGATTGTTCCAGTGCCAAGCTATCTCTGGAAACAAGAAAAGAGAAAAAAAAGAAAAAAAAATCCCGTTTAGACAGAATATTGTAATAGCTACCACTTTTCTTGATTTTCAAGCCAATATATTTCCCTTGCTGTTCAAGCCAAGGGACAGAAAGTTTTCCTTTACAGGGGTTTCTGACAAGGCGGTTCTAATGGTGTACTTTTTGTTTTGATCTGACTCCTTTTTTAGGAAACTATGGGTTTTTATATTTCTTAACATTGAAAGTGATCGTCTCTTACTAGGTTGCTAGCTACCGCTGCAACTCGGATATAAAAAAAGCTAATTGACAAATAAAATTTATGATGAACTATTTCGGTCCTTTATGTAAGTTGCTAGCCACCGCTGCAACCCGGATAATAAACTGATTACAAACAGGAAAAAGCCTACGGCTTTTTTCTTCTTTGATATAGTAAGAGACAAACATCAAACAATCAAGTAGCTATTTAAATCCAATGTATGCAATTTTTGTTATTCCAATGATCGTCTTTTAATGTAATTTTAGAAATAATTTATTTTAGTTACTATAGATTTTTAACCCAATTAATTTCCTTTAAAATGAGCTATTGAACAACCCTCTACGATGTTCCAGTGCCAAGCTATCTCTGGATACAAAAGAAAAGAGAAAAAAAAAAGAAAAAATATATCCCGTTTAGGCAGAATGTTGTAGTAGCTGCCACTTTTCTTGATTTTCAAGCCAATATATTTCCCTTGCTGTTCAAGCCAAGGGACAGAAAGTTTCCTATACAGGGTTTCGGACAAGGCGGTTTTAATGGTCTGTTTTTTGTTTTGATCTGACTCCTCTGTTAGGAACTATGGGTTTTTATATTTTCTTAACATTGGACGTGATCGTCTCTTACTAGGTTGCTAGCTACCGCTGCAACCTTGATGCTGTTGAAGCCAAGAGACTGTAAGTTTTATTTTAAGGAGTTATGGGCTATTGTAGTTCTTATATACGATGTTCCAGTGTCATGCTATCTGTTGAATTGCTCTTTCGGTCCTTTTTTGTAAGTTGCTAGCCACCGCTGCAACCCGGATAATAAACTGATTACAAACAGGAAAAAGCCTACGGCTTTTTCTTCTTTGATATAGTAAGAGACAAACATCAAACAATCAAGTAGCTATTTAATTCCAATGTATGCAATTGTTTGTTATTCCAATGATCGTCTTTTAATGTAATTGGACGTGATCGTCTCTTACTAGGTTGCTAGCTACCGCTGCAACCCGGATGCTGTTGAAGCCAAGAGACTGTAAGTTTTATTTTAAGGAATTATGGGCTATTGTAGTTCTTATATACGATGTTCCTGTGCCATGCTATCTGTTGAATTACTAACCTATACTATAATTAAGTGGTGTATAAAATTTAGTATAGGCAAGAGGTCGTTCTTTATTATATTTAACCCAATTAATTTCCTTTAAAATGAGCTATTGAACAACCCTCTACGATGTTCCAGTGCCAAGCTATCTCTGGATACAAAAGAAAAAAAAAAGAAAAAAATATCCCGTTTGGGGAGAATAACGTGGTTAAAGTCAATTTTCTTGATTTTCAAGCCAATATATTTCCCTTGCTGTTCAAGCCAAGGGACAGAAAGTTTTCTATACAGGGGTTTCGGACAAGGCGGTTCTAATGGTGTACTTTTTGTTTTGATCTGACTCCTTTTTAGGAGCTATGGGTTTTATATTTCTTAACATTGGACGTGATCGTCTCTTACTAGGTGCTAGCTACCGCTGCAACCCGGATTTAATATAAAATGTGGACTAAAGTTCGTTCTTTAATGTAATCAAGCCAAATAACAGAAAGTTTACTATACAGGGATTTCGGACAAGGCGGTTCTATTGGTGTACTTTTTGTTTTGATCTGACTTTTTTTAGGAGTGATGGGTTTTAGTATTTCTTAACATTGGACGTGATCGTCTCTTACTAGGTTGCTAGCTACCGCTGCAACCCGGATTTTTAAGCCAATATGAATCAATTCCTATTCAAGCCAAGGAACAGAAAGTTCCTTATATAGGGATTTCGGACAAGGTGATTCTAATGGTGTGCTTTTTGTTTTGATCTGATTCTATTTTTAGGAGATATTGGTTATTACATTTTTAACATTGGACTTGATCGTCTCTTACTAGGAGGATGCTATCTCCGCTGCAACCCGCATTAACATGTAAAAAGATGTATTAAGAAATTTAATATCATGACTTATATGTAACTTACGTTTTTATAAGTCTCCGATAGTGCTTTGTAAGTATCCCTGCCGGTTACGCGAAAGACCGGGGCTCGATTCCCCGTCGGAGAGAAGTTTTAATATATTAAATTTAAAGCAATATATCTTGAATTGAAAATTTAAAAAGATACTCAGTTTAGCTACCTCCTAGCCAAATATAAAAACTTTCATATAAATTAATATAGGCAAGAGGTTGTTCTTTATTATACATTATTATAAAATTTTAAATTAGTTTAATTTTTTGTTGAAATTACAAACAGGAAAAAGCCTACGGCTTTTTCTTAGTTTTGAGTAGTAAGAGACGAATTTCAGAGAATAAAGCATGTAAGTAAGTCAATTATTGCAGCATACTCTAGAAAAGTTTACTGATGATAATACTGCCACTAAAGCTAGAGCTACTACTTTTAATTAATATTTCAGTTACAATGAGCAAGCGTTCGGTCTTTATTGTAACAAACAGGAAAAAGCCTACGGCTTTTTCTTCTTTGGAATAGTAAGAGACGATCCTCAAATAATCAGACAGCTAACTAGGTTTATAATTTGTTCTTTAACATAAACTTCATTAATCGGATATTTTAATATATCCTATATGGTCTAGAGGTTGGGATAGCTCTCACCCAGTTGGCTTGGGTTCAATTTCCGTATGAGAAATTTTTTACTTATGATGATTTCTTAAGGAATATAATTAAAATTTCTTAATTTAATAAAAATAATTTGTTTCAATTACAAAAGGTTTTTTAACCCCATTAGTTTCCTTTAAAATGAGCCATTGAAAAACTCTCTACGATGTTCCAGTGCCAAGCTATCTGTTGAATTACTAACCTATACTATAATAAAGTGGCGTATAAAATTTAGTATAGGCAAGAAGTCGTTCTTTATTATAATTTTTAACTCAATTAATTTCCTTTAAAATGAGCTATTGAACAACCCTCTACGATGTTCCAGTGCCAAGCTATCTCTGGATACCAAAAAAAAAGAAAAAAAGAAAATATATCCCGTTTGTGGAGAATAACGTGGTTAAAGTCAATTTTCTTGATTTTCAAGCCAATATATTTCCCTTGCTGTTCAAACCAAGGGACAGAAAGTTTTCTATACAGGGGTTTCGGACAAGGCGGTTCTTATGGTGTACTTTTTGTTTTGATCTGACTCCTTTGTTAGGAACTATGGGTTTTATATTTCTTAACATGGACGCGATCGTCTCTTACTAGGATGCTAGCTACCGCTGCAACCTGGAAGCTAGCTACCTCTGCAACCTGGATCTAGCTAAAATATTGAAGATAATATGAATGAACCACAGGGTTCAGTTTCTTTGGGCTTGAGTTCGTTTTTTAACTGTAAATACAAACAGGAAAAAGCCTACGGCTTTTTCTTCATTTAAATAGTAAGAGACGAAACTCAAACAATCAAGTAGCTAACTAAGTCCAAAATATGAAATGGTTTGTTATTTCAGTGATCGTCTTTTAATGTAAATTTACTAACCTATACTATAGTTAAGTGGCCTATATAATTAGTATAGGCAAGAGGTCGTTCTTTATTATACTCGGATATTAGGCAGAATGCTGTAGTAGCTGCCACTTTCTTGATTTTCAAGCCAATATATTTCCCTTGCTGTTCAAGCCAAAGGGCGGTAAGTTTCCTTTCAAGGGTTTCGGACAAGGCGGTTCTAATGGTGTACTTTTGAATTTGATCTGACTCCTTTTTTAGGAACTATGGGTTTTTAAATTTCTTAACATTGGACGTGATCGTTTCTCACAAGGTTGCTAGCTACCGCTGCAACCCGGATGATTCTTCGAGGTTAGTCTCTTATTATAATCAATTACTATGGACTACAGGTCGTTCTTTAATGTAAATTTCATGACGTCTGCAGAAACAACAATATAATTTCGTGTTTTTCTATTCACGTCATAGCTCTAATATAAAACTATGATGACATTCATTATTTATCTAGTAGGGTTTCAGACAAGGTAATTCTAATGATGTACTTTTGTTTGATCTGACTCTATTTTTAGGAGTTTTGGGTTTTTATATTTCTTAGCATTGGACTGATCGTCTCTTACTAGGTTGATAGCCACTGCTGCAAACCCAAATTCACATATATATTTATTTATGAGAGGCAGCCTGGCCGAGTGGTCCAAGGCACTGGTGTTAGCCACCAGTCTCTTCGGAGGCGTGGGTTCAAATCTTACCGTTGGTATACGATTATGTTTGACAGACTGCAGTGTGAAAAGACATATAAATGCAGTTTTTGGTGGAAAAATTTATCCTCTTTTAGAAATAATTTATTTTAGTTACTATAGATTTTTAACCCAATTAATTTCCTTTAAAATGAGCTATTGAACAACCCTCTACGATGTTCCAGTGCCAAGCTATCTGGATACAAAAAAGGAAAAAAAATATCCCGTTTGTGGAGAATAACGAGGTTAAAATCAGTTTTCCTGATTTTCAAGCCAATATATTTCCCTTGCTGTTCAAGCCAAGGGACAGAAAGTTTACTATACAGGGTTTTCGGATAAGGCGGTTCTAAAGGTGTACTTTTTGTTTTGATCTGACTCCTTTTTTAGGAGCTATGGGTTTTTATATTTCTTAACATTGATCGTGATCGTCTCTTACTAGGTTGCTAGCTACCGCTGCAACCCAGAATGGTGTTAGCCACCCGTCACATCGGAGGCATGGGGTTTGAATCTCACTGATGACAGTATGCAGCTCAAGCCAATATATTTCCCTTGCTGTTCCAAAGGGCGGTAAGTTTCCTTTCAAGGGGTTTCGGACAAGGCGGTTCTAATGGTGTACTTTTTGTTTTGATCTGACTCCTTGTTAGGAACTATGGGTTTTATATTTCTTAACATTGGACGTGATCGTCTCTTACTAGGTTGCTAGCTACCGCTGCAACCGGAAAT
>JAPEVW010000246.1:101-117601 GCA_027921565.1 Artemia sinica
AAAAAAGACAGACACTTCAGACATACAAACAGACAAAGACAGACACTTTAGACATACAAACAGAGACAGACAAGCACTTTAGACATACAAACCAGCAAAGATAGACGCTTTAGACACACAAACAGAGAAAGAAAGGCACTTCAGACATATAAACAGAGAAAGACAGACACTTTAGATACACAAACAGAGAAAGAAAGGCACTTCAGACATACGAACAGAGAAAGACAAGCACTTTAGACATACAAACCAACAAAGACAGACACTTCAGACATACAAACCAACAAAGACAAACACTTCAGACATACAAACAGAGAAAGACAGACACTTTAGACATACAAACAGAGAAAGACAGATACTTCAGACAAGCAAACCAACGAAGACAATCACTTCAGACATGCAAACCAACAAAGACAGACACTTCAGACAAGCAAACCAACAAAAACAAACGCTTTAGACATACAAACCAACAAAGACAGACACTCCAGACATTTAAACCAATAAAGACAGACACATCAGACATACAAACCAACAAAGACAAACACTTCAGACATGCAAACCAACGAAGACAGACACTTCACACATACAAACCAACAAAGACAGACACTTCAGACCTACAAACAAACAAAGACAGACACTTCAGACAAGCAAACCAACAAAGACAAACACTTTAGACATACAAACAGAGAAAGACAAGCACTTTAGACATAAAAACCAACATAGACAGACACTTAAGACATACAAACAGAGAAATACAAGCACTTTAGACACACAAACCAACAAAGACAGACACTTCAGACATACAAACAGAGAAACACAGACACTTTAGACATACAAACAGAGAAAGACAAGCACTTTAGACATACAAACAAGAAAAGACAGACACTTCAGACATACAAACAGAGAAAGACAGGCACTTCAGACATACAAACAGAAAAAGACAGACACTTTAGACATTCAAAAAGAGAAAGACAGGCACTTCAGACATACGAACAGAGAAAGACAAGCACTTTAGACATACAAACCAAGAAAGACAGACACTTCAGACATACAAACAGAGAAAGACAGACACTTTAGACATACAAACAGAGAAAGACAGTCACTTCAGACATACAAACCAACAGAAACAGTCACTTCAGACATACAAACAGAGAAAGACAAGCACTTTAGACATACAAACCAACAATGACAGACACTTCAGATATACAAACCAACAAAGACAAACACTTCAGACATACAAAGCAACAAAGACAGACACTTCACACATACAAACCAACAAAGACAGACACTTTAGACATACAAACCAACAAAGACAAACACTTCAGACATACGAACAGAGAAAATCAAGCACTTTAGACATACAAACCAACAATGACAGACACTTCAGATATACAAACCAACAAAGACAAACACTTCAGACATACAAAGCAACAAAGACAGACACTTCACACATACAAACCAACAAAGGCAGGCACCTTAGACATACAAACCAACAAAGGCAAACACTTCAGACATACGAACTGAGAAAATCAAGCACTTTAGACATACAAACCAACAATGACAGTCACTTCAGACATACAAACAGAGAAAGACAAGCACTTTATACATACAAACCAACAATGACAGACACTTCAGATATACAAACCAACAAAGACAAAACACTTCAGACATACAAAGCAACAAAGACAGACACTTCACACATACAAACCAACAAAGGCAGGCACCTTAGACATACAAACCAACAAAGGCAAACACTTCAGACATACGAACAGAGAAAATCAAGCACTTTAGACATACAAACCAACAATGACAGACACTTCAGACATACAAACCAACAAAGACAAACACTTCAGACATAAAAAATAACAAAGACAGACACTTCACACATACAAACCATTAAAGACAGGCACCTTAGACATACAAACCAACAAAGACAGACACTTCAGACATACAAACCAACAAAGACAAACACTTCAGACATACGAACAGAGAAAATCAAGCACTTTAGACATACAAACCAACAATGACAGACACTTCAGAAATAAAAACCAACAAAGACAAACACTTCAGACACACAAAGCAACAAAGAAAGACACTTCACACATACAAACCAACAAAGACAGGCACCTTAGACATACAAACCAACAAAGACAGACACTTTAGACATACAAACCAACACAGACAAATACTTCAGACATACAAACAGAAAAAGACAGACACTTCCGACATACAAACAACAAAAACAGACACTTCAGACATACAAACTAACAAAGACAAACACTTCAGACATACAAACAGAGAAAGACAAACTTTTTAGACATACAAACAGAGAAAGACAGACACTTCAGACATACAAACCAACAAAGACAAACACTTTAGACATGCAAACCAACAAGGACAGACACTTCAAACATACAAACCAAGAAAGATAAAAACTACAGACACACAAAAAGAGGAATACATGCACTTTAGACATACAAACTAACAAAGACAGACACTTCAGACATACAAACCAACATAGACAAACACTTCGGACACACAAACAAAGAAAGACAAACACTTTAGATATACAAACAGAGAAAGCCAGACACTTCAGACATACAAAACAACAAAGACAAACTCTTCAGACACACAAACAGAGAAAATCAAGCACTTTAGACATACAAACCAACAAAGACAGACACTTCAGACATACAAACCAACAAAGACAAACACTTCAGACATACAAACAGAGAAAGACAGACACTTTAGACATACAAACAGAGAAAGACAGACACTTCAGACATACAAACCAACAGAAAGAGTCACTTCAGACATACAAACAGAGAAAGACAAGCACTTTAGACACACAAACCAACAACGACAGACACTTCAAACAGACAAACCAACAAAGACAAACACTTCAGACATACAAACAGACAAAGACAGACACTTCACACATACAAATCAACAAAGACAGACACTTTAGACATACAAACCAACAAAGACAAATACTTCAGACATACAAACAAACAAAGACAGACACCTCAGACAAACGAACCAACAAAGACAGACACTTCAGACAAGCAAACGAACAAAGACAAACACTTTAGACATACAAACCAACAAAGACAGACACTTCAGACATACAAACCAAACAAAGACAAACACTTCAGACATACAAAGAGAGAAAGACATGCACTTTAGACATACAAACATACAAAGACAGACACTTCAGACATACAAACAGAGAAAGACAAGCACTTTAGACAAAAAAAAAGACAGACACTTCAGACATACGAACAGAGAAAGACAGACACTTTAGACATACAAACAGAGACAGACAAGCACTTTAGACATACAAACCAGCAAAGACAGACACTTCAGACATACAAACCAACAAAGACAAACACTTCAGACATACAAACAGAGAAAGACAGATACTTCAGACAAGCAGACCAATGAAGACAAACACTTCAGACATACAAACCAACAAAGACAGACACTTCAGACAAGCAAACCAACAAAGACAAACACTTTAGACATACAAACCAACAAAGACAGACACTTCAGACATTTAAACCAACAAAGACAGACACATCAGACATACAAACTAACAAAGACAAACACTTCAGACATGCAAACCAACAAAGACAGACACTTCAAACATACATACCAACAAAGACAGACACTTCAGACCTACAAACAAACAAAGACAGACACTTCAGACAAGCAAACCAACAAAGACAAACACTTTAGACATACAAAGAGAGAAAGACATGCACTTTAGACATACAAACATACAAAGACAGAAACTTCAGACATACAAACAGAGAAAGACAAGCACTCTAGACAAAAAAAAACAAAAAAGACAGACACTTCAGACATACAAACAGAGAAAGACAGACACTTTAGACATACAAACAGAGACAGACAAGCACTTTAGACATACAGACCAGCAAAGACAGACACTTTAGACATACAAACAGAGAAAGAAAGGCACTTCAGACATATAAACAGAGAAAGACAGACACTTTAGATACACAAACAGAGAAAGAAAGGCACTTCAGACATACGAACAGAGAAAGACAAGCACTTTAGACATACAAACCAACAAAGACAGACACTTCAGACATACAAACCAACAAAGACAAACACTTCAGACATACAAACAAACAAAGACAGACACTTTAGACATACAAACAGAGAAAGACAGATACTTCAGACAAGCAAACCAACGAAGACAATCACTTCAGACATGCAAACCAACAAAGACAGACACTTCAGACAAGCAAACCAACAAAACAAACGCTTTAGACATACAAACCAACAAAGACAGACACTCCAGACATTTAAACCAACAAAGACAGACACATCAGACATACAAACCAACAAAGACAAACACTTCAGACATGCAAACCAACGAAGACAGACACTTCACACATACAAACCAACAAAGACAGACACTTCAGACCTACAAACAAACAAAGACAGACACTTCAGACAAGCAAACCAACAAAGACAAACACTTTAGACATACAAACAGAGAAAGACAAGCACTTTAGACATAAAAACCAACATAGACAGACACTTAAGACATACAAACAGAGAAATACAAGCACTTTAGACACACAAACCAACAAAGACAGACACTTCAGACATACAAACAGAGAAACACAGACACTTTAGACATACAAACAGAGAAAGACAAGCACTTTAGACATACAAACAAGAAAAGACAGACACTTCAGACATACAAACAGAGAAAGACAGGCACTTCAGACATACAAACAGAAAAAGACAGACACTTTAGACATTCAAAAAGAGAAAGACAGGCACTTCAGACATACGAACAGAGAAAGACAAGCACTTTAGACATACAAACCAACAAAGACAGACACTTCAGACATACAAACAGAGAAAATCAAGCACTTTAGACATACAAACAGAGAAAGACGGACACTTCAGACATACAAACCAACAGAAACAGTCACTTCAGACATACAAACAGAGAAAGACAAGCACTTTAGACATACAAACCAACAATGACAGACACTTCAGATATACAAACCAACAAAGACAAACACTTCAGACATACAAAGCAACAAAGACAGACACTTCACACATACAAACCAACAAAGGCAGGCACCTTAGACATACAAACCAACAAAGACAAACACTTCAGACATACGAACAGAGAAAATCAAGCACTTTAGACATACAAACCAACAATGACAGACACTTCAGATATACAAACCAACAAAGACAAACACTTCAGACATACAAAGCAACAAAGACAGACACTTCACACATACAAACCAACAAAGGCAGGCACCTTAGACATACAAACCAACAAAGGCAAACACTTCAGACATACGAACTGAGAAAATCAAGCACTTTAGACATACAAACCAACAATGACAGTCACTTCAGACATACAAACAGAGAAAGACAAGCACTTTAGACATACAAACCAACAATGACAGACACTTCAGATATACAAACCAACAAAGACAAACACTTCAGACATACAAAGCAACAAAGACAGACACTTCACACATACAAACCAACAAAGGCAGGCACCTTAGACATACAAACCAACAAAGGCAAACACTTCAGACATACGAACAGAGAAAATCAAGCACTTTAGACATACAAACCAACAATGACAGACACTTCAGACATACAAACCAACAAAGACAAACACTTCAGACATAAAAAATAACAAAGACAGACACTTCACACATACAAACCATTAAAGACAGGCACCTTAGACATACAAACCAACAAAGACAGACACTTCAGACATACAAACCAACAAAGACAAACACTTCAGACATACGAACAGAGAAAATCAAGCACTTTAGACATACAAACCAACAATGACAGACACTTCAGAAATAAAAACCAACAAAGACAAACACTTCAGACACACAAAGCAACAAAGAAAGACACTTCACACATACAAACCAACAAAGACAGGCACCTTAGACATACAAACCAACAAAGACAGACACTTTAGACATACAAACCAACACAGACAAATACTTCAGACATACAAACAGAAAAAGACAGACACTTCCGACATACAAACAACAAAAACAGACACTTCAGACATACAAACTAACAAAGACAAACACTTCAGACATACAAACAGAGAAAGACAAACTTTTTAGACATACAAACGGAGAAAGACAGACACTTCAGACATACAAACCAAAAAAGACAAGCACTTTAGACATACAAACCAACAAGGACAGACACTTCAAACATACAAACCAAGAAAGATAAAAACTACAGACACACAAAAAGAGGAATACATGCACTTTAGACATACAAACTAACAAAGACAGACACTTCAGACATACAAACCAACATAGACAAACACTTCGGACACACAAACAAAGAAAGACAAACACTTTAGATATACAAACAGAGAAAGCCAGACACTTCAGACATACAAAACAACAAAGACAAACTCTTCAGACATACAAACAGAGAAAATCAAGCACTTTAGACATACAAACCAACAAAGACAGACACTTCAGACATACAAACCAACAAAGACAAACACTTCAGACATACAAACAGAGAAAGACAGACACTTTAGACATACAAACAGAGAAAGACAGACACTTCAGACATACAAACCAACAGAAAGAGTCACTTCAGACATACAAACAGAGAAAGACAAGCACTTTAGACACACAAACCAACAATGACAGACACTTCAAACAGACAAACCAACAAAGACAAACACTTCAGACATACAAAGCTACAAAGACAGACACTTCACACATACAAATCAACAAAGACAGACACTTTAGACATACAAACCAACAAAGACAAATACTTCAGACATACAAACAAACAAAGACAGACACCTCAGACAAACGAACCAACAAAGACAGACACTTCAGACAAGCAAACGAACAAAGACAAACACTTTAGACATACAAACCAACAAAGACAGACACTTCAGACATACAAACCAAACAAAGACAAACACTTTAGACATACAAAGAGAGAAAGACATGCACTTTAGACATACAAACATACAAAGACAGACACTTCAGACATACAAACAGAGAAAGACAAGCACTTTAGACAAAAAAAAAGACAGACACTTCAGACATACGAACAGAGAAAGACAGACACTTTAGACATACAAACAGAGACAGACAAGCACTTTAAACATGCAAACCAGCAAAGACAGACACTTCAGACATACAAACAGAGAAACACAGACACTTTAGACATACAAACAGAGAAAGACAGACACTTCAGACAAGCAAACCAACGAAGACAAACACTTCAGACATGCAAACCAACAAAGACAGACACTTCAGACAAGCGAACCAACAAAGACAAACACTTTAGACACACAAACCAACAAAGACAGACACTTCAGACATTTAAACCAACAAAGACAGACACATCAGACATACAAACTAACAAAGACAAACACTTCAGACATGCAAACCAACAAAGACAGACACTTCAAACATACATACCAACAAAGACAGACACTTCAGACCTACAAACAAACAAAGACAGACACTTCAGACAAGCAAACCAACAAAGACAAACACTTTAGACATACAAAGAGAGAAAGACATGCACTTTAGACATACAAACATACAAAGACAGAAACTTCAGACATACAAACAGAGAAAGACAAGCACTCTAGACAAAAAAAACAAAAAAGACAGACACTTCAGACATACAAACAGAGAAAGACAGACACTTTAGACATACAAACAGAGACAGACAAGCACTTTAGACATACAGACCAGCAAAGACAGACACTTTAGACATACAAACAGAGAAAGAAAGGCACTTCAGACATAAAGACAGAGAAAGACAGACACTTCAGCCATACAAACAAACAAAGACAGACACTTCTGACAAGCAAACCAACAAAGAAAAACACTTCAGACATACAAACAAACAAAGACAGACACTTCAGACATACAAACCAACAAAGACAAACACTTCAGACATACAAACAGAGAAAGACAGATACTTCAGACAAGCAAACCAATGAAGACGAACACTTCAGACATACAAACCAACAAAGACAGACACTTCAGACAAGCAAACCAACAAAGACAAAAACTTTAGACACACAAACCAACAAAGACAGACACTTCAAACATACAAACCAACAAAGACAGACACTTCAGACCTACAAACAAACAAAGACAGCCACTTCAGACAAGCAAACCAACAAAGACAAACACTTTAGACATACAAACAGAGAAAGACAAGCACTTTAGACATAAAAACCAACATAGACAGACACTTAAGACATACAAACAGAGAAATACAAGCACTTTAGACATACAAACCAACAAAGACAGACACTTCAGACATACAAATAGAGAAAGAGAGTCACTTTAGACATACAAACCAACAAAGACAGACACTTCAGACATACAAACAGAGAAAGACAGACACTTTAGACGTACAAACAGAAAAAGACCAGCACTTTAGACATACAAACCAGAAAAGACAGATACTTTAGACATACAAACAGAGAAAGACAGGCACTTCAGACGTACAGACAGAGAAAGACAAGCACTTTAGACATACAAACCAACAAAGACAGACACTTCAGACATACAAACAGAGAAAGACAGACACTTTAGACATACAAACAGAGAAAGACAGACACTTCAGACATACAAACCAACAGAAACAGTCACTTCAGACATACAAGCAGAGAAAGACAAGCACTTTAGACATACAAACCAACAATGACAGACGCTTCAGACATACAAACCAACAAAGACAAACACTTCGGACATACAAAGCAACAAAGACAGACACTTCACACATACAAACCATTAAAGACAGGCACCTTAGACATACAAACCAACAAAGACAGACACTTCAGACATACAAACCAACAAAGACAAACACTTCAGACATGCGAACAGAGAAAATCAAGCACTTTAGACATACAAACCAACAATGACAGACACTTCAGACATAAAACCAACAAAGACAAACACTTCAGACATACAAAGCAACAAAGACAGACACTTCACACATACAAACCAATAAAGACAGGCACCTTAGACATACAAACCAACAAAGACAGACACTTCAGACATACAAACCAACAAAGACAAACACTTCAGACATGCAAACAGAGAAAGACAGACACTTCCGACATACAAACAACAAAAACAGACACTTCAGACATACAAACTAACAAAGACAAACACTTCAGACATACAAACAGAGAAAGCCAAACACTTTAGACATACAAACAGAGAAAGACAGACACTTCAGACATACAAACCAAAAAAGAAAAGCACTTTAGACATACAGACAAACAAAGAGAGACACATCAGACATACAAACCAACAAAGACATACACTTTAGACATGCAAACCAACAAAGACAGACACTTCAAACATACAAACCAAGAAAGATAAAAACTACAGACATACAAAAAGAGGAAGACATGCACTTTAGACATACAAACTAACAAAGACAGAAACTTCAGACATACAAACCAACATAGACAAACACTTCAGACACACATACAAAGAAAGACAAACACTTTAGATATACAAACAGAGAAAGCCAGACACTTCAGACATACAAAACAACAAAGACAGACACTTCAGACATACAAACAGAGAAAATCAAGCACTTTAGACATTCAAACCAACAAAGACAGACACTTCAGACATACAAATCAACAAAGACAAACACTTCAGACATACAAACAGAGAAAGACAGACACTTTAGACATACAAACAAAGAAAGACAGACACTTCAGACATACAAACCAACAGAAAGAGTCAATTCAGACATACAAACAGAGAAAGACAAGCACTTTAGACATACAAACCAGCAATGACAGACACTTCAGACATACAAACCAACAAAGACAAACACTTCAGACATACAAAGCTACAAAGACAGACAATTCACACATACAAACCAACAAAGACAGGCACCTTAGACATACAAACCAACAAACACAGACACTTTAGACATACAAACCAACAAAGACAAATACTTCAGACATACAAACAGAGAAAGACAGACACTTCAGACATACAAAGAACAAAAACAGACACTTCAGACATACAAACCAACAAAGACAAACACTTCAGACATACAAACAGAGAAAGACAAACACTTTAGACATACAAACAGAGAAAGAAAGACACTTCAGACATACAAACCAAAAAAGGCAAGCACTTTAGACATACAAACAAACAAAGACAGACACATCAGACATACAAATCAACAAAGACAAACACTTTAGACATGCAAACCAACAAAGACAGACACTTCAAACATACAAACCAAGAAAGATAAAAACTACAGACATACAAAAAGATGAAGATATGCACTTTAGACATATAAAATAACAAAGACAGACACTTCAGACATACAAACCTACATAGACAAACACTTCAGACACACAAACAGAGAAAGACAAACACTTTAGACATACAAACAGAGAAAGCCAGACACTTCAGACATACAAACCAACAAAGACAGACACTTCAGACATACAAGCAGAGAAAATCAATCACTTTAGACATACAAACCAACAAAGACAGACACTTCAGACATACAAACCAACAAAGACGAACTCTTCAGACATACAAAGCAACAAAGACAGACACTTCACACGTACAAACCAACAGAGACAGAAACTTCAGACATACAAACAAACAAAGACAGACACTTCAGACAAGCAAACCAACAAAGACAAACACTTCAGACATACACACAACAAAGACAGACACTTCAGACAAGCAAACCAACAAAGACAAACACTTTAGACATACAAACCAACAAAGACGGACACTTTAGAAATACAAACCAACAAAGACAGACACATCGGACAAACAAACCAACAAAGACAAACACTTCAGACATACAAACCAACAAAGACAGACACTTCACACGTACAAACCAACAGAGACAGAAACTTCAGACATACAAACAAACAAAGACAGACACTTCTGACAAGCAAACCAACAAAGAAAAACACTTCAGACATACAAACCAACAAAGACAGACACTTCAGACAAGCAAACTAACAAAGACAAACACTTTAGACATACAAACCAACAAAGACCTACACTTCAGACATACAAACCAAACAAAGACAAACACTTTAGACATACAAAGAGAGAAAGACATGCACTTTAGACATACAAACGAACAAAGACAGACACTTTAGACATACAAACAGAGAACGACAAGCACTTTAGACATACAAACCAAAAAGACAGACACTTCAGACATACAAAAAGAGAAAGACAGACACTTTAGACATACAAACAGAGACAGACAAGCGAGACAAACAGAGACGACCAATAATGCCATATTCTAGCACTGCAGTTAGTCTAAATTATGTCCAGAGCGAAATTACCACTGTGTGTGATTTTATGGATATTAAAGTTGTATTTGTGAAGGGAAATGTTACCACTGATAAGTTACTGTTGAAGAAGTGTAAGGAGGATATCCGTCTCATAAATTTGGAAGACTTACAATATGATAACGGATGTTAAGTTAGTATACGCAACTATACTTTCTTTTCTTTTGGGATAGAGCTTCGTTGAGTTGTCTACCTCTCTTAGGTGTCGAAGAGGATGCGCCAGACAGTAAGGCGCGTGCAACTTCCGTTTTGAACTGCAGCAAGTTCATGGGTTTTTGTCCAGTAGGAAGACACCTGCGATATAGGATCCACCCATTTATAATGGAAAGTTCAAACAAGAAAAAGAAAATTCGCATGTACCACTTGTTTCGAGACTTGATGTCAACTCTGTACAGCTCTATGAGCTAATCGGCAAGATCAACGCCACCCATAAAGCGATTGTATTCCTTCACGCAGTGTGGTCTCTTCACTTCTATATGCTCTTTTCGCTCTCCATCCCACCTCTCACAGGTATCTTCAGGATCCACAGATGCATAGGTTAATATCAAGTGAACCGGCCTATTATCGTACCACTTCACCACTACAAAATTCCACTGCGTTTCCACCCGCCAGTCATACGAGCCTCTTCCTTGCGCTTTCATTTTGCTATCTAGTTCCAAAGTGCAGCCTTTTAACCTGTTTACTCTAACTGTAGCCAGTGTAAGTATACCCTGGTCATTTAGGGTCGGGGCCAGGTCTAGTGACGAAAACCAGTTGTCGTAAACGAGCTTGTAGTTAATGTGGTTTGGGATACCCCTCGCAAGTCGGAGGAAAAAATCAGCACCAACCCCAAAATCGCTTGTATCAACTGATTCCTTGCCAGTGTACATTTCTAAATCATACACAAATCCACTTATTCCCACTCTGGAGGTTCTCGCTGCTTCGTCGGAACTATTTGCTCATAAATGACCTGGTGTTCTTCCGGGTGTACCTTCATGAAGTCGGCTCGAACCTTTTCCATCAAGGGACGAATTTTATGAATCTTGTCATAACCAGGGTCTCCCTGAGGTTTGTGCGATACATTGTCATTGAAATGCAAATACTTCTTTATCAGTTCAAATCTCTCACGTGACATAGCATCGGCTAGCACGAAGTAACGAGCTTCGTTTGACCAGTAGCTGCGATAGGAGGGCATTTTCCCTATTCCTGTAAACGCAAGGACTCCAAGGAAACGCTCAATGTCAGCCGAAGAAACACCTAACTGCTTGCCATCTTTCTAAATTGCATGTATATTTGTCTGATCGTGTATGTGGCTTACTACTTCTTTATCGAAAAACAACCTGACATATTCGAATGGGGTCTTGCCGCTCATTTCTTGGTCGACTTGAAGCTGATCTTTCCACAGAGTGTCTGGTGGGATAAAATCTACCAAATAAACATTCTGTCACTGCCAAATAAAAATCAGTGGGCTTATAATCAAAACACCCATTGTCTTCACAACAATGACGTAGAAACCATATTCTCTTGTTGTTCCAACAGTTGAATCGTTGACCTGGTTCCTCCTCCCAGAACAATCTAAAACCACGACGATACCAATCTCGTAGCAATAAACTAAAATCCCGGTTAGGATTCTTTCCAATCATACCGGGATATGTACTCTCCCACTGCTTACATTTTTCATAATGACAATTGGAGCATAGGTGACCTCTAGGATGAGAGTCACACACCTCTTCAAGACAGGAATTACAACCTTTAATTTGTACAGCATATCCTCTATGCAATTTACACGGGTTGCATAATCTACACTTTTCATCATACTCCTCAATCATTGTGCAATTCTCACATGATGACCAACTGCCCAGTGAGTACATACATAGTGGACATGTATGGAACATTTTGTCATGTGTTGACGCTCTCACTGCCACAATGAAACTGAGCTAGCAACATCAAAAAATTGCCTGAGATAGAGAGAGAGAGGAGTAAATCATCCTTGAGCACCATCTTTCTTATGAAAAAAAAAAGTCCTAAATTTCTAAAAACTAATGTTTAAAAGCATATCCACAATATCATTTTGCTGTGTCGTGATCAATATATCAATAAATTGTGTAAATGCATTTGGACCACGATGTAGAAGCTTCATACAATAGTCTAATGATGGAGAATCAGTTTTCATTATATCGACAAGCATTTCCCGAGAAAATATCTTCCTTTGAATAGACAACTCTAGAAAATCATCATCTAGAATCAAACGTTTTTCCATAAGAATTAGATTCCTCATGATTCGATCTTTCTCGAATCTATCCATTTTTTAGAGTCCTAACTCTCTCACAACCAACTTCAGACTAATCAGAATCTCTTTTTGTACTCAAAATATACGCTAGTCTACTATAGAAAAAAAGAAAAAATACCATTGATTTAGAAACAGTTTTATTGAACATAATTACAATAATAATATTCACTGATGCATTTTGTTCTCATCAATATATTTCGATAGAACATCTAATGCTGACCGAAGTTTATTTATATGGAGAATATTTACTTTTCCAGCAAAACACAGCTGTTCCTCCTGCTTAAATTTGCTTAATGATATCACGTATCTAGCATACATAGTGTCCCATTCAAGACATAGTCTACAACCAGCAGTTATTTCCACAGCTACATTAGGTACTCGTATATCGTTGCTGCTGCTGCTGTCGGTTCCATCATTAATCTCCAATAGTGTAAATGCACCACTCATTTTTTCTCCACTAATATCCTTTCAAATAAAAACTATTCTCTTTGAATTCAATTCTTTTACTAATATGAATTGTAGTGAAAACCATTCCTTTTATTCAAATCCTAATCACCAATCAAGTCATACACGTTCCTCTTGGCAAAGAGTGTGATGACCTGTAGATGGGACTACCAGAAAAAACCTGTTTGGTACATAGGAGTCCCAGAATCCATACGATGCATTACTACTAGTAAGGAGCAACCCGGCTCAATAGCAACCAAAACTCTAAAAATCGGAATTTTTAAACCAATAAATATATAAAAAAAATAAAATTTTTATGCTGATTTCAAGTATTTAAGTTTAATCAAGTTTAGTCCAACCCATCAAAAGATACGGGTCTAAGAAAATTTGCCTTATTTTCGAAAAAAGGAGAAAACACCCCCTAAAAGTCATAGAACCCTAATGAAAATCACACCATCAGATTTAGTTTATCAGAGAACCCTACTTTACTGGTTTCAAGCTCCTATCTGCAAAAATGTGGAATATTGTATATTTTACCGAAAAAAAGATCACGGATGCGTGTTTATTTAATTTTTTCCCCAGAGGTTATCGTATCGACCCAGCGGTCGTAGAGTATCGCAGGAGGGCTCATTCACACAAAATTAAGAGTTCTAGTGCCCTTTTTATGCGACCGAAAAATGGACGGCAACTAGGCCCCCTCCCTCGTTCTTTTTTTCCCAAAGTCACCGATCAAAATTTTGAGATAGCCATTTTGTTAGTAGTGTGATATCTATATATATCAACCCTACAAGAAAACCTACGCCTGAGGCAGTGCAGTTTGACGAGCAAATTGCAAAAGGCGACCAAACCTTTTATATTATATACCTATAAAGTGATTAAACACGTTTTGGAGGTATAATTGTGATTGTATAACGCACCCAGACTGGTTTTTGAGGCAACACCCATTTTTTCAGGGCCAATTAGAGAGAGCGGAGGTTACTCCATATACGATAACTTGATTGGTAATTGGATTCGAATAAAAGGAGTGATTTTCATTGCAATTCATATTAGTAAGACAATTGAATTCAGGGAGAATAGTTTATTTGAGACGATATTACTAGAGAAAATGAGTGGAGCATTTACACTATTGGAGGTTGATGGTGGAGCCGGCAGCAGCAAAGATATACGAGTACCAAACATGGCTGTGGTAATAACAGGAGGCTGTAGACTATGCCTTGGGTGGGATGATATGTATGCTAGATATGTGATATCATTGAACAAATTTAAAATAGAGGAGCAGTTATGTTTTGCTGCGAAACTGAATATTGTGCATATAAATAGACTTCAGGCGGTATTAGATACACTAGTGAAATATATTGATGAAAACAAATTTAATCAGTGATTATTATTGTTGTAATTATGCTCAATAAAACTGTTTCTAAATCAAAGATATTTTTCTTTCTATGGTAGGCTAGCGTGTATTTTTAGAGTAAAAAAATTCTGGTCAGTCTGAAGTTGGTTGTGAGAGTGTTAGGACTTTAAAAAATGGATAGATTTGAGAAAGAGCGAATCATGGGGAATCTTGTGTTTATGGAAAAACGTTTGATTCTAGATGATGATTTTCTAGAGCTGTCTATTCAAAGGAAGATATTTTCTCAGGGAATGCTTGTTGATATAATAAAAACTGATTCTCCATCATTAGACTATTGCATGAAGCTTTTACATTGTGGACCAAATGTATTTACACAATTTATTGACCTATTAATCACGACACAGCAAAATGATACCGTGGATATGCTTTTAAACACTAGTTTAGAAATTTAGTACTTTTTTTCATGAGAAAGATGGTGTTCAAGGATGATTTACTCCTCTCTCTCTATCCCACTCAATTTGTTGTTGGTAGCTCAGTTTCATTGTGACAGTGAGAGTGTCAACCCATGAAAAAATGTTCCATACATGTCCGCTATGCATGTACACACTAGCAGCTGGTCATCATGTGAGAATTGCACAATGATTGATGAGTATGATGAAAAGTGCAGATTATGCAACCCGGATAAATTGCATAGAGGATATGCTGTACAAATTAAAGGTTGTAATTCCTGTCATGAAGAGCTGTGTGACTCTCATCCTAGAGGGCACCTATGCTCCAATTGCCACTATGATAAATGTAATCAGTGGGAGAATACATATCCTGGTATGATTGGAAAGAATCCTAAGCGTGATTTTAGTTTACTGCTACGAGATTGGTATCGTTGTGGTCTTAGCTTGTTTTGGGAGGAGGAACCGGGTCATCGATTCAACTGTTGGAACAACAAAAGAATTTGGTTTCTACGTCATCGTTGTGAAGACAATGGCTACTATGATTATAAGCTCACTGGTTTTTATTTGGCTGTGACGGAATATGATTCGCCACTTGAGGACACTGTTTGTGACATTGCTTCAAATAGGCAAATTTAAACATGTGAATTCTATAAAATGAATTAGAATAGTATCATTGACTATACAAAGAGATATGACAAGAGTGAAGTTACACTCTACTGTAGAAAATACGACCCTGACATTGCAGCACATCAGGATCAGTATACTGTGAATTCAGATAATCTACCCGCATTAGTTGTTATCGACAAGTACCTATATCTAGTAGAAGATAAAATCTAAATCCTATCGTGTTCCATTGAATAATTAAAATGGAATGTACCTTTCCTACGATATGAGATTTTTCTGCTGATTGCACGACACAAATCCATCATAGTACCATACTCTTTGTATCTCAATGTAAAATCTGGATATTCACTAGAATTAAAATGATTCAACCAATTTATACTCGACAAACAGTGACCAATCGAATGGTATAACTTTTATATTATACACACGATCCTTTCTCAGGATGTCATAGGTATTTTGAGAATACAGTCGACAAGAGCCACTTCATACTTTCCGTCATCGAATTTGATGGCGGGGGAGAGTTTCGTCCAAAAATCACTTGTTTTATTCAAGTCGTTGTAGAGAGGATTGGAAACGTTGGACATGAGTATTACATAGAAATCATTGGGCATTGTCAATATCTTCAACACTGATCCAAGAATCAAAATCAGAGTTGTATCCTAGCCACCAAACAAGTAACTGTTTTTCACCCTTGCAAGTACGAGTCTTTAATATCTTTTCAATTTGATAGATTTCACTATTATTTTTAACTTTTTGTAGTTCATAGTCATAAAATTCACCAAGAATCTCTTCATCTTTGGTATCGCGCAAACGATAAGCTATGGGTTTAGTGTCTAGGATTTTTGCCACTTTAAAAAGTTCTGTGGACCACAAGTAATTCCCCTTTTCAAAAATATTAGTTGTTCTATTAATTCGAACAGTATCACCAACATTGAATTTTTTCTTCTTGACAATTGTTTCATTTGAATATTGTTTAGAAAAGGTGTCAATTGTATCATGATCAGAATGATGAACTTCCGTTGGGGTTGAGTTGGACAATGATCGATGAGGTTGTTGATTATAAATCAACATGATTTTATCTAAATCATGAATAAAAGCAGGTGTATATTTCAATGTGCAATATCTTGAAATTAAAAGTCGAATAGTTCTTATCAATCGTTCGACAAATGCAACCTTAATAGGACTATGACTATGATAGAGCAGTGTATTATATTTCACTAGTACTTTTGCAACATGGGGATTAACAAATTCACTACCACGATCCGTTTGAATTTTTTTATACGAATCTTGTTCGAGAATACTTTCTATAGCCTGAGCAACTTCAATGCCTCTCTTTGACCGCAATGGAATTGCATATGCATAACGACTATAAACACTGATTGCAAGTAGAATGTACTTGTACGGTGTTTTGTGACGTCTTTGAATCTCATCTAGAGTTAAGAGATCTGCTTGCATTATATGCAATGGGAAAAAGGCTTTAGTTTTTCGATAATGATTAACACGAAGCCTTTGATTTCTATGCAGAGTGTAACTTGATTTATTTTGTAGACAATCTTGTACACTTTTAGCGTGAACACCAGTGACTTTGGAAAGAGTGGTGGGGGAACTTAAACTTCCCACTTCACCAATAGTTTCATAAACACCTTTCAGAACTTCAACCATTTTGAACGTAAACGTGTAGTGTAACGTCCGCTACCCTTTTGTATACTAGTTGTTGGCGATGGGGGTGATGACGTTGACTTGATACGTCTTCGCTTTTGTCTAGCTATCAATGGTGTGCTGCTCCTCCTCACCATTGTCAAGTTTCCACAAGGTGTGCTAGTATTTTCCAAAATTGATTTAAAATCTTCTTCTTCTTCTTCATGTTCATATTTTAATGGTGTTGAGGGTGCATGTTCATTTAATTTTTTTAGAATTTGCCTATTGCTAATAATGCTTTTGGGGAAGTTTAATGTATTTAAAAAGTTGTATAGATGAGCGTCAAATGATAATAGTCATTTACGATTTGTAACCATATCATAGATTAAATCAAAAAGATTATAGCTCTTTACCTGAATTATAATCCCTTTCCCATTGCTATCAACTTGAATATGATCTTGACCACTTTCCATGAGATATTTTATGAGTCGTTTACTTTGTTCACGATATGAGTGGGGCATTAGATTTCCAATGCTCGACACAATTGAATCCAATTCCTCCTTCTTTAATTGTCTTCCAGCAGCAGTAGCAGAATCCTGAGATGATTGTTTTTTGTGATCAATACCACTAGTCTTCGCACGATAGGGTATATGTTTGTCCACTCGGCGAAGTGCATCTTGAAGTCAAAGCAGTTTTTTATCATCCTCAATATTCTCGTTGTCAATGAATTTACTCAGATTGTTCTCAAAGTGTTCCACGGGTGAGAGAGCGAATTCGATTGGCGTCAATTTATAGGGTTTTGCCATTCTCTAGAGAGAACTTTTTACGAGTCCTGCAATTATCGGCAGTAAAAGTGTGAAAAAGCTACCGCCCGCCTTAAGAAGACGTCTCCTTTTAAAATTCTTTCCTTTCTTTTTAGAGAACAATGTACGTACAATGGAACGATGTTGCTTTGTCTGCTGCTTAACTACTTCTGGCAGTTGAAAATTACCCTCAGTCAAGTTTAAACAAAGTTCGGATATTAGATTAATGAAATCATTGTCAATACCATGTTTGAGTATGGCTTTCCTAAGCGAGGGTTTTGAAGTGCTTAGAACTGAAAATAAATGTCTATTTTCATGTAGTTTTGTCAGTGTCATGATAGCAACTAATAGGTCTTTTTACTCTTCACGGGGAGATATACTGTAATTTCATTGTCAAAAATATCTGTGACTACACGCAGATCCTCGGGTGTATTTTGATTAAGATCCAATAGGATGTAGCCGTAGGGTTTATTAGTTGCCTTATTGTATGCTGAGAGCAGAAATTTAGGTGCGCCGGGGTATATTTGTTTATTGAGAGTTATTAGCGAGCTAGAATCACGAACAACTCTGTAGATTATATAGTAGGTGCAGTTCAATGCAAGTGTTTGCATACATTTGCTCTGGTGAAAGAGATTGTGTAAAACCAGAGTAACGGAAATCTGTTCATGATGAGAGCGAACAGTGAGCAGTTGTAGCATTTCCTGGGACCATTGTTCAATAGATTCAGCCAGATCGTCAATAATCAGCAAAGAGTTCCGTTCAATAATGCTGAAAACGTCAAGTCCCTGTATGAATTGTATCTGCACTAATCCCGATATGCCAATTGCTTTTATTTTATCGTATGACTCCTGCCAAATACTGTAACAATTGTAGATTTTTATAAGCTTTTCCACAAACATTTTATCGTAATTTTTAATTATTTTAGTTAAGAGTTTTGTTTTGCCTGACATTGATGGCCCACACAGAAACGATCTGAATGGTGTTTTAAATTGATACATGTTCCCTTCAACAGTTCACCTACAACTAACTGTAGACTATAGTTGTCTAATGACTAAATACTTTTCCTACTAGTCCGTTCAAGAATACTGAGAAGAAGAAGAAGAACAAAATCAATAAAGAATCATATTTTCTTTTATTATACATAAAAGTAATAGCACTTTATAAATACTACATTGAACATGAAAAAGGCATATTAAATATGCAAAAATACACTTTTTTTATTTATTTATAATAAAAAATACAATATTTATTTTACATAAGCACTGGAAAAAACACTTTAATAAATACACTTTTTTTCTTTTTTTTTATTTATTTATAAAAAAATACAACATTTATTAGAATATACACACTTAAAATAATATCACACTTTTATTTACAACATTTTAAATTTGAAATGGGGTCCCTGGGGGGGCGGCCGCTGTGGCGGCCGGGAAGCACCGCGAGCCGGGAAGCGCGACGGAGCCCGCTGCGGCGGCCCGGAGGGGGCATTAAATAGTGGAATTCATGATGAAATTGCTCTGCCTTGCACACACATTGAAAAGTGTTTAGAATAAAAAAGAGAAAAAAGAATTTAAAAACACCCATCACCCAAAAAACCCTCCCACCCAATTTTTACTTTTAAAGAATTTAAGTTAATTTTTGTGTATTGAGTTGTTTTCTGTATTCTAAACATTCAACTCGGTAGAGATTAAATAGTGACCGTGTGGTAGTACCTTCACACCATCCTCAAGTACATAGACTTTGTCCGATATGGCCGACATGGCGTTTTTCTCAACTCTAACTGTGTAGTTTTTAAATTGTAAAGAACGAATCGCCATGACTTTTGCTCTTGGGACTAAACTACGTTCCACACAGTTTCTGTACACACTCATGTCGAAATTATTTTTACAAAGTGTGTAGGTACCCCCTTGCAAACTTGTTTGATATCCTTCTTGTGCGTTTCCACACAGTATACCTTCGGCCCAGGAAGCACACCACTGGATACCAGATCGCTACCCGTTTCAGATTTTAAAATTAATAATTGCTTTGGGGCCTGGCATTTCACTAGCTCTGGGTAGCGGGATTAATCTCAATTGGTGTAGTCCATTCGTGAGCTAATGTACTCACCATTTTCCAAATCATTCAATAGATTTTCAGTTTTAACTTTTAACAGGAATGAATCAGTGTCCCCGTAATACACTTGAACTTGTCCCTCAATCGGCCACTGTACCTTGCATACATTGTAATAAAATGACAACATGAGTTTTTTTAGATATTTCAGTTATTGCAATCCCGCCTGCAATATTTTTATTTAAAACAATGTTTCTTTTCTTGCGATGCAGGAGCACAATATCAGAGTCTATGATTGTGAACGATGTGAAGTTTGGATCCACAATGATTTGAGCACAATCTTTGGGATTGGATACAATGTCACATCGACTTCTGTTTCATACGCTTTCGCACATTTTACCGAAGGTTGAGTTCAAAATCAGTTTATAGACTTCTTTTTCAACTTTCGTTTTCGCTTGTGAACGCTTACTGACAAAGGTGTCAATAAACGTTTTCATTTAAGGTTTTTGATCAAATTGGAGGGCTCTATAAATCTTTGTGACTCTGAAACCATTGGACACCATCCATTTCAATAGAACGTAATAAACAACGATATTCTGTTTCGGGTTGAGATTGGCAATTAGTTTTGTTTTGAAGGTACCCAGTGCATACTCCCATCCTCTACTAAAGATAAATTTTAGGGGCTCAAAGAGTCCCTACCCACCGGTCTATTTATGCACGGAAAAACAAGGTCTTTTACCGAGTCATGGATTTCCATGGGTATTTCACCGTCAATTTCAAAAAACCATTCCTGTGTCCCATTCTCCTCAACGCTAGCAATGTCGGAGAAATTTGAAGCACATGGATTGTTAAGCCATTTATAATTGCCACACGGCAAACAGTAGTGAGACATTGCCGATGGGTAAAGGGAATTCATATCCAAAAAAACTGCGTCTGACTTTTCATCGGTGTGCTGGCCGGTCGGATCAGTTTTCATGATACGGTCCCCTTGAAAAACATACCAACCCCTCATTTATCTCTCGACAAACAGATGCTGATCCAAATCGGCGATCAGACCTATTTCTTCTTTGCTGATTTTAAGTATCAAGTCAATCACCAGATGAGGAGTGGAAAAAGAATAACCTAAATCCAACCCAAATTCCACATAGATTTTATCCGTATTTTTGCAAACAATGTCCAGAAGAATGAGTAAGTCACTGGCCAAGTATAGTTTACAATAATCCCACCCATTTTTACATCCGCCCTTTGCCCAAACCCTCTTAGCAAATTCATAGGCGCTAGTGGTGCACTCACTCTCAGTAAGACAATTGTAAAAAGCTTCAATGGGCGGTAATGAAACCTCATCTAGCCTCGAGGAAGTGTTGTAATAATCAAATGCATATATGCCCTTACACGTTAATAAATCATACATTTTATTATCGGGGAAGCGCTGTTTAAGGAGGGGGAAGCTGTCAAAATTGTCACTTTTCTTTACCTGAATCAATTGACTTAAGGATTTGGGGAAGAAGCTGAAAGAGTCTAAAAAACGGATTTTATTCAGGCACGTGTTACCCTTGTCAACTGTTTTCCAAATGAATTCTAGCAGCAGTAGCTTCTCCGATGATTTGGGTATGATATTATATGAAAAACAACCATCTATCCATGCGTCATCTACAACACCATCCTTGGCAATGCGGGCCAATGCCGGTAGAACAAACTTTAAGTCGTAATTGGAAATGTGTATAAAAACAGGTACGAAATGTTGGTTTGTATGTCTGAAGTGTCTGTCTTTGTTGCTTTGTATGTCTGAAGTGGCTGTCATTGTTGGTTTGTATGTCTAAAGTGCTTGTCTTTCTCTGTTTGTATGTCTGAAGTGCCTGTCTTTGTTGGTTTGTATGTCTGAAGTGTCTGTCTTTCTCTGTTTGTGTGTCTAAAGTGTCTTACTTTTCTGGTTTGTATGTCTAAAGTGCTTGTCTTTCTCTGTTTGTTTGTCTGAAGTGCCTGTCTTTCTCTGTTTGTATGTCTAAAGTGTCTGTCTTTCTCTGTTTGTGTGTCTGAAGTGCCTGTCTTACTCTGTTTGTGTGTCTAAAGTGTCTTACTTTTCTGGTTTGTATGTCTAAAGTGCTTGTCTTTCTCTGTTTGTTTGTCTAAAGTGCCTGTCTTTCTCTGTTTGTATGTCTGAAGTGTCTGTCTTTGTTGGTTTGTATGTCTAAAGTGACTCTCTTTCTCTGTTTGTATGTCTGAAGTGTCTGTCTTTGTTGGTTTGTTTGTCTAAAGTGCTTGTATTTCTCTGTTTGTATGTCTTAAGTGTCTGTCTATGTTGGTTTGTATGTCTAAAGTGCTTGTCTTTCTCTGTTTGTATGTCTAAAGTGTTTGTCTTTGTTGGTTTGCTTGTCTGAAGTGTCTGTCTTTGTTGGTTTGTAGGTCTGAAGTGTCTGTCTTTGTTGGTTTGTATGTGTGAAGTGTCTGTCTTTGTTTGTTTGCATGTCTGAAGTGTTTGTCTTTGTTGGTTTATATGTCTGATGTGTATGTCTTTGTTGGTTTAAATGTCTGAAGTGTCTGTCTTTGTTGGTTTGTATGTCTAAAGTGTTTGTCTTTGTTGGTTTGCTTGTATGAAGTGTCTGTCTTTGTTGGTTTGTATGTCTGAAGTATTTGTCTTCGTTGGTTTGCTTGTCTGAAGTGTCTGTCTTTCTCTGTTTGTATGTCTGAAGTGTTTGTCTTTGTTGGTTTGTATGTCTGAAGTGTCTGTCTTTGTTGGTTTGTATGTCTAAAGTGCTTGTCTTTCTCTGTTCGTATGTCTGAAGTGCTTTTCTTTCTCTGTGTGTATGTCTAAAGTGTCTGTCTTTTCTGTTTATATGTCTGAAGTGCCTTTCTTTCTCTGTTTGTATGTCTAAAGTGTGTGTCTTTGCTGGTTTGTATGTCTAAAGTGCTTGTCTGTCTCTGTTTGTATGTCTAAAGTGTCTGTCTTTCTCTGTTTGTATTTCTGAAGTGTCTGTCTTTTTTGGTTTGTATGTCTAAAGTGCTTGTCTTTCTCTGTTTGTATGTCTGAAGTGTCTGTCTCTGTTCGTTTGTATGTCTAAAGTGCATATCTTTCTCTCTTTGTCTGTCTGAAGTGTTTGTCTTTGTTTGGTTTGTATGTCTGAAGTGTCTGTCTTTGTTGGTTTGTATGTCTAAAATGTTTGTCTTTGTTCGTTTGCTGGTCTGAAGTGTCTGTCTTTGTTGGTTTGTATGTCTGAAGTGTTTGTCTTTGTTGGTTTGCTTGTCTGAAGTGTCTGTCTTTGTTTGTTTGCATGTCTGAAGTGTCTGTCTTTGTTCGTTTGTATGTCTGAAGTGTTTGTCTTTGTTGGTTTGTTTGTCTGATGTGTCTGTCTTTGTTGGTTTGTATTTCTAAAGTGTCTGTCTTTGTTGGTTTGTACGTCTAAAGTGTTTGTCTTTGTTGGTTTCCTTGTCTGAAGTGTCTGTCTTTGTTGGTTTGTATGTCTGAAGTGTTTGTCTTTGTTGGTTTGCTTGTCTGAAGTGTCTGTCTTTGTTTGTTTGTATGTCTGAAGTGTCTGTCTTTGTTGGTTTGTATGTCTGAAGTGTTTGTCTTTGTTGGTTTGTATGTCTGAAGTGTCTGTCTTTGTTCATTTGTATGTCTAAAGTGCTTGATTTTCTCTGTTTGTATGTCTGAAGTGTCTGTCTTTGTTGGTTTGTATGTCTGAAGTGTCTGGCTTTCTCTGTTTGTATGTATAAAGTGTTTGTCTTTCTCTGTTTCTGTGTCTGAAGTGTTTGTCTATGTAGGTTTGTATGTCTGAAGTGTCTGTCTTTGTTAGTTTATATGTCTAAAGTGCATGTCTTCCTCTTTTTGTATGTCTGTAGTTTTTATCTTTCTTGGTTTATATGTTTGAAGTGTCTGTCTTTGCTGGTTTGCATGTGTTAAGTGTTTGTCTTTGTTGGTTTGTATGTCTGATGTGTCTCTCTTTGTTTGTTTGTATGTCTAAAGTGCTTGTCTTTTTTGGTTTGTATGTCTGAAGTGTCTGTCTTTCTCTGTTTGTATGTCTAAAGTGCCTGTCTTTCTCTGTTTGTATGTCTGAAGTGTTTGTCTTTGTTGGTTTGTATGTCTGAAGTGTCGATTTTTGTTCTTTGTATGTCTGAAGTGTCTGTCTTTCTCTGTTTGTATGTCTGAAGTATTTGTCTTTGTTGGTTTGTATGTCTAAAGTGTCTGTCTTTGTTGGTTTGTATGTCTAAGGTGCCTGTCTTTGTTGGTTTGTATGTGTGAAGTGTTTGTCTTTGTAGCTTTGTATGTATGAAGTGTTTGTCTTTGTTGGTTTGTATGTCTGAAGTGTCTGTCATTGTTGGTTTGTATGTCTAAAGTGCTTGTCTTTCTCTGTTTGTATGTCTGAAGTGACTCTCTGTTGGTTTGTATGTCTGAAGTGTCTGTCTTTCTCTGTTTGTATGTCTAAAGTATCTGTCTTTCTCTGTTTGTATGTCTGAAGTGTTTGTCTTTGTTGGTTTGTATGTCTGAAGTGTCTGTCTTTGTTGGTTCGTATGTCTAAAGTGCTTGATTTTCTCTGTTTGTATGTCTGAAGTGTCTGTCTTTGTTGTTTTGTATGTCTGAAGTGTCTGGCTTTCTCTGTTTGTATATCTAAAGTGTTTGTCTTTCTTTGTTTGTGTGTCTGAAAAGTTTTTCTATGTTGGTTTGTATGTCTGAAGTGTCTGTCTTTGTTAGTTTGTATGTCCAAAGTGCATGTCTTCCTCTTTTTGTATGTCTGTAGTTTTTATCTTTCTTGGTTTGTATGTTTGAAGTGTCTGTCTTTGTTGGTTTGCATGTCTAAAGTGTATGTGTTTGTTGGTTTGTATGTCTGATGTGTCTGTCTTTGTTTGTTTGTATGTCTAAAGTGCTTGTCTTTTTTGGTTTGTATGTCTGAAGTGTCTGTCTCTCTCCGTTTGTATGTCTAAAGTGTTTGTCTTTCTCTGTTTGTATGTCTTAAGTGTTTGTCTTTGTTGGTTTGTATGTCTAAAGTGTCTGTCTTTGTTGGTTTGTATGTCTAAGGTGCCTGTCTTTGTTGGTTTGTATGTGTGAAGTGTCTGTCTTTGTTGCTTTGTATGTCTGAAGTGTTTGTCTTTGTTGGTTTGTGTGTCTGAAGTGTCTGTCATTGTTGGTTTGTATGTCTAAAGTGCTTGTCTTTCTCTGTTTGTATGTCTGAAGTGACTCTTTCTGTTGGTATGTATGTCTGAAGTGTCTGGGTTTCTCTGTTTGTATGTCTAAAGTGTCTGCCTTTCTATGTTTGTATGTCTGAAGTGTTTGTCTTTGTTGGTTTGTATGTCTGAAGTGTCTGTCTTTGTTGGTTTGTGTGTCTAAAGTGCTTCTATTTCTCTGTTCGCATGTCTGAAGTGCCTGTCTTTCTCTGTTTGTATGTCTAAAGTGCGTTTCTTTCTCTGTTTGTATGTCCAAAGTGTCTCTGTTTCTCTGTTTGTATGTCTGAAGGGTCTGTCTTATTTGGTTTGTATGTCTAAAGTGCCTTTCTTTCTCTAAAGTGGCTTTAAATAGATTGGGATGGAGGAGAAGCTTACATGAATGAATCTTAAAATGAACAAAGCTTTAATTAAATATGTTAATCAAGATTAAAAAAAAATTTCACTATTTAGATTTTATTTATTATAAAAAAGAATTTTACTTTGTCAATCTTATTTATTTAGATATCCAAATAAAAGGTTTTACAAAAAATAGGAATCAATTCCACTTTCTAAGACCATAATGAGAGAAAGGTTGAGATGGCTAGGGTACGTTCTTCAGACGAAGAATGCATTCTGACACCCGTCATTTGTTTGTGTGACTATGAAACTGGCTTTCTTAGATCTTAAATTTAGCAAACTTCTCGAGTGTGTACTGGATAATACGGAAGTACCGTCTACGGCACTGAAGGTTTTTTTGAAGTAACTGGATATACCCTATTTTATGCATAAATAATGTATTACCAGACATCCAAAATGTATTTTGACAAATATTGCAAAAAAATTGTTGAGAAATACCGGGAAAAAACAAAAAACAGGATGTCCCCAGGTGGAATGGGAAGATTCATAAGGAAATATTTAAAAGAAAGGGGAACTTTATGGGAGAGGGTAAATGGTGAGGCTTTAAATAGATTGGGACGGAGGAGAAGCGTACATGAATGGACCTTAAAACGAACAAAGCTTTAATTAAATATGCGAATCAAGATTGAAAAAAATTCACTATTTAAATTTTATTTATCATAAAAAAGAATTTTACTTTGTCAAGCTTATTTATTTGGACATCCAAATAGAAGGTTTTTACAAAAAATAGGATTCAATTCCACTTTCAAGGACCATAATGAGAGAAAGGTTGAGATGGCTAGGATACGTTTTGCAGACGAAGAATGTCTGATTACCAAAGATTGTCCTTGTCGTCCAATTGTCTAGAGTCAAACGAAAAACAGATCGTCCCCGATTGGGATGGGAGGATGTCATAAGGAAATATTGGAGAGAAACGGAAACTTTCTGACATAGTAGTAAAGAGTGAGGCTTTAAATAGATATGAACGGAGGAAAAGCATACATAAATGAATAAATAAATCTTAAAACGAACAAAAGTTTGTTTTTTTTAATGTCATTTAAATAACATGGAGCCAAGGACCGGCAAAAATGTAAAATAAATAAGGAAAAGCAGTGGAGGCCCACTAGATTCCAAAAGACCCGTTTACTGAAAATGAATTACATTACAAATATTTTTCTTACATACTTATTAGAACATTAGAAATAAAAAATGAAATTACAGTAACATTAAATTTTGAAATGATGTGGTTTTTCAGCAGCTCATATCAGTATATACCAAATATTTAGTTTAATCTTATTTTCTTCCCAAAACCATTCACGACGAATTTAGTTGTACTATAAACAAGAATTTAGGTAATGTCTCCTTCCATATTTGTAAAAATGTAAAGCCTACCCCGTCATTGGCGAACTACATTACAAATATTCTCTTTTCCAGTTATTCTTTTCCCGGTATTGAAATGAAAATAAAAATTAAACTATTCAAATTTTATTTATTATGAAAAAAAAGGAATTTTACTTTTTTCAATTTTATCCATTTAGATAGAACCAAACCTTTAGCATATTAAATGTGTTCAATAGCTTGTAGCAATTAGATGTTTTTCCTTGTCCTGTAAAATATTACCTTCAGATCCCTAGTGATATACTGATTTTAGCCTATTTTGGTACTACAAATGTGAGCGGTTTTAACAAATAACAATCTGAAAAAGATCCATGAAATACGATTCCACCTATGTTTTTAGTCTGTTGGAAAAAATAGGTTGTGTCTATAACCAATCTGAAGTTTTTTTTTCAATATTTCTAACTCTCTTCTACTTTTTCAGATTCAAACTTCTTCAAAGAAAATAAATTTACAGGACAATGACAACCTACTGGAAGACCTAAGAGCAGCTAGAGAAAATCTTAAAACAAATTTTCAACTCAAATGTCGTGAAGTAATTCAATTAAAAGAGCGACTTGATCACTTTCAACAAATTCCAGAGATAACCAAAAGAAAAACTCCGGAAGAAACTCAAATTTCTTCAATCAGAGTTGAAACCCAACTTGCAACTACTCTATCTGAAAATTCACTATTGAAAAAAGAAATTACTAAGTTAAAAATTGAAAACATTTTTGGAAGAAGGAATACTTGAGGCTTGTTGTGGTCGGGTTTCTTCACCTCCATTAGCTTGAGACTCATCCTGACTTTCACAGTCGTTGGCCTCAATTCGGCCGATTTCTAATTCAGCTTCGAGCAGTTCTTCTAAAACTTTGTCAGAAGGAACATACTGTGGATCAGATGGTTCTTCATCTTCACTTGGCAGGTCTTCCAGGTCAGAAGTATCATCTGGACAAAGAACAAAATTCACAGCTTGTGCCAATGAAATTGGATGTAAACGTAGTTTCTTCATAATTGTAGAGTACTCATCTTCCACTTTTTTTGGAGCAGTGAATGTAGATTCGTCCATTGTAACCCTAAAAAAGACATATTGGTTGAGAAACTTAGTCAATCTTACTAATTGTATCTACAGGAAATTTTGTAATTTAGCTACAAAAAGTTTAGTATTTTACTACAGACAATGGCAACCCCAAGCTCAAGCTGTTCCGGATGGTTCCTCAGAGTTACAGATCCTTTTTAATTTAATTGTAATGAAAAGTCAAAGTCTAACATAAAGAACAAGGTATTTCGGAGAGGGGCTCGTTACTGATATTGATATTAGTGCGTAAACTACAAACTGACAAAAATATCCAGAAATTTTTTTTCTTATAGCCTTGACTTTGAAGACATTTTTTTCATCTTAATTGGCTTTAGAAATATCATGCAAAATAAAACTAGCCTAACAGTCATTGCTTTCTCGAATTTTGAGTAAAACAAAAGGATTGTAACACCTGATTGGCCCGTTTTCCAACTTTTACCTTGAGAATCGTTGTTGTTAGCAGAATTTCAAAAGGATTGTTTATGAGTGCTGGCGTATCTGATGAAATAAAAAATGCTTATTTTTCAATTTAATTGGGGTGAAAAGTCAAAGTCTAACATAAAGAACAAGGTATTTCGGAGGGGGCAGCTCACTTCATATACGGGGTAATTTCCATTCGTCTTAGTTTTTTACGATGCTCCTTATTTCTAGTTGAAAATGCTTATTTTTTTAATTTAATTGTGATGAAAAGTCAAAAGTCTAACATAAGAAAAACAAGGTATTTCGGGGGACGGGCTGGTTACTGATATTGATATTAGTGCGTAAACTACAAACTGACAAAAATATCCAGAAATTTTTTTTCTTATAGCCTTGACTTTGAAGACATTTTTTTCATCTTAATTGGCTTTAGAAATATTATGCAAAATAAACTAGCCTAATAGTCATTGCTTTGTCGAATTTTTGAGCAAAACAAAAGGATTGTAACACCTGATTGCCCAGTTTTCCAACTTTTATCTTGAGAATCGATGTTGTTAGCAGAATTTCAAAAGGATCTTTTATTAGTGCTGGCGTATCTGATGACGATGCTCCTTATTTCTAGTAGAAAATGCTTATTTTTTAATTTAATTGTGATGAAAAGTCAAAAGTCTAACATAAAAGAACAAGGTATTTCGGAGGGGGGCTCGTTACTGATATTGATATTAGTGCGTAAACTACAAACTGACAAAAATATCCAGAACTTTTTTTTCTTATAGCCTTGACTTTGAAGACATTTCTTCATCTTAATTGGCTTTAGAAATATTATGCAAAATAAACTAGCCTAATAGTCATTGCTTTGTCGAATTTTGAGCAAAACAAAAGGATTGTAACACCTGATTGGCCCGTTTTCCAACTTTTACCTTGAGAATCGATGTTGTTAGCAGAATTTCAAAAGGATCGTTTATTAGTGCTGGCGTATCTGATGACGATGCTCCTTATTTCTAGGTTAAAATGCTTATTTTTTAATTTAATTGTGATGAAAAGTCAAAGTCTAACATAAAAGAAACAAGGTATTTTGGAGGGGGGGGGAAGGAGGGGGCCTTTTACTGATATTGATATTAGTGCGTAAACTACAAACTGACAAAAAAAATATCAAGAACTTTTTTTTTTCTTATAGCCTTGACTTTGAAGACATTTCTTCATCTTAATTGGCTTTAGAAATATCATGCAAAATAAGAAACTAGCCTAACAGTCATTGCTTTCTCGAATTTTGAGCAAAAACAAAAGGATTGTAACACCTGATTGGCCCGTTTTCCAACTTTTACCTTGAGAATCGATGTTGTTAGCAGAATTTCAAAAGGATCGTTTATGAGTGCTGGCGTATCTGATGAAATAAAAATGCTTATTTTTTAATTTAATTGGGGTGAAAAGTCAAAAGCCTAACATAAAAAGAACAAGGTATTTCGGAGGGGGGCTCGTTACTGATATTGATATTAGTGCGTAAACTACAAACTGACAAAAATATCCAGAACTTTTTTCTTATAGCCTTGACTTTGAAGACATTTCTTCATCTTAATTGGCTCTAGAAATATCATGTAAAATAAACTAGCCTAACAGTCATTGCTTTGTCGAATTTTGAGCAAAAACAAAAGGATTGTAACACCTGATTGGCCCGTTTTCCAACTTTTACCTTGAGAATCGATTTTGTTAGCAGAATTTCAAAAGGATCGTTTATGAGTGCTGGCGTATCTGATGAAATAATTTAGGTCGTATGATAAATTTAATTTTTTTTTTTAATTCAGTAGTTTTTTTAGTAAGGACACTCGATATCCTAAAAGTGTTTGATTAAAACTTTTACCTTGAGCATCGATGTTGTTAGCAGAATTTCAAAAAAAAGGATCGTTTATGAGTGCTTGCGTAACTGATGAAATAATTTAGGTCGTATGATCAATTTAATTTTTTTTTTTAATTCAGTAGTTTTTCAGTAAGGACACTCGATATCCTAAAAGTGTTTGATTCAAACTTTTACCTTGAGAATCGATGTTGTTAGAAGAATTTCAAAAGGATCGTTTATGAGTGCTGGCGTATCTGATGAAATAATTTAGGTCGTATGATAATTTTTTTTTTAATGCAGTAGTTTTTTTAGTAAGGACACTCGAGACAACACGCACACAGAGAGATCACACACACAGATACGAAACACACATAGAGACGACAGATGCATAGAGACAACACACACACACAGAGACGACACCCATACAGAGACGACACACACACACACAGAGAGATGACACACACACACAGAAATGACATACTCAAAGTGACGACTTACACATAGAGACGACACACACACACACACAGAGACGAAAAACACACAGAGACGAGACACATAGAGAGATGACACACACACAGAGAGACGACAAAAACACACAAACACAACACACACACACACAAAGAGACGACACACACACACACAGATACGAAACACACAAAGAGACGACACACACACAGAGACGACACACACACACACACCCATAGAAACAACACACACACAGAGACGACAAAACATACAGAGAAGACACAAAACAGAGACCACACACTCACATAGAGACGACACACACACACAAAGACAACAAACACAGAGACAACACACGCACAGAGACGACACACGCACAGAGACGACACACACACACACAAAGACAACAAGCACAGAGACAAAACGCACACAGAGACAAGACACAGAGACACTGAGATGACACACACATAGCGACGACACACACACACAGAGACGACAACACACAGAGAGAAGACACACGCACAGAGACGACACTCAAACAGAAAACAGCACACACACACACACATACACACACACTCGCAGAGAGGACACGCACATAGCGACGACACACATGCACAGAGACGACACACACACAGAGACGACAACACACAAGAGAAGATACACGCACAGAGACGACACACGCACAGAGACGACACACACACACACACACACACGCACACACAGAGACGAAACACACACACATAGAGACGATACATGCACAGGTACGATACACACACAGAGACAACTCACACACAGAGACGACGACACACACACACAGCGACGACACACAGAGACGACACACACACAGAGAGGAAACACGCGCAGAGATGACACACACAGAGACGGCACACACACAAACAGAGATGATACACACATACGGAGACGAAACAGCCATAGAGACGACACACGCACAGAGAAGATACACACACAGAGTCAACACACACACAGAGAGACGAGACACATAGACAAGAAATGACAAAAACACACATAGAGACGACACATACACACACAGATACGACACACACAGAGAGACGACACACGCGTAGATACAACAAACACACACACACAGAGACAACACCCACACAGAGACAACACACACAGAGAGACGACACACTCAAAAGTGACGACTTACACATAGAGAAGACACACACACGGAGACGACAAACACACAGAGACGACACACATAGAGAGATGACAAACACACACAGAGACGACAAACACACAGAAACAACACACACAAAGAGACGACACACAACACACAGATACGAAACACACAAAGAGACGACACATGCACAGAGACGACACACACACACACAGAGTCCACTAAAAAAAGAGAGACGACACATCCACAGAGATGACACACACATAGAGACGACACAAGCACAGACACGACACACGAACAGAGTCATAGCACAGAGACGACACACACAGACAGAGATGACACACATACAGAGACGAAACACACATAGAGACGACACATGCACAGAGACTATATACACACACAGAGACAACACACACAGAGAAACGAGACACACACACAGAAACGACACACACACAGAGAGAAGACACCCACACAGAGACGACACACACACACAGAGATGACAAACACACAGAGATGTAACACACATAGAGACGACACACGCACAGAGACGATACACACACAGAGACAACATACACAGAGATACGAGACACACACACAGAAACGACAAACAAACATAGAGACGACATACACAAAGAGATGACACACACACAGATACGAAACACACATAGAGACGACACATGCACATGGTGTGTGTGCACACGACGTGCACACGACACATGGGTGTGTCGTCTCTATGTGTGTTTTGTATCTGTGTGAGTGTGTGTCGTCTCTATGTGTGTTTTTGTCATTTCTTGTCTATGTGTCTCGTCTCTCTGTGTGTGTGTTGACGTCTCTCTGTGCGTATGATCAATTTAATTTTTTTTTAATTCAGTAGTTTTTCAGTAAGGACACTCGATATCCTAAAAGTGTTTGATTCAAACTTTTACCTTGAGAATCGATGTTGTTAGAAGAATTTCAAAAGGATCGTTTATGAGTGCTGGCGTATCTGATGAAATAATTTAGGTCGTATGATAATTTTTTTTTTTAATGCAGTAGTTTTTTTAGTAAGGACACTCGAGACAACACGCACACAGAGAGATCACACACACAGATACGAAACACACATAGAGACGACAGATGCATAGAGACAACACACACACACAGAGACGACACCCATACAGAGACGACACACACACACACAGAGAGATGACACACACACACAGAAATGACATACTCAAAGTGACGACTTACACATAGAGACGACACACACACACACACACAGAGACGAAAAACACACAGAGACGAGAGACATAGAGAGATGACACACACACAGAGAGACGACAAAAACACACAAACACAACACACACACACACAAAGAGACGACACACACACACACACAGATACGAAACACACAAAGAGACGACACACACACAGAGACGACACACACACACACACCCATAGAAACAACACACACACAGAGACGACAAAACATACAGAGAAGACACAAAAACAGAGACCACACACTCACATAGAGACGACACACACACACACACAAAGACAACAAACACAGAGACAACACACGCACAGAGACGACACACGCACAGAGACGACACACACACACACACACAAAGACAACAAGCACAGAGACAAAACGCACACAGAGACAAGACACAGAGACACTGAGATGACACACACATAGCGACGACACACACACACAGAGACGACAACACACAGAGAGAAGACACACGCACAGAGACGACACTCACACAGAAAACAGCACACACACACACACACACACATACACACACACTCGCAGAGACGACACGCACATAGCGACGACACACATGAACAGAGACGACACACACACAGAGACGACAACACACAAAGAGAAGATACACGTACAGAGACGACACACGCACAGAGACGACACACACACACACACACACACGCACACACAGAGACGAAACACACACACATAGAGACGACACATGCACAGGTACGATACACACACAGAGACAACTCACACACAGAGACGACGACATACACACACAGTGACGACACACAGAGACGACACACACACACAGAGAGGAAACACGCGCAGAGATGACACACACAGAGACGGCACACACACAAACAGAGATGATACACACATACGGAGACGAAACAGCCATAGAGACGACACACGCACAGAGAAGATACACACACAGAGTCAACACACACACACAGAGACGAGACACATAGACAAGAAATGACAAAAACACACATAGAGACGACACATACACACACAGATACGAAACACACATAGAGACGACACACGCGTAGATACAACAAACACACACACAGAGACAACACCCACACAGAGACAACACACACAGAGAGACGACACACTCAAAAGTGACGACTTACACATAGAGAAGACACACACACAGAGACGACAAACACACAGAGAAGACACACATAGAGAGATGACAAACACACACAGAGACGACAAACACACAGAAACAACACACACAAAGAGACGACACACAACACACAGATACGAAACACACAAAGAGACGACACATGCACAGAGACGACACACACACACACACACACAGAGTCCACTAAAAAAAAGAGAGACGACACATCCACAGAGATGACACACACATAGAGACGACACAAGCACAGACACGACACACGAACAGAGTCATAGCACAGAGACGACACACACAGACAGAGATGACACACATACAGAGACGAAACACACATAGAGACGACACATGCACAGAGACTATATACACACACAGAGACAACACACACAGAGAAACGAGACACACACACAGAAACGACACACACACAGAGAGAAGACACCCACACAGAGACAACACACACACACAGAGATGACAAACACACAGAGACGTAACACACATAGAGACGACACACGCACAGAGACGATACACACACAGAGACAACATACACAGAGATACGAGACACACACACAGAAACGACAAACACACATAGAGACGACATACACAAAGAGATGACACACACACAGATACGAAACACACATAGAGACGACACATGCACATGGTGTGTGTGCACACGACGTGCACACGACACATGGGTGTGTCGTCTCTATGTGTGTTTTGTATCTGTGTGAGTGTGTGTCGTCTCTATGTGTGTTTTTGTCATTTCTTGTCTATGTGTCTCGTCTCTCTGTGTGTGTGTTGACTCTGTGTGTGTATCGTCTCTTTGCATATGTCGTCTCTATGGCTGTTTCGTCTCCGTATGTGTGTATCATCTCTCTGTGTGTGTGTGCCGTCTCTGTGTGTGTCGTCTCTACGCGTGTGTTTTCTCTCTGTGTGTGTGTGTGTCGTCTCTGTGTGTGTCGTCACTGTGTGTGTGTGTCGTCGTCTCTGTGTGTGTGTTGTCTCTGTATGTGTATCGTCCCTGTGCATGTGTCGTCTCTATGTGTGTGTGTTTCGTCTCTGTGTGCGTGTGTGTGTGTGTGTGTGTATGTGTCGTCTCTGTGCGTGTGTCGTCTCTGTGCGTGTGTCTTCTCTCTGTGTGTTGTCGTCTCTGTGTGTGTGTCGTCTCTGTGCGTGTGTGTCGTCGCTATGTGCGTGTCGTCTCTGCGAGTGTGTGTGTGTGTGTGTGTGTGTGTGTGCTGTTTTCTTTGTGCGTGTCATCTCTGTGCGTGTGTCTTTTCTCTGTGTGTTGTCGTCTCTGTGTGTGTGTGTGTCGTCGCTATGTGTGTGTCGTCTCTGTGTCTGTGTGTGTTGTCTCTGTACGTGTATTGTCTCTGTGTTTGTTGTCTTTGTGTGTGTGTGTGTGTCGTTTCTATGAGAGTGTGTCGTCTCTGTATGTTTTTTTCGTCTCTGTGTCCGTATTTTCTCTATGTGTGTGTGTGTGTGTGTCGTCTCTGTGTGTGTGTCGTCTCTTTGTGTGTTTTGTATCTCTGTGTATGTGTGTGTGTGTGTGTGTGTGTCGTCTCTTTGTGTGTGTGTGTGTGTTGTCTCTGTGTTTTTTTGTCGTCTCTCTCTGTGTGTGTCGTCTCTCTATGTGTCTCGTCTCTGTGTGTTTTTCGTCTCTGTGTGTGTGTGTGTGTGTGTGTCGTCTCTATGTGTAAGTCGTCACTTTGAGTATGTCGTCTCTGTGCGTGTGTGTGTGTCATCTCTGTGTGTGTGTGTGTGTGTGTCGTCTCTGTGTGGGTGTCGTCTCTCTGTGTGTGTGTTGTCTCTATGCATGTGTCGTCTCTATGTGTGTTTCGCATCTGTGTGTGTGTTCTCTCTGTGTGCGTGTTGTCTCGAGTGTCCTTACTAAAAAAACTACTGCATTAAAAAAAAACTATCATACGACCTAAATTATTTCATCAGCACTCATAAACGATCCTTTTGAAATTCTGCTAACAACATCAATTCTCAAGGTAAAAGTTGGAAAACGGGCCAATCAGGTGTTACAATCATTTTGTTTTGCTCAAAATTCGAGAAAGCAATGACTGTTAGGCTAGTTTTTATTTTACATGATATTTCTAAAGCCAATTAAGATGAAAAAAATGTCTTCAAAGTCAAGGCACTCATAAACGATCCTTTTGAAATTCTTCTAACAACATCGATTCTCAAGGTAAGAAAAAAAAAAGTTCTGGATATTTTTGTCAGTTTGTAGTTTACGGACTAATATCAATATCAGTAACGAGCCCCTCTCCGAAATACCTTGTTCTTTATGTTAGACTTTGACTTTTCATTACAATTAAATTAAAAAATAAGTATTTTCAACTAGAAATAAGGAGCATCGTTAAAAAACTAAGACGAATGGAAATTACCCCGTATATGAAGTTAGCTACCCCCTCCGAAATACCTTGTTCTTTATGTTAGAGTTTGACTTTTCATTCCCAATTAAATTAAAAAATAAGCATTTTCAACTAGAAATAAGGAGCATCGTTAAAAACTAAGACGAATGGAAATTATCTTCGATTCTGAGCATTTTTGTTTCCCCTCCAAAATCGACCCCCTCCCCTGCCCTCAGAAAAGGGGGAAGGAGGGGCCTCTGAGCCTTGCCCTTGAGGCAGATCCCGTTTATTTTCGATTCTGAGTATTTTTTATTTTCCCTACAAAATTGACCCCCCCCTCCCCTGCCCTCAGAAATGGAGGAAGGAGGGGCCGTTTATTTTCGATTCTGAGTATTTTTGGTTTTCTCTCCAAAATTGACCCCCCCCCTCCCCTGCCCTCAGAAATGGGGAAAGGAGGGGCCGCTGAGCCTTCCCCTTGAGGCAGATCACGCTTTATTTTCGATTCTGAGCATTTTGATTTTCCCTCCAAAATCGACCCCCCCTCCCCTGCTCTCAGAAATGGGGGAAGGAGGGGCCTCTGAACCTTGCCCTTGAGGCAGATCCCGTTTATTTTCAATTCTGAGTATTTTTGGTCTTCCCTCCAAAATTGACCCCCCCCCCTCTCCTGCCCTTGAGGTAGATCCCTTTTATTTTCGATTCTGAGTATTTTTGGTTTTCCCTCCAAAATTGACCCCCCCCTCCCCTGCCCTGAGAAATGGGGGAACGAAGGACCTCTGAGCCTTCCCCTTGAGGCAGATCACATTTATTTTCGATTCTGAGTATTTTTGGTTTTCCCTCCCAAATTGACCCCCCCTCGCCTGCTCTCAGAAATGGGAGAAGGAGGGAACGTTAAACTATTTTAAATTGACAACACTGTCCAAACATCACAAGTGTATTATACAGTACACAATCACCCAATCTCCCCCAAAACACTTTTCAGCCATTTCTTGTTGAATTTTTTTATTTCTAAACTATTCTAAATTGACAACACATTGAAGTATTTGCAAATGTTAAACTCTTTTCTTATTTTCTCCACTTTAATAGGATCAAATTCGCAAATCCTATCTACCGATACATTCATATCAAACTATTGTTGGCTAAAGGCAATTATCCAGAACAAATCAGAGACCGCTCTTGATAGCACATACTTAAAAAATGGAACTGTGGATAACACATGGGTGATTGACAGCTTTCCCTAAAAAACCATTCCTAAATACGCAATTTGACAATCTCTATGGGAATTGCTTGGAATCGCCGTTAAACGTTCTTCATGATATTAAACCAGTAAAGAAGAAAAGAGTAGTGGCTATAGCAGTGCTAGAATCCAGACGAAGCATTCTACTACTAAGGATTAAGAGTTAAATTGATTTAAACTACATTTCAACGCTTGACTAAGCGGGTGACTTGCTAATTGCATCTGTGTTACCTGTTTATTGATATTTGTCGTCTGGGCGCACCTGTACACAGATTTTGCGAGAGCAAACCCTTGGTTTCAGCTATCCTTACACCGATTCGTTCTTTACATATAGCTCACTACCACAAACTCCTCCATGACCCAAGTTTGCCTGGGTCATGAGAGGTCTAACATTGCATATTCATGATATTAATTGGGTATTAGCAAATATCCCCGGATACAACAGAAATCATATGACTTGACACGACAGAAAGATACTTGATACGATACGACAGGACATAAAGTAATTGATAAAAATGGGTGAATAGTAGTTCATATTAATATATGTAATTAAGTTATAATTTCTTATAACTATTATATACTTCTTTAGATGGATTTTAGTCGTTGAAGAGTAAGGTAGAATTTGGAACAGGGGATGAAAATGGCCTTAGATCTTTGATTCAACAGAAATTGCAGTATCGAATCACCTTCCTTTAGTGGTAGGTCTTTTTTCAAAAACTGATACAACATAGCTACTTATAATATTAAGGTAGAATTATTTCGTTTTGGCTTTTGAAGGATACCACGATTACCAATTTGAGAAAGAGAACAAATATTTACATCTCATGATCTTTGCTACCCATCCTTCTTTAAATTTTTGGAGAAAATTGCACTTCAATTGAAAAATGCCTTTTTGGAACTAAGAAAAAAGAATTGTCCTCTCCTCCCTTAATTTATACGAATGGGACTCTCCTGATCTGTGCTTGGAAATTTTAGATTTTGATTGAAAGGAACACATTGCAATTGACATCGTACTTACGGGTTCAAGATGTGGAGTTGCTCAGCAGTGCTCTACAAGCTCAAACTTCCACATTTTGTCCTTAAAAACCACTTGCTTTCTGATCCCTTCGCAACTACCAATCATTTATTATGAAAGGGTAAGATATTATTCTGCAAATGGAAATTTGAAACTTGCAGCAGTGAGTTCTACGCCCAAGAGCGACCCAATAATAATAGTTTGACAATCATCTCCCTATATTATATTCCATCCTTAGTGAGACCTACCGTAGAGATTACCAGCTCATAATTATGTACAGAAATGTGGAATTTTTTCTTTTTCCCAAGGAAAAGAAACCACGGATGCGTCAATTTATTTTGTTATTCCAATCACATTCAACTATTTGGCTTTGATATTTGGAAGGGAGTTTATATGAATTCAAAGCTCTAATGAAAGTTTGTAATGACAGGCAAGATTGTGCCAAAAGATAGTGGCTTATTAATATTTTCTTGCACCAAACTAAGATTTTACCATAAGATTTTAGTAGGGAGGCCTCATGAGTTAATGGGCGAACACCGTGCTGTCATCTATAATTGAGTCTAACGCTGACAGGTAATAATTTATTCCAGGTTTATTGATCCACGAAGGGGGACAAAATTGATTCAAATAATCGAGGGGAATTATTGATCCACGAAAGGGGAATTAAGAAACAATATGGCTTCTTTGATCTTTAGGTCTGAGAGATATCAGGTCTTTAGTGACAGAGATAAATGAATATTCTATTTTTAAATTTGGCTTCTCTGATCTTTAGACTTAGCGATAAATTAATATTCAATCGAAACCTTAATAGTATAGCTAGGAGCACCTATGAGATGAAGAGATTAACGCGGGAAATAGTTTCCTGGGAATTTCAAATGTGATAGCGCAGGGATGCCGAAACAAAGGAACACGAAAGAAATTGCTTTTAGGGGACTATTTGGGCGAAACAGTTTGAGACATTTTAGAAGATAATTTAGGCGAAACAGTTTGAGACATTTTAGAAGATGATTTAGAAGATGATTTGGGGTGAAACTCTGTGGTCGTTATAATACACAAGTTCCATTTGAACAGTGTTGTGATGTTCTCTACCCCAACCCCAAAGGCCCTCTGAGCCCCAAATGCCCCCCGAGCCCCCAAATACCCCCAAAGATTCCCCGGAACCTCAGAACCCCCGGGCCCCCAAAGGCCCCAGGCCCCAAAGAGCCTCCCGGGCCCCCATAGACCCCCCAAGCCCCCAAAGGGCCCCCAGGCCCCCAAATGCCGCGGACCCCCAAAGGCCCCCCGAGCCTCATCCTTTCACCAAAAATTTACTTTACAACTTATTTAATACCCCAACACCAAGCAATACTTTTCAAAGGCTTTATTATATCTTTTCAGAACAAGTTCATTACATAATGTCCCTCCTAAACCCATTTTACAAGTTGAAGTACTCATCCTTCCACACACTACTTTACCTTACGGCTTTTTGCATACCCCAACACCAAGCAATACATTTCAAAAGGCTTTTTATATTATTTCAGAACAAGTTCTTTTCTTAATTTCCCTCCTAAACCAATTTACAAGTTGAAGTATCCATCCTTTTCTCCCACATACAAACAGAAAAAGACAGGCCTTAGACATAGAAACCAACAAAGACAGACACATCAGACATACAAACCAACAAAGACAAACACTTCAGACATACAAACAGGGAAAGACAGACACTTCAGACATACAAAACAACAAAGACAGACACTTCAGACATACAAACAGGAAAGACAGACACTTCAGACATACAAACAACAAAGACAGACACTTCAGACATACAAACCAACAAAGACAAACACTTCAGACATACAAACAGAGAAAGACAAACACTTTAGACATACAAACAGGGAAAGACAGACACTTAAGACATACAAACCAACAAACACAAGCACTTTAGACATACAAACCAACAAAGACAGACACATCAGACATACAAACCAACAAAGACAAACGCTTCAGACATACGAACAGAGAAAGACAGACACTTTAGACATACAAACCAACCAAACACAAGCACTTTAGACATACAAACCAACAAAGACAGACACATCAGACAAGCAAACGAACAAGACAAACACTTTAGACATACAAACCAACAAAGACAGACACTTCAGACATACAAATCAACAAAGACAGACACTTCTAACATACACACCAAGAATATAAACACAGACAAACAAACAGAGAAAGACATGCACTTTAGACATACAAACTAACAGACAAACACTTCAGACATACAAACCAACAAAGACAAACACTTCAGACATAAAAACACAGAAAGACAAACACTTTAGACATACAAACAGAGAAAGACAGACACTTCAGACATACAAACCAACAAAGACAGACACTTCAGACATAAAAACAGAGAAAGACAAACACTTTAGACATACAAGCAGGAAAGAAGACACTTAAGACATACAAACCAACAAACACAAGAACATTTAGACATACAAACAACAAAGACAGACACATCAGACATACAAACCAACAAAGACAAACGCTTCAGACATACGAACAGAGAAAGACAGACACTTTAGACATACAAACCAACAAACACAAGCACTTTAGACATACAAACCAACAAAGACAGACACATCAGACAAGCAAACGAACAAAGAAAAATACTTTAGACATACAAACCAACAAAGACAGACACTTCAGACACACAAATTAACAAAGACAGACACTTCTAACATACACACCAAGAAATATAAACACTACAGACATACAAACAGAGAAAGACATGCACTTTAGACATACAAACTAACAGAAAAACACTTCAGACATACAAACCAACAAAGACAAACACTTCAGACATACAAACACAGAAAGACAAGCACTTTAGACATACAAACCAACAAAGACGGAAACATCAGACATACAAACCAACAAAGACAAACACTTCGGACATACAAACAAACAAAGACAGACACTTCAGACATACATACCAAGAAAGATAAACACTACAGACATACAAACAGAGAAAGACATGCACGTTAGACATACAAACTAACAGACAAACACTTCAGACATACAACCAACAAAGACAAACACTTCAGACAACAAACAGAGAAAGACAAACACTTTAGACATACAAACAGAGAAAGACAGACACTTCAGACATACAAACCAACAAAGACAGACACTTCAGACATAAAAACAGAGAAAGACAAGCACTTAAGACATAAAAACCAACAAAGACAAACACTTCAGACATACAAACCAACAAAGACAAACACTTCAGACATAAAAACCAACAAAGGCAGACACTTCACACATACAAACCAACAAAGACAGACACTTTAGACATACAAACCAGCAAAGACAGACACTTTAGACATACAAACAGAGAAAGAAAGGCACTTCAGACATATAAACAGAGAAAGACAGACACTTTAGATACACAAACAGAGAAAGAAAGGCACTTCAGACATACAAACAGAGAAAGACAGACACTTTAGACATACAAACAGAGAAAAGACAGATACTTCAGACAAGCAAACCAACGAAGACAAACACTTCAGACATACAAACCAACAAAGACAGACACTTCAGACAAGCAAACCAACAAAGACAACACTTTAGACATACAAACCAACAAGAAAGACACTTCAGACATTTAAACCAACAAAGACAGACACATCAGACATACAAACCAACAAAGACAAACACTTCAGAGATGCAAACCAACAAAGACAGACACTTCACACATACAAACCAACAAAGACAGACACTTCAGACCTACAAACAAACAAAGACAGACACTTCAGACAAGCAAACCAACAAAGACAAACACTTTAGACATACAAACAGAGAAAGACAAGACACTTTAGACATAAAAACCAAATAGACAGACACTTAAGACACACAAACAGAGAAATACAAGCACTTTAGACATACAAACCAACAAAGACAGACACTTCAGACATACAAACAGAGAAAGACAGACACTTTAGACATACAAACAGAAAAAGACAAGCACTTTAGACATACAAACCAGAAAAGACAGACACTTTAGACATACAAACAGAGAAAGACAGGCACTTCAGATATACAAACAGAGAAAGACAGACACTTTAGACATACAAACAGAGAAAGAAGGGTACTTCAGACATACGAACAGAGAAAGACAAGCACTTTAGACATACAAACCAACAAAGACAGACACTTTAGACATACAAAGAGAGAAAGACAGACACTTTAGACATACAAACAGAGAAAGACAGACACTTCAGACATACAAACCAACAGAAACAGTCACTTCAGACATACAAACAGAGAAAGACAAGCACTTTAGACATACAAACCAACAATGACAGACACTTCAGACATACAAACCAACAAAGACAAACACTTCAGACATATAAAGCAACAAAGACAGACACTTCACGCATACAAACCAACAAAGACAAGCACCTTAGACATACAAACATATAAAGACAGACACTTCAGACATACAAACAGAGAAAGACAAGCACTTTAGACATACAAACCAAAAAAGACAGACACTTCAGACATACAAACAGAGAAAGACAGACACTTTAGACATACAAACAGAGACAGACCAGCACTTTAGACATACAAACCAGCAAAGACAGACACTTTAGACATACAAACAGAGAAAGAAAGGCACTTCAGACATATAAACAGAGAAAGACAGACACTTTAGACATACAAACAGAGAAAGAAAGGCACTTCAGACATACGAACAGAGAAGACAGCACTTTAGACATACAAACCAACAAAGACAGACACTTCAGACACACAAACCAACAAAGATAAACACTTCAGACATACAAACAGAGAAAGACAGACACTTAGACATACAAACAGAGAAAGACAGATACTTCAGACAAGCAAACCAACGAAAGACAAACACTTCAGACATACAAACCAACAAAGAGAGACACTTCAGACAAGCAAACCAACAAAGACAACACTTTAGACATACAAACCAACAAAGACAGACACTTTAGACATACAAACCAACAAAGACAGACACATCAGATAAACAAACCAACAAAGACAAACACTGCAGAGATACAAACCAACAAAGACAGACACTTCACACATACAAACCAACAAAGACAGACACTTCAGACATAGCAAACCAACAAAGACAGCACTTTAGACATAAAAACCAACATAGACAGACACTTAAGACACACAAACAACAAATACAAGACACTTCAGACATACAAACCAACAAAGACAGACACTTCAGACATACAAAACAGAGAAAGAGTCACTTTAGACATACAAACCAACAAAGACAGACACTTCAGACATACAAACAGAGAAAGACAGACACTTTAGACATACAAACAGAAAAAAAAGCACTTTAGACATACAAACCAGAAAAGACAGACACTTCAGACATACAAACAGAGAAAGACAGGCACTTCAGACACACAAACAGAGAAAGACAGACACTTTAGAGGTACAAACAGAGAAAGACAGGCACTTCAGACATACGAACAGAGAAAGACAAGCACTTTAGACATACAAAGCAACAAAGACAGACACTTCAGACATACAAACAGAGAAAGACAGACACTTCAGACATACAAACCAACAGAAACAGTCACTTCAGACATACAAACAGAGAAAGACAAGCACTTTAGACACACAAACCAACAATGACAGACACTTCAGACATACAAAGCAACAAAGACAGACGCTTCACACATACAAACAACAAAGACAGCACCTTAGACATACAACCAACAAAGACAGACACTTCAGACATACAAACCAACAAAGACAAACACTTCAGACATACGAACAGAGAAAATCAAGCACTTTAGACATACAAACCAACAAAGACAGACACTTCAGACATACAAAGCAACAAAGACAGACACTTCACACATACAAACCAACAAAGAAAGGCACCTTAGACATACAAACAACAAAGACAGACACTTCAGACATACAAACAACAAAGACAAACACTTCAGACATACGAACAGAGAAAATCAAGCACTTTAGACATACAAACCAACAAAGACAAACACTTCAGACATACAAAGCAACAAAGACAGACACTTCACACACACAAACCACAAAGACAGGCACTTAGACATACAAACCAACAAAGACAGACACTTCAGACATACAAACCAACAAAGACAAACACTTCAGACATACAAAGCAACAAAGACAGACACTTTGCACATACAAACCAACAAAGACAAGCACCTTAGACATACAAACCAACAAAGACAGACACTTTAGATATACAAACCAACACAGACAAATACTTCAGACATACAAACAGAGAAAGGCAGACACTTCAGACATACAAACAACAAAAACAGACACTTCAGACATACGAACTAACAAAGACAAACACTTCAGACATACAAACAGAGAAAGACAAACACTTTAGACATACAAACTGAGAAAGACAGACACTTCAGACATACAAACCAAAAAAGACAAGCACTTTAGACATACAAACAAACAAAGACAGACACATCAGACATACAACCAAGAAAAACATACACTTTAGACATGTAAACCAACAAAGACAGACACTTCAAACATACAAACCAAGAAAGATAAAAACTACGGACATACAAAAAGAGGAAGACATGTACTTTGGACATACAAACTAACAAAGACAGACAGTTCAGACATACAAACCAACATAGACAAACACTTCAGACACACAAACAAAGAAAGACAAACACTTTAGACTATACAAACAGAGAAAGCCAGACACTTCAGACATACAAAACAACAAAACAGACACTTCAGAAATACAAACAGAGAAAACAAGCACTTTAGACATACAAACCAACAAAGACAGACACTTCAGACATACAAACCAACAAAGACAAACACTTCAGACATACAAACAAGAAAGACAGACACTTCAGACATACAAAACCAACAGAGAGTCACTTCAGACATACACACAGAGAAAGACAAGCACTTTAGACATACAAACCCACAATAACAGACACTTCACACATACAAACCAACAAAGACAGACACTTCAGACAAGCAAACCAACAAAGACAAACATTTCAGACATACAAACAACAAAGACAGACACTTCAGACAAGGAAACCAACAAAGACAAACACTTTAGACATACAAACCAACAAAGACAGAAACTTTAGAAATACAAACCACAAAGACAGACACATCAGACAAACAAACCAACAAAGACAAACACTTCAGACATACAAACGAACAAAGACATACACTTCAGACCAGCAAACGAACAAAGACAACACTTTAGACATACAAACCAACAAAGACAGACACTTCAGACATACAAACCAAACAAAGAAAAACACTTTCAGACATACAAAGAGAGAAAGACATGCACTTTAGACATACAAACGTACAAAGACAGACACTTCAGACATACAAACAAAGAAAGACAAGCACTTTAGACATACAAACCAAAAAAGACAGACACTTCAGACATACAAACAGAGAAAGACAGACACTTTAGACATACAAACAAGAGACAGACAAGCACTTTAGACATACAAACCAGCAAAGAAACACACTTTAGACATACAAACAGAGAAAGAAAGCACTTCAGACATATAAACAGAGAAAGACAGACACTTTAGACATACACACAGAGAAAGAAGGCACTTCAGACATACGAACAGAGAAAGACAAGCACTTTAGACATACAAACCAACAAAGACAGACACTTCAGACATACAAACCAACAAAGACAAACTCTTCAGACATACAAAGCAACAAAGACAGACACTTCACACATACAAACCAACAAAGACAGACACTTAGACAAGGAAACCAACAAAGACAAACCTTCAGACATACAAACCAACAGAGACAGACACTTCAGACATACAAACAACAAAGACAGACACTTCAGACAACAAACCAACAAAGACAAACACTTCAGACATACAAACCAACAAAGACAGACACTTCAGACAAGCAAACGAACAAAGACAAACACTTTAGACATACAAACCAACAAAGACAGACACTTCAGACATACAAACCCAACAAAGACAAACACTTCAGACATACAAAGAGAGAAAGACATGCACTTTAGATTTACAAACGAACAAAGACAGACACTTCAGACATACAAACAGAGAAAGACAAGCACTTTAGACATACAAACCAAAAAAGACAGACACTTCAGACATACAAACAGAGAAAGACAGACACTTTAGACATACAAACAGAGACAGACAAGCACTTTAGACATACAAACCAGCAAAGACACACACTTTAGACATACAAACAGAGAAAGAAAGGCACTTCAGACATATAAACAGAGAAAGACAGACACTTTAGACATACACACAGAGAAAGAAAGGCACTTCAGACATACGAACAGAGAAAGACAAGCACTTTAGACATACAAACCAACAAAGACAGACACTTCAGACATACAAACCAACAAAGACAAACACTTCAGACATACAAACAAACAAAGACAGACACTTCAGACAAGCAAACCAACGAAGACAAACACTTCAGACATACAAACCAACAAAGACAGACACTTCAGACAAGCAAACCAACAAAGACAAACACTTTAGACATACAAACCAACAAAGACAGACACTTCAGACATTTAAACCAACAAAGACAGACACATCAGACATACAAACCAACAAAGACAAACACTTCAGACATGCAAACCAACAAAGACAGACACTTCACACATACAAACCAACAAAGACAGACACTTCAGACCTACAAACAAACAAAGACAGACACATCAGACATACAAACCAACAAAGACAAACACTTTAGACATACAAACAGAGAAAGACAAGCACTTTAGACATAAAAACCAACATAGACAGACACTTAAGACATACAAACAGAGAAAGACAAGCACTTTAGACATACAAACCAACAAAGACAGACACTTCAGACATACAAACAGAGAAAGAGAGTCAACTTTAGACATACAAACCAACAAAGACAGACACTTCAGACATACAAACAGAGAAAGACAGACACTTTAGACAACCAAACAGAGAAAGACAAGCACTTTAGACATACAAACCAGAAAAGACAGACACTTTAGACATACAAACAGAGAAAGACAGGCACTTCAGACACACAAACAGAGAAAGACAGACACTTTAGACATACAAACAGAGAAAGACAGGCACTTCAGACATACGAACAGAGAAAGACAAGCACTTTAGACATACAAACGAAAAAGACAGACACTTTAGACATACAAACAGAGAAAGACAGACACTTCAGACATACAAACCAACAGAAACAGTCACTTCAGACATACAAACAGAGAAAGACAAGCACTTTAGACATACAAACCAACAATGACAGACACTTCAGACATACAAACCAACAAAGACAAACACTTCAGACATACAAAGCAACAAAGACAAACACTTCACACATACAAACCAACAAAGACAGGCACCTTAGACATACAAACCAACAAAGACAGACACTTTAGACATACAAACCAACAAAGACAAATACTTCAGACATACAAACAGAGAAAGACAGACACTTCAGACATACAAACAACAAAAACAGACACTTCAGACATACAAACCAACAAAGACAAACACTTCAGACATACAAACAGAGAAAGACAAACACTTTAGACATACAAACAGAGAAAGACAGACACTTCAGACATACAAACCAAAAAGACAAGCACTTTAGACATACAAACAAACAAAGACAGACACTTCAGACATACAAACCAACAAAGACAACACTTTAGACATGCAAACCGACAAAGACAGACACTTCAAACATACAAACCAAGAAAGATAAAAACTACAGACATACAAAAAGAGGAAGACATGCACTTTAGACATATAAACTAACAAAGACAGACACTTCAGACATACAAACCTACATAGACAAACACTTCAGACACACAAACAGAGAAAGACAAACACTTTAGACATACAAACAGAGAAAGCCAGACACTTCAGTCATACAAACCAACAAAGACAGACACTTCAGACATACAAACAGAGAAAATCAAGCACTTTAGACATACAAACCAACAAAGACAGACACTTCAGACATACAAACTAACAAAGACAAACTCTTCAGACATACAAAGCAACAAAGACAGACACTTCACACATACAAACCAACAAAGACAGACACTTCAGACATACAAACAAACAAAGACAGACACTTCAGACAAGCAAACCAACAAAGACAAACACTTCAGACATACAAACAACAAAGACAGACACTTCAGACAAGCAAACCAACAAAGACAAACACTTTAGACATACAAACCAACAAAGACAGACACTTTAGAAATACAAACCAACAAAGACAGACACATCAGACAAACAAACCAACAAAGACAAACACTTCAGACATACAAACGAACAAAGACAGACACTTCAGACATACAAACAAACAAAGACAGACACTTCAGACAAGCAAACCAACAAAGACAAACACTTCAGACATACAAACGAACAAAGACATACACTTCAGACCAGCAAACGAACAAAGACAAACACTTTAGACATACAAACCAACAAAGACAGACACTTAAGACATACAAACCCAACAAAGACAAACACTTCAGACATACAAACGAGACAAAGACAAGCACTTTAGACATACAAACGACAAAGACAGACACTTCAGACATACAAACAAGAAAGACAAGCACTTTAGACATACAAACCAAAAAAGAAAGACACTTCAGAAATACAAACAGAGAAAGACAGACACTTTAGACATACAAACAGAGACAGACATGCACTTTAGACATACAAACCAGCAAAGACACACACTTTAGACATACAAACAGAGAAAGAAAGGCACTTCAGACATATAAACAGAGAAAGACAAACACTTTAGACATACAAACAGAGAAAGAAAGGCACTTCAGACATACGAACAGAGAAAGACAAGCACTTTAGACATACAAACCAACAAAGACAGACACTTCAGACATACAAACCAACAAAGACAAACACTTCAGACATACAAGCAGAGAAAGACAGACACTTCAGACAAGCAAACCAACGAAGACAAACACTTCAGACATACAAAACAACAAAGACAGACACTTCAGACAAGCAAACCAACAAAGACAAACACTTTAGACATACAAACCAACAAAGACAGACACTTCAGACATAAAAACCAACAAAGACAGACACATCAGAAATACAAACCAACAAAACACTTCAGACATGCAAACCAACAAAGACAGACACTTCAGACATACAAACCAACAAAGACAAACACTTCAGACATACAAGCAGAGAAAGACAGACACTTCAGACAAGCAAACCAACAAAGAAAAACACTTTAGACATACAAACAGAGAAAGACAAGCACTTTAGACATACAAACCAACATAGACAGACACTTAAGACATACAAACAGAGAAATACAAGCACTTTAGACATCACAAACCAACAAAGACAGACACTTCAGACATACAAACAGAGAAAGAGAGTCACTTTAGACATACAAACCAACAAAGACAGACACTTCAGACATACAAACAGAGAAAGACAGACACTTTAGACATACAAACAGAGAAAGACAAGCACTTTAGACATACAAACAGAAAAGACAGACACTTTAGACACACAAACAGAGAAAGACAGGCACTTCAGACATACAAACCAGACAAAGACAGACACTTTAGACATACAAACAGAGAAAGACAGGCACTTCAGACATACGAACAGAGAAAGACAAGCACTTTAGACATACAAACAACAAAGACAGACACTTTAGACATACAAACAGAGAAAGACAGACACTTCAGACATACAAACAGAGAAAGACAGACACTTTAGACATACAAACAGAGAAAGACAGACACTTCAGACATACAAACCAACAGAAACAGTCACTTCAGACATACAAACAGAGAAAGACAAGCACTTTAGACATACAAACCAACAAGACAGACACTTCAGATACAAACAACAAAGACAGACACTTCACACATACAAACCAGACAAAGACAGGCACTTAGACATACAAACCAACAAAGACAGACACTTCAGACATACAAACCAACAAAGACAACACTTCAGACATACGAACAGAGAAAGATCAAGCACTTTAGACATACAAACCAACAAAGACAGACACTTCAGACATACAAATCAACAAAGACAAACACTTCAGACATACAAACCAACAAAGACAGGCACCTTAGACATACAAACCAACAAAGACAGACACTTCAGACATACAAACCAACAAAGACAAACACTTCAGACATACAAACAGAGAAAATCAAGCACTTTAGACATACAAACCAACAAAGACAAACACTTCAGACATAAAAAGCAACAAAGACAGACACTTCACACACACACAAACCAACAAAGACAGGCACCTTAGACATACAAACCAACAAAGACAGACACTTCAGACATACAAACCAACAAAGACAAACACTTCAGACATACGAACAGAGAAAATCAAGCACTTTAGACATACAAACCAACAAAGACAGACACTTCAGACATACAAACCAACAAAGACAAACACTTCAGACATACAAAGCAACAAAGACAGACACTTCGCACATACAAACCAACAAAGACAAGCACCTTAGACATACAAACCAACAAAGACAGACACTTTAGACATACAAACCAACACAGACAAATACTTCAGACATACAAACAGAGAAAGACAGACACTTCAGACATACAAACTAACAAAGACAAACACTTCAGACATACAAACAGAGAAAGACAAACACTTTAGACATACAAACAGAGAAAGACAGACACTTCAGTCATACAAACCAAAAAAGACAAGCACTTTAGACATACAAACAAACAAAGACAGACACATCAGACATACAAACCAACAAAGACATACACTTTAGACATGCAAACCAACAAAGACAGACACTTCAAACATACAAACCAAGAAAGATAAAAACTACAGACATACAAAAAGAGGAAGACATGCACTTTAGACATACAAACTAACAAAGACAGACACTTCAGACATACAAACCAACATAGACAAACACTTCAGACACACAAACAAAGAAAGACAAACACTTTAGATATACAAACAGAGAAAGCCAGACACTTCAGACATACAAAACAACAAAGACAGACACTTCAGACATACAAACAGAGAAAATCAAGCACTTTAGACATACAAACCAACAAAGACAGACACTTCAGACATACAAACCAACAAAGACAAACACTTCAGACATACAAACAGAGAAAGACAGACACTTAGACATACAAACAGAGAAAGACAGACACTTCAGACATACAAACCAACAGAGAGTCACTTCAGACATACAAACAGAGAAAGACAAGCACTTTAGACATACAAACCAACAATGACAGACACTTCAGACATACAAACCAACAAAGGCAAAGACTTCAGACATACAAAGCTACAGACAGACACTTTACACATACAAACCAACAAAGACAGGCACCTTAGACATACAAACCAACAAAGACAGACACTTTAGACATACAAACCAACAAAGACAAATACTTCAGACATACAAACAGAGAAAGACAGACACTTCAGACATACAAAGAACAAAAACAGACACTTCAGACATACAAACCAACAAAGACAAACACTTCAGACATACAAACAGAGAAAGACAAACACTTTAGACATACAAACAAAGAAAGACAGACACTTCAGACATACAAACCAAAAAGACAAGCACTTTAGACATACAAACAAACAAAGACAGACACATCAGACATACAAACCAACAAAGACAAACACTTTAGACATGCAAACCAACAAAGACAGACACTTCAAACATACAAACCAAGAAAGATAAAAACTACAGACATACAAAAAGAGGAAGACATGCACTTTAGACACATAAACTAACAAAGACAGACACTTCAGACATACAAACCTACATAGACAAACACTTCAGACACAGAAACAGAGAAAGACAAACACTTTAGACATACAAACAGAGAAAGCCAGACACTTCAGTCATACAAACCAACAAAGACAGACACTTCAGACATACAAACAGAGAAAATCAAGCACTTTAGACATACAAACCAACAAAGACAGACACTTCAGACATACAAACCAACAAAGACAAACTCTTCAGACATACAAACCAACAAAGACAGACACTTCACATATACAAACCAACAAAGACAGACACTTCAGACATACAAGCAAACAAAGACAGACACTTCAGACAAGCAAACGAACAAAGACAAACACTTCAGACATACAAACAACAAAGACAGACACTTCAGACAAGCAAACCAACAAAGACAAACACTTTAGACATACAAACCAACAAAGACAGACACTTTAGAAATACAAACCAACAAAGACAGACACATCAGACAAACAAACCAACAAAGACAAACACTTCAGACATACAAACGAACAAAGACAGACACTTCAGACATACAAACAAACAAAAACAGACACTTCAGACAAGCAAACCAACAAAGACAAACACTTCAGACATACAAACCAACAAAGACAGACACTTCAGACCAGCAAACAAACAAAGACAAACACTTTAGACATACAAACCAACAAAGACAGACACTTAAGACATACAAACCCAACAAAGACAAACACTTCAGACATACAAAGAGAGAAAGAAATGCACTTTAGACATACAAACGAACAAAGCCAGACACTTCAGACATACAAACAGAGAAAGACAAGCACTTTAGACATACAAACCAAAAAAGACAGACACTTCAGAAATACAAACAGAGAAAGACAGACACTTTAGACATACAAACAGAGACAGACAAGCACTTTAGACAAACAAACCAGCAAAGACACACACTTTAGACATACAAACAGAGAAAGAAAGGCACTTCAGACATATAAACACAGAAAGACAGACACTTTAGACATACATACAGAGAAAGAAAGGCACTTTAGACATACGAAAAGAGAAAGACAAGCACTTTAGACATACAAACCAACAAAGACAGACACTTCAGACATACAAACCAACAAAGACAAACACTTCAGACATACAAACAGAGAAAGACAGACACTTCAGACAAGCAAACCAACGAAGACAAACACTTCAGACATACAAACCAACAAAGACAGACACTTCTGACAAGCAAACCAACAAAGACAAACACTTTAGACATACAAACCAACAAAGACAGACACTTCAGACATTTAAACCAACAAAGACAGACACATCAGACATACAAACCAACAAAGACAAACACTTCAGACATGCAAACCAACAAAGACAGACACTTCAAACATACAAACCAACAAAGACAGACACTTCAGACCTACAAACAAACAAAGACAGACACTTCAGACAAGCAAACCAACAAAGACAAACACTTTAGACATACAAACAGAGAAAGACAAGCACTTTAGACATACAAACCAACAAAGACAGACACTTCAGACATACAAACCAAGAAATACAAGCACTTTAGACACACAAACCAACAAAGACAGACACTTCAGACATACAAACAGAGAAAGAGAGTCACTTTAGACATACAAACCAACAAAGACAGACACTTCAGACATAAAAACAGAGAAAGACAGACACTTAAGACAACCAAACAGAGAAAGACAAGCACTTTAGACATACAAACCAGAAAAGACAGACACTTTAGACACACAAACAGAGAAAGACAGGCACTTCAGACACACAAACAGAGAAAGACAGACACTTTAGACATACAAACAGAGAAAGACAGGCACTTCAGAAATACGAACAGAGAAAGACAAGCACTTTAGACATACAAACGAACAAAGACAGACATCTTTAGACATACAAACAGAGAAAGACAGACACTTCAGACATACAAACCAACAGAAACAGTCACTTCAGACATACAAACAGAGAAAGACAAGCACTTTAGACATACAAACCAACAATGACAGCACTTCAGACATACAAACCAACAAACACAAACACTTCAGACATACAAAGCAACAAAGACAGACACTTCACACATACAAACCAACAAAGACAGGCACCTTAGACATACAAACCAACAAAGACAGACACTTCAGACATACAAACCAACAAAGACAAACACTTCAGACATACGAACAGAGAAAATCAAGCATTTTAGACATACAAACCAACAATGACAGACACTTCAGACATACAAACCAACAAAAACAAACACTTCAGACATACAAAGCAACAAAGACAAACACTTCACACTTACAAACCAACAAAGACAGGCACCTTAGACATACAAACCAACAAAGACAGACACTTTAGACATACAAACCAACAAAGACAAATACTTCAGACATACAAACAGAGAAAGACAGACACTTCAGACATACAAACAAAAAAAACAGACACTTCAGACATACAAACCAACAAAGACAAACACTTCAGACATACAAACAGAGAAAGACAAACGCTTTAGACATACAAACAGAGAAAGACAGACACTTCAGACATACAAACCAAAAAAGACAAGCACTTTAGACATACAAACAAACAAAGACAGACACATCAGACATACAAACCAACAAAGACAAACACTTTAGACATGCAAACCAACAAAGACAGACACTTCAAACATACAAACCAAGAAAGATAAAAACTACAGACATACAAAAAGAGGAAGACATGCACTTTAGACATACAAACTAACAAAGACAGACACTTCAGACATACAAACCAACATAGACAAACACTTCAGACACACAAACAGAGAAAGCCAAACGCTTTAGACCTACAAACAGAGAAAGCCAGACACTTCAGACATACAAAACAACAAAGACAGACACTTCAGACATACAAACAGAGAAAATCAAGCACTTTAGACGTACAAACCAACAAAGACAGACACTTCAGACATACAAACCAACAAAGACAAACTCTTCAGACATACAAAGCAACAAAGACAGACACTTCACAAATACAAACCAACAAAGACAGACACTTCAGACATACAAACAAACACAGACAGACACTTCAGACAAGCAAACCAACAAAGACAAACACTTCAGACATACAAACAACAAAGACAGACATTCAGACAAGCAAACCAACAAAGACAAACACTTTAGACATACAAACCAACAAAGACAGACAGTTTAGACATACAAACCAACAAAGACAGACACATCAGACAAACAAACCAACAAAGAGAAACACTTCAGACATACAAACCAACAAAGACAGACACTTCACACATACAAACCAACAAAGACAGATACTTCAGACATACAAACAAACAAAGACAAACACTTCAGACAAGCAAACCAACGAAGACAAACACTTCAGACATACAAACCAACAAAGACAGACACTTCAGACAAGCAAACGAACAAAGACAAACACTTTAGACATACAAACAGAGAAAGACAAGCACTTTAGACATACAAACAAAAAAATACAGACACTTCAGACAACCAAACAGAGAAAGACAAGCAGTTTAGACATACAAACAAAAAACACAGACACTTCAGACATACAAACAGAGAAAGACAGACACTTTAGACATACAAACAGAGACAGACAAGCACTTTAGACATACAAACCAGCAAAGACAGAAACTTTAGACATAAAAACAGAGAAAGAAAGGCATTTCAGACATATAAACAGAGAAAGACAGACACTTTAGACATACAAACAGAGAAAGAAAGACACTTCAGACAAGCAAACCAAAGAAAGAAAACACTTCAGACATACAAACCAACAAAGACAGACACTTCAGACATACAAACCAACAAAGACAAACACTTTAGACATACAAACAGAGAAAGACAGACACTTCAGACAAGCAAACCAACGAAAGAAAACACTTCAGACATACAAACCAACAAAGACAGACACTTCAGACAAACAAACCAACAAAGACAAACACTTTAGACATACAAACCAGCAGACAGACACTTCAGACATTTAAACCAACAAAGACAGACACATCAGACATACAAACCAACAAAAACAAACACTTCAGACATGCAAACCAACAAAGACAGACACTTCACACATACAAACCAACAAAGACAGACACTTCAGACCTACAAACAAACAAAGACAGACACTTCAGACAAGCAAACCAACAAAGACAAACACTTCAGACATACAAACAGAGAAAGACAAGCACTTTAGACATACAAACCAACATAGACAGACACTTAAGACATACAAACAGAGAAATACAAACACTTTAGACATACAAACCAACACAGACACTTCAGACATACAAACAGAGAAAGAGAGTCACTTTAGACATACAAACCAACAAAGACAGACACTTCAGACATACAAACAGAGAAAGACAGACACTTTAGACATACAAACAGAGAAAGACAAGCACTTTAGACATACAAACCAGAAAAGACAGACACTTTAGACTTACAAACAGAGAAAGACAGGCACTTCAGACATACAAACAGAGAAAGACAGACACTTTAGACATACAAACAGAGAAAGACAGGCACTTCAGACATACGAACAGAGAAAGACAAGCTCTTGAGACATACAAACCAACAAAGACAGACACTTCAGACATACAAACAGAGAAAGACAGACACTTTAGACATACAAACAGAGAAAGACAGACACTTCAGACATACAAACCAACAGAAACAGTCACTTCAGACATACAAACAGAGAAAGACAAGCACTTTAGACACACAAACCAACAATGACAGACACTTAAGACACACAAACCATCAAAACAAACACTTCAGACATACAAACCAACAAAGACAGACACTTCACACATACAAACCAACAAAGACAGACAGTTCAGACATACAAACAACAAAACAAACACTTCAGACATACAAACGGAGAAAGACAGACACTTTAAACATACAAACAGAGAAAGATAAGCACTTTAGACAAACAAAACAGCAAAGACAGACACTTTAGACATACAAACAGAGAAAGACAGGCACTTTAGACATACAAACCAACAAAGACAGACACTTCAGACATACAAACAGAGAAAGACAGACACTTTAGACATACAAACCAACAAAGACAAACACTTCAGACATACGAACAGAGAAAGACAGACACTTCAGACATACAAACCAACAAAGACAAACACTTTAGACATACAAACAGAGAAAGACAAGCACTTTAGACACACAACCAACAATGACAGACACTTCAGACATACAAATCAACAAAGACAAACACTTCAGACATACAAACCAACAAAGACAGACACTATAGACATACAAACCAGCAAAGACAGACACTTTAGACATACAAACAGGAAAAGACAATAGACATACAAACCAACAAAGACAGACACTTCAGACATACAAACCAACAAAGACAAACACTTCAGACATACAAACAGAGAAAGACAGACACTTTAGACATACAAACCAACAAAGACAGACACTTTAGACATACAAACAACAAAGACAAACACTTCAGACATGAAAACAGAGAAAGACATGCACTTTAGACACACAAACCAACAAAGACAGACAATTTAAAATGTTGCTGCTTCTTAATATTTTCTTGCACCAAACTAAGATTTTACCATAAGATTTTGACCAGCTACGAAAAATTAAAATTCTTCTAATACCCAACTGATTTAGAAGCAGCAACTGTGTAACCTCCTTGAAAATTAAATATTGTGAAGGCGAAGAGGCAGACAATTTCATGCTGTGTTTGGAATTATTTTGCCTTAAAATAGAACACCGTGAATGAATAATATTTTCAGGGTAAATAAGTTTTTAGTTTTAAAGTGGGGGGTGTCCGTCACCTTCCAGAACTGATTCTTGACTCGACAACAAGGCTGCACAGACTCGTGTCTTTAAATGAGACGACACGTAACTCTTTTCAAACGGTTAGTGGTAGCGAACTCTAGGTAAGAAGCAGTTTGTCTCAATATTAACGAAACTCTAAGAATAGAGAGTTTCGATAACTTTAGATACGGCAAAAAAGTGAATTTTGATTGTTATTTAAAATCTATAGAATTCATCAACTTTATTGTTACCATCAAAATCTAAAAACCAGAGAAAAATTCATCTTTTTTTAAGAGGCAAAACATCAAGCTATCGTAATGAACATGACGCCATCAGATTCAGCAAACCAGAAAATACTTGAGCCCCAAGAGTTTCGGGGAAGGTTGACAAGCTGTAAAATTTGCCCATTGTTTACATATAGTACAGGTTATTGAGAAGTATATAGACGTTTTCAGGAGGGGATTTCGTGGAAGTTGGGAGGCCACGTGGGAGGATCTCTCTATGGAAGAATTTTTCCTGGAAGAAAGGGAATTTTTCATGGAGGTGGAGAGTAGCCTTTCTTGAATAGGCTATAAGTAAGTCCGTCTTTCACTTTTTATGTTCTAAAAAAAGTTTATTTTCTCCTTCTTTTCTTTTTTTGTTTGATATTTAAGCCAGGGACTGTTAATTTCATCATTTCTTTAACTGTTTTTTTCCCCTTTCATTCTTTCGGCCTACAGTATATGCTGAAATTTTGTACATCTTTCGGGCGACATCTAGTCATAGTAATGATAGAACTCACAAATATAATGGTACATACTCAAAGAAAATAAATAAAAAACTCATAAGATCAAACCTTGAGGATGGAGATCAAGCGGTGCAAAGAGATCATACGTAAAAGTTGTGTCATCAGACAAGTTCATGAAAACCCTATTACCAGTAGGCCAAGGACACTTAATATTTCCAATCAAATTGTATAAAACAGACTGAATGAGGTCACTAATGCCGAAGCCCCACAACTGAGTAGGGACGTATTTAAAGAAAAAAAGAGAAAATTTTACATTTTTACCAACGTTAAAACAAAAGAAAATCATCAAATCTATGACAATTTTGGAAATAAAACTAATCATTGAGCATCTTTAAATAATAAACAATTTACAACCCTTAGCAAGACACGGACCCAGCGCCTTACTGTATTGAACTCAATCATCAGAAAAATCTTGAAAGGTATATATTTTGAGAAGTTTAAATCTTAAGAGCTAAAAAATCAAGTGTTGGTAAATTGAGGGGATGTATGAGAGGAACGCATATGCAACTAAACTGTTGCGTAAGTTTCTTTTTATATGGGGTTAAACATAGGGAATTATGTTTGACGGGATAATTTTTAAAATTCTAAGGAGTTGTATTTTATAGACGGTTAAAAATGTGGATCTTGTGATTTTTGGTTTGTATTTTTCGAAGTTACATTTTGTTTAGAGAATAAGATACAAAGGCTTTCAGCTTAAAGTAGTATTGCCAACTCAATGCTTATGCATTAAACTACACATAAGGAACCCCCCCCCCCAACTTTAAGAGCTCACCAACAAGTAATATCACTAAAAATGAAAACATTTGCTTATAAAAGAATTTTTCGATCATCAGCAATTCCCCCCCCCCACCCAAAAAAAACAACAACAAAACAACAACAAATCTGCTGAGCTTAGCTGAGCAATAAAAAGCTGATCTAAGACATACACACAGCTATAATTCTTATACAAATTCTTATCATATTCTTTTCAGATATAATTCTTATACAAAATTCAAATTTTGCCTTTCGAGATGTTCCGGAGGAATTATCTGGGGGCTATTTTTAGCGTGTTTGGATTTCTTGGAAAAATTGTCAAGGAAAAGGGAATGTCTAGAGCGATAGGATAAACAATTAAAGTCTTTTTTCAAATGAAATTATGCTGAGAAGAATTTTTCAGGCTGAATCGGACAGAAATTCTTACGAATCAGACAATTCCGAAAATTTTTATGAATGAGACAAAAATTCTGGGAGAAAGCTCATAACTCCTAACATCTCTTCGGTTACCACCATGGGACACTGTATCTGCGAATCAATAATTTACTGTTAAATTTCTAATTTCACTTATGTTGCGTAAAAAGCGTCAGTTTTAACTTTATGGAACTTTACGTTAAAGAACGTAAACGTAAACGATTTAAGTGTTTATCCTACATTTTTAAGTGGGCCATCACGAGGATTTTCTAGTGTGAAGGCACTATGAATTAGCTAATTTAAACATTCTTTAGTATTGGAGTTTGCTGAAAAGTTGAAACTAATAAATTCGTAGGTGTTAAGAATAATAATTTAAACATAGAAATTCAGAATAATCCTTAGAAATCCTTAGAAGTCAAGCAGTGAGGTAGTTATGGATTTTAACCATTAAGGTCCCCAACCTCCAAAGACCCGAACCACCAAGGACCTCAACCTCCAAGTGACCCCTCCCCTATCAACCTCTAATACCCCTTGACCCCAACTTTTTAACCCCTCCCTACATTTTTTTATACATTTTCTTAAGTTTATTTTATTTTTAACTTTTTTTGAACTTTTATTTTTGTTTTTTATATTTTTTTAAAAGAAATTAATTTTTTTTTTTACATGTTATGGAAAAAACACATTTAATATCTTCAAAATACAAAATGAGAATAATATAAATATATTAGTCGTGACTTTTAATTTTAGAAAAATAATGTTTGTAGCAACACTTTCCTTTTTCTTGATTGAATTTTTTGGACTTGGAAAATTATTCAACTTCTTTTTAATTATTTTTTTTTCATTTATGCGGCTGTTTTAAGGGTACTCTATGGCTACTCATCGACACAACTTAGTTTATTATATATTTTCAAACAGTATTTTTGTACATTGGAAGAATACACACTTGCATCATATTTAAAAAAATGAACATGGCATTCGTTTTCCCTGATATTGATTGCTATGTTGCTACTCTTTTCGAACACCAAAGGCTCATGAAATGGACTATTACAAAGATCACTCATCAATAACAGGCTTTGGTCTTGGCAGTTGGCTTTCAAAGATGCGGGAACGCCTTAGTGGAGGCCTTTTTACTACAACCAGGATATCTTTCAACTTTTCTTTAAGTTTTTTTTTGTTTAAATTTTGTTCTTTTTTTATTTATATATTTTTTTCAACTTTCTTTTTTACATGTCTTAGAATGACATGAAATATACTTGTAACAAAAAAAAAAATCACATTTAATATTTTCGAAATACAAAATGAGAAGGACATAGATGTGTAAGTCGTGACTTTACAATTAGAAAAACAATGGTTCTAGTAGCATTTTTCTTTTTTTGAATTGGAAATTTTTCAACTTTTATTTTTTCTAATTAATTTTTGTGGCTGTACCAGTGGTATTCTGTGGCTGTTCATCGACACTACGTGGATGTACCAGTGGTACTCTATGGCTAGTTATCGACACTACCTAGTTTATTGTATGTATTAAATCAGTAGTTTTTCTACTTTAGAAGGATAAACATTTGTATCATATTTTCTTACAAAAAAATGAAAATGATTTATTAGAAAAAAGTGTGTGCACATGATAAAATCGTCGTTGCGCTGAATGCTGACAAAGACAAATACTTGAACTATGAACACAGTACTAGTGGGGATCTTATTGGAAACGTATGCGAGCATTATTGTGGCAGTGAGAGATTGAATTTCTTTGGTTATTGACAACATTCAATGGTTATACAGTTAGTTATGCAAGAGTCAAATTTCAAGAGATGATAGTGCTGAAAGATAATACGAGCCGAAAACTAAAAGTTGATGACGAGGGCCAACTTCTTGCTCATTGTACGGATAACACGTTACCTCTTGATAAATCATATCAACATCTTTGTGGTATTACCATTCAACAGAACGTAAAAGCAAAACGAGTCTACTCCAGCATCAATGTCATAAATCATATCATGTCTATATGTCGGAGCTGTAACCTGTGTAAAAATAATGAGATAATAGACAGTATAATCGAGAGCAAAATTAAAAGGGCGTGGACAGATAACACCACGAAGGAAATAAAGACAATTCAATGCAAAGCAAAGCCTCAATGGTCGTTAATAGTATAAGTGGTATTTTACCATCAGATATCATCATTGAACAGAATATTAGTAATTGTGAAAAAGTGAAAATGAAATATTCAAGAAAGTATGTGCACATAATAGAGTTATTGTAGGATTGAATGCTGACAAGGACATTTATTTGAACAATGAAAAAATTACTAATTGTGACACCTTTGGAAATGTATGTGTGCACTGTCATGACAGTGAGACATTGAATTTTTTTGGAGTATAAAAAAAATCAACATTGCTGATAGTGAATATAATAGAATAAAATTCCTAGAGATGATAGTGCTCAAATATGATTCATGCCTAAAAGTAATAGTTGACAACGAGGGCCAACTTCTTGCTCGTAGCGTGGGTAACACGTCACCTATTGATAAATCATATCGTCATCTTTAGGGTATAAGCAATCAACGGAAGGTAAAACGAAGACAGGCATATTGCTGCACCGATGTCATAAGACATATCATGTCTTAATTGTTACCTGTGTAAAAATAAAGCGTAATAGACAGTGAAATCACCGGCAAAATAAAAAGGGCATTGGTAGATACTATCACTATGGACTTTAACGACAATTCTAAGAAAAGCAAAGCATCGGTGAATGTTGCTAGAACAATTCATCATATAGTCAAGGAACGCAATAATACCAAAGATGAAGTGCATATTGAACTTGTAGGTGACACCGCAGTAAAAATAGTGTATGACACAAAATGGATTAATGATTATTCTACTGGCTATGAACTTGGGAAGAGAGTAGCTACAGTGTCAAGAGAATACATGATGAATCATTTTATGAAACAAATTCAAAGTGTCCAAAATTGTTTGATGATATTAATAATGTTTAATGATGTATGTAACATATCTTTATATTAATATTCTACATGTTGTTATTTCATTGAAAATATTTTATGTATTACTTTGTTATGTGATTAATAAAAAAAAACTGATTTCACAAAATAAGTTTTTCAAAGAAAAGTAAAGAACTCCATTAAACCAAAAAGGAACAAAAATAAAATCATATAATCTACCAAGCGTGAAACTACCACAAATCAGCATCGATAAATAATGAAACCCGAAACGAACAGAATTTACAATAAATAACCGAGTCAAACTCAAAACGAGCTGAAATTAACAGGAATAGGGCTCAAAACCCCTGTGCCTGCCCAAGGCCAGAACATAATTTGAACTTTACTGAAAAAATATAAGTGTTTTTACTTTTATAACTTTACTCAATTAAATAATATTAAAACTTTGATTACTAAATATATGTATATTAAACTGACCATGCCTATTCATTTGTATTTTTTTAGTACAGTGCAAATTATGTTCTGTCCTTGGGAAGGCATAAAGGTTTTGAGCCCTACCCATGTTAATTTCGGCTTGTTTTGAGTTTGACTCAGTTATTTATTGTAATTTGTATTCGTTTTGGGTTTCATTTATTTATCGATAATGATTTGTGGTAGTTTCACGCTTCGTAGATTATATGATTTTATTTTTGCTCACTTTTGGTTTAATAGTTTTTTACTTTACTTTAGAAAACTTATTTTGTTTAAATAGCTTTATAATTAATTTATGTTCGTTTTGTAATGACATAGTCTTTTCAGGGAAAAAGAAATTAATACTTTAAATCTTTTCATTTTTTTAAGACTTTATAGTTTGGCTTACTATTTATATGCTGGAGAAAAATTTTCAATTTTTAAAAACCTAAACCCTTTTAAAAATTCGGACACAAATAGTAGTGTTTAATTTAGTTTCATACATCCTCTAGTTGACCTTAAATAGAAAACTTGATACCATTCACAAAATAATCTGTTTACCTTCCTTGATAGCTTGGATACACCCCTCCACCCCCCCCCCCTCGGGACGCCCCTGCTTCCAACCACTGTTTTACTTTCGAATCTTAAAAGGAGCACTAGAATTTCCGATTTCTAATTAAATTCAATCAAATTAAGATTATTCAGATTATAATATCCTTAGCCTTAAGTGGTAAGGAGCAATACGGCTCAATTGCGACCAAACTTTGAAAAACAGAATTTTGATATTAAATGAGGTATATAAAGAATCGAATTATCATGGTGATTGCAAATATATAAGATTCATTAAGTTTAGTGTTACGCATCAAAGGCTAGGAGCCTGAGAAAATTTCCATGATTTTCAAAAAAAGGGGGGGGCCTAAAGAGTCAAGGAATCTTAATGCAAGTATAGCCATTAGATTCAGCGTATTCAAGAACCCTGATGTCGAAGTTTCAAGCTTCCATCTGCAAAAATGTAGAATTTTGTATTTTTTGCCAGAAGAAAGATCACGGATGCGTGTTTATTTGGTTTTTTTTCAGGTCTTCGGGGCTAATTACATCAAACCAATAATCCTAGAATATAGAGAAAGGGCCAATTCGAACAAAACTTCAAAGTATTAGCGCTCTTTTTAAGTGCCTTCACTTTGCCTAGAGTGCCTTCACTTTGCTGTAGTTGTCTTTATTGCAGACAAAATTAATACAAAAATCTAAGAAAATTCGTTAACAGCCTTAATTTGGTGGCAAGTGGCATCATGCACTATGTTAGTACATGTTATGAGCATTTTATATGACATCATTTAAGCATTTACTTATATGATGTCAAGCATACTATAAATAAGATTGAGTTTCCAACGCATCAGTTTATTAAATATTATAATGTCTATTGGAAGGTTCCAAAACAGAAAAAATTTGCAGTTGCAGTTGCTATAAATGATGATCCTTTGGAACCAACACCTGAACTATCAAACGTGATAAGATATGAAAATCGAAAAACTGGATCGTCAATTACGACAATACCAATACGGGTAGCTAAGGCAAAGGTCATTGCTAAATTGTCTGAAGTAATCAAAATTCAAAAACGTGTCAAAAATGAAAAACCTCATTACCAAAATTATTTTCTCAAAGTATAAGCAATGTGCTTTTAAAAATTTCATTTTTTTTTTTGATAAAATCAACTCGCTTTGTGATTAACCTTACAGGTTTGAACGCATCCAGTTATATAGTGTCAGTAGGAAGGCCCAAAAAACAAAAATTTGCAATTATTACAAATGATGATTCTCTTAAAAGACCTTAAAAAAGAAAACTAAAATTTTCAAGCTCAGTACATATCGTTGTTAGAAATCGGACTAGCTTCAATAACCAAATATTTTTAAAAGACATTAAATTGTGTAAAGAGCAAAAAATTGTAATCGCAAAAATATTTGTACGTATTTTAACAAGTGATTTCAACAGCTCAAAAACCTTAATAACAAAAATCTTTTTGAACGCAACTTTTTTACATTAGTAGGAAGGCCTAGAAAAAAATTGCAATTATTACAAATGATGATTCTCTATTTTGACAAGGGATTACAACAGCTCAAAAACCATAAGAAAGAAAAACAAAAGTTTCAAGCTCAGTACATAATAATCAAATATCTGTGAACAGGCTGCAGTATGAAAAGACATTAAAATGCGGAGAGAAAAAAACTGGTAATTTCAGAAATATCCGTATAAATTTTAACAAGGGATTACAACAATTCAAAAACATTGAAAAGAAACAGTATGAAAAGACATTAAATTAAATATCTTTGAAGACAGCAAATTGTCTGTGGTTAGAAGACAAGCGAAAAAGAGAATCCACATGTAGAAGCCTGCCGCATGCCGGAGCCCTGTGGCTGTTAATTGCAGAAATATTTTTATATATTTGAACAATGGATTACAACAATTCAAAAACCTTAAAAAAGAAAACCAAGTTTCAAGCTTAGTAGATATCGTTGTTAGACGTTGTAATCAGACTTGCATAAACAATCAAATGTGTTTGACAAGACCGCAATATGAACCGTGCCGGGCCGTGTCACGTGGCGGGACCTGGAGGTGAAGCCATCAGGCTCCCGGTACAATATATATGCATGTATCCATGTTGAGCATATATAAAACTTTTTTTTCTTTTGCGCAAATCTGTAAGCAAAATTTTTACGTAGTTAAAATTTATTAAATTACAAGATTATAGATATTCAGTCTTTTTTGAATTTCAACTCTAGTCTACCCTACCACCCTGTAGTATTTCCTTCTCAACAGCCCCAACTGTACTTCTTACTGGGTGATTGGCAATTGCTGTTCAAGCAACAATGAAAAATAAAGTGGCCTAGCAATTTTATAAATTATATAATTTTTAGGCAAATTTCTATATCAGGGGCTTCTTGCTATCTTGGAAAGCTGTTGATTTAGGTGAAAAAATATATCAGAAATAGCTTTGGTTATGTATTTTGCTAATCAGTGTGTTCAGATCTTATTTCTTTTGAAAGAAAGCAATATTATGGTAGATCTGAGGACTTTGATCTTACTTCTGAGGCTGTATTTTTTTCTTTTCCAAACCTCTTTTTTTATTCTACTCTGAAATTATTAATCCAATTAATAAGTTTTAATTACCAACTCATTTTAGTAACAATCAATAATCTCAAATTAAGTAAAAATATGTTCACTACTATTGCTAGATGACAGCAAAATTACATTGTTAATGCATTTTGACCACCTGGTATATTGAATGACCTTAGATTCAATGAGATCCATTTCTGATTCTAAATTTCAAGACAAATTCTAGTAAAATATCTTTTCTAGTCAGACAGTTTTTTCTAAGAAGTAATAGCTTAGTTTTTGCTATTTTGAGGGATCAGAAGCTTTGTGAAGACGAACGTTAAGGTTCAAACATTGTGGTATTTAGGAATGTTACATTCGAGAAGGGTTTTTCATACCAGGCAAACCAGGTATTGAGCAAGTCTGGATAAAGTGCTTCTCCCAATCCAAAACAATTCAGACCTCTGGTTGGCAGCAGAAATAATACTGACCTCAATTAACACCCAGCTTTTTTCAGAAAGAAGAGAAAATGTGGGTCCATCCAATCTTCCATCCAAAAGAGAGGCGAGAAACCAGATTAGACTGGGTAACATTGCTACAGACCCACAGATCAAATGATATTGCTTTCTGGAACTTTTTTAGTGAAAGATTACGTAAATTGTTTATTAAACGAGAATAAGCATATGCAAATAAAATAACATGGTGTTAGATAAGGGCTAGTCAAATACCAATTTATTACTCAATTATAAACACTTCACAACGAAATTATTGAGTGCAATTATATTCCTTTCTTTCACCCTGCTGTGTATCCAGTAGACATCACAATAACAATATAATACCCAAACTTGTTTTTCCCAGCCTTTTGGACAGTTTTGTACAATGTTGCACTATGTTTTGCACTATGTTAACTATAAAGCGCCGTAAAAGATGTCAGTATAATATTTTAAATATGTAAATAGGTAAAGTACCAATTTTAAGAGGGTCCGTAAAAGTACGGCAAAATACCCAATTTTACCAATGACAACACTCGAACAAACCAATATTTATCTTTTCTTTACTTCTGCAGTGGTTTCCCTAAGGATATATTAATCACTCATAAGGACCTCGCCAAATTGGAACAATCCTAATGAGCATACATCCCCCTCTTATCTCTTGATTAGAAATACTGGTGACAATCATAGTTTTAAGGATTCACTTCTCTGAGGACAGACCAAAAACTACATACGTATTTTTTTACAATATTTGAATCCCAATGATAAGTAAAGAGATTTTAAAAAAGGAGAGAAAACATTATAAAAGAGAATAAAATGGATTTTACTGAGGTGTTTAATCAAACACGGATACATATAGTGACTAATTTGGGGGGGGGGGGGGTGGTATTCATAACCAAAGAAAGGAACAAGTTAAAACAAAACACAAAAGAAACTCACAGAAGAAATGAACAAAAATATTCCACAAATCAATTAATGAACTGACAAAAATAAATAAATGAGTAGCAACAAAACAGAGGGACAGTTTACAATGGGGCTGAGCAAGACCACAGGAGTTGTTATTGTAGATTATAAATGGGTTGTTATATGATTGTTAAGATTAAATTTAGAAGAATATTCTCTTTTTTATATGTCACACTTAAACGGCTTCTCACCAGTATGTACTCTTTGGTGGTTAATCTAACTGCTTGACCAAGAAAAAGTTTTCTATCATATATCACACTTAAACGGTTTTTCACCAGTATGTACTCTTTGGTGCCGAGTCAAATGGCTTGACTCAGAAAAAGTTTTCTCACATATATCACACTTAAATGGTTTCTCACCAGTATGTACTCTTTGGTGCCTAATCAAACTGCCTGACCCACAAAAAGTTTTATCACATATATCACACTTAAATGGTTTCTCACCAGTATGTACTCTTATGTGCTGAATCAAACTGCTTGCCTGAGAAAAAGTTTTATCACATATATCACACTTATACGGTTTCTCACCAGTGTGTACTCTTTGGTGCCGAATCAAATTGCCTGACTGAGAAAAAGTTTTCTCACAGACCTCACATTTAAACGGTTTCTCACATTTAAAGGGTTTTTCACCTGTGTGTACTCTTTGGTGCTTAATCAAATTACTAGACTCCGAAAAATTTTTATCACATATATCACACTTAAACGGTTTCTCACCAGTATGTACTCTTTGGTGGTTAATCAAACTGCTTGACCGAGAAAAAGTTTTCTCACATATTCACACTTAAATGGTTTCTCACCAGTATGTACTCTTTGGTGCTTAATCAAACTGTCTGAAAGAGAAAAAGTTTTCTCACATATATCACACTTAAATGGTTTCTCACCAGTATGTACTCTTTGGTGCCTAATCAAACTGCCTGAAAGAGAAAAAGTTTTATCACATATATCACACTTATACGGTTTCTCACCAGTATGTATGCCTTTTCAAATATATATATATATTATATATATATATATATATAATATATTATATATATATATATATATATATATATATATATATATATATATATAATATATATATATATATTATATATATATATATATATATATATATAATATATATATATATATATATATATATATATATATATATATATATATATATATTATATATATATATATATATATATATAATATATATATATATATATATATATATATATATAATATATATATATATATATATATATTTATATATATTTAAGTGGTCAGTTTGTTCATTTTTATTTTTATTTATACTTTCCAATTTTGGAGGTTAATAAATGCTTGAATTTGAATTATGCTGTTGATACTGCTTCACATATTGTTAATGTTATGCTTGTAAAATTTACAAAAACTTATCATGTTTGACAAAATATTTGCTTTTCAAAATAAGTTCACAAAACTAAAAGTTTCAAATATACCTTCGTCATTGTTATCCAGACTTCGGGAGTCCGGTTCAGATGTTAAACTGGTTATTCTGGATGCGGCACCCACAGGTAACTGTTGATGCTCAGATGATAGGATAGAAGTAGAAGTGTCTCTGATCGTTTCAGCTCCAATTGATGAAAGGTCTTCAGCTTCAACAACAAAAATTAAAAATAAACAAAGAGAAAGAAAATAGTAAAAGTAGGATTAAACATTCTCAATAATTTACCAATAAATAATGAAATCCTCAAAAGATAAAAAAAACAAGGCTACAAGCGTGAAAAATAACACTAAACATCACACCTGAACAAATTTAAGCGTTATAATTTGATGCAACCGTGATAATAGTATGATAATTAATAAAAGGTAATATGATTAATAGAAAACCAATTTCACGATTTGGCACTTTATTCATAAATTTTCACATCCAAATGACATCTAATTAATTTTTGGAAATAGAAATAACTAGAGCTAACCTATTTATACATACTGAGAACTACCCTTTGGGGACTGACAACACATAATTGCAAATTATCAGTGCTTCTACCTTTGGCCTTTGGCTTATTGGCTACCTTTTGCTTATTTAAAAAAAGGCAGTAGAACTCTATAGTTTCACAAGCATCTTTTGAGTTTAAAATTTAGTCAATGCTAATCTATAGTTTCAAAAGTGCTTTTGAAGAACTTTACTGAGGTGTTATAGAAATATTCAAAACGCCCATAATCACAATGGCGAAGGTACCGTTGCACTAAGATCTCATGCATTTATATGATAAAAGCAGGTGTGAGGTTACGACGTTCTTTTTCTATTTAAACAAGGTTCTTTGCCACTTGTCTCTTTGTGATCGTTTTTCTGTTTTAATAGCATGAGTCACTCGGATACCAGAGTGGGGTAAAATACACTCTTACAACAACTTATTTTAGGGGGAAAGGATGATGATATGGTGATTGCTTATTGCACGCTTGCAACACTTATTGGATATTTTATAATCGAAATAAAAGCAGTATTGCCTTTTAGACTATCTAAAATATATTGTGGCAATAGATTTTCCTGAGTGATCTCATTCTATTTTTCAAGGTAAAAGATAGTTAGAAATGTTTTTGTTGATGTGTTGTTTCCTATTCTAGGCATTTAAACTTCATAATCTTGTATTTTCCATGCAATTAAACAAATTTTGTGATTTCCCTAGAATTTTTTTTAAAGGTAAGTTTGCAAAGAAAGTTAAAGAACCTCATATTGGGATGAAAGTAGATATATGATTAATGAAAAGGGTGTAAAAAATCGAAGTTTGTCACTTAAAAGGTGAGATTCTCCAGAAAATTTTGGGTATTTGAGATTCTCCAATAATTTTTCTAATTTTATTTAGTCATGGTTGCTTAAAGTTGCATTATGGGATCGACCAAGCTCAACTGTTACTTGATTAGCATTGATGTACCTTGTAGCGAAGTACAGTAATTTTATTTTGAAAACAATAATAAGAATACAAAACCAAATAAGCGCAACTTTCTTAAAGTTAAAGAATCGTATTAAACCTTTTGTGCGGTGTGTTCTTATTTTACATTACACCAACTAAAACATAGCAACTAAAATAATATCTCAAAGCTTTTCAAGTTTAACAAATAATATACTTAAAATCTACTCAAGTAAATTTACTTGTTTTTATTTTACTTTAGTTTTTATCTTGGCTTTACAAAATCACTTTTAGTTTCTTTGGGGAAATGCATCTGCAAAAATATAATTTGTAGAGTTTAATGTTTGGTGATTACAAATAAACGAAAGATTGAAATTTTACCCCTTTCTTTGATTGCCCTTCCAAAACCCAACAGCATCCACTACTCAGTGGTGTAAAAAACAAGGTTGCTGTCAAAAGTGGACTCTTTCTGAGTTTAATGAACGACAGCCTTTCCATACCTTTAACCTGACTATTTTAGAAAATGATGGGAATAACACTGTTTAACTTTATGGATATTTTGTGAACATTGAACTTACAACAGAGTTGAACAAATAATAAAACCTGATAAATGATTATATAACGTTCATGATGCCCTGGGATGAAAGTAAATTGATACTATGAGCTCCAGGTTTATGACTCAGAGTATGTGGGACTGCAGTTTCGGAGATCAATTCTCTATCAGTGGCCCTGCCTGCAACTGGTATCTTCTTCTCTATTGAAATTTGGAGGGATCAATATGGCATGTAGTACATCAATACTTCAGTGGAGTGTGTGGGATAATGGAAGATGAGTACTTTAGTTGGGTTGGGCGATGCGTGAATTGAGGAATTTCCCTTTTCAAAATAATTTTAAAACGCTATTATTTTCAAATATACCTTCGTCACTGCCATACAGAGCCTCACTCTTTACGCTAAAGTTTGACTCTTTCTCACAACTCTATTTTTTATAACAGTTAAAACTTTAGCGTAAAGAGCGAGGCGTTGAGGAGGGGAAAGCCCCTTACATATACGGAATAATTTCTGTTCGTTTTAATTTTTGATGTCGCTCCTTACTTTCAGTTAAAAAAACTTGTTTTTTTTTATTTAATTTTTGAACGTTTTTGCATTAATGCAGGTTTTTATTTTGGCTAACCGTACATGAATAATTAAAACAAAATTTGCATATTCATTTTACTTTTATTTGGTTAAATGGCTTTCTCGAAAGTTGTTTAATCTTATTTACGAACGTTTTTATTAGTAATAAATATGCGCAACTTACGAATTAACTTACGCAACGAACATCTATATTCATATATTTTTAATACGTATATTAGGGGGTTCGCCCCCTAGTCAATACCTCGCTCTTTACGCTAAAGTTCGAATTTTGTTCCAATTCTTCAAAAATGACCCCTTGATCACAAAGGCCGTTAATTAGAATAAATAACTCTTATGAAAGTACTAAAAAATCTTTGGGTTAAAGAGCGATGTATTGACTAGGGGGCGGACCCGATCATATACGTAATAATTTCTGTTCGTTTTAAGTTTTGATGTTGCTCCTTACTTTAAGTTGCAAAACTTTTTTTATTTAATTTCTGATCGTTTTTTTTAAATACTGCTGGGAAATCCAGCGCTGTCCCTTCCCCCATGGAAAGATCCTCCCACATAACCCCCGACCCCCCCCCTACAAACCAGAAAAAATCCCCCTTGAAGACGTCTGTATACTTCCCAATAACCAATAGGCCCGCTATATGTAAACAATGGGTAAAGTTCATAACTTTCAACCCTTCCCCGGAGGACTTTCGGGGATTCAGTCATCCTAAAAGACATAGTTATATTTTCGACCATGCTGAATAAAATGGCTATCTCAGAATTTTGATCGGGTGACTTTGGGGAAAAATGAAGCGTGGGAGGGGGCCTAGTTGCCTTCCATATTTTGGTCACTTAAAAAGGGCACTAGAACTTTTAATTTACGTTCGAATGAGCCCTCCCACAATATTCTAGGACCACTGGGTCGATAAGATCACCCCTGGGAAAAAAAAAAAAATAAAACACGCATCTGTGATCTTTCTTCTAGCAAAAAATACAAAATTCCTTATTGTTGCAGATAGGAGCATGAAACCCTTTTCCAAAAATCAGGCAAATTTTCTCAGGCGAGTAACTTTTGAAAGGGTAGAACTAAACTTGTTGAAACTTATATATTTAAAATCAGCATTAAAATCTGTTTCTTTGATGTGTCTATTGGTATCAAAATTCCGTTTTTTAGAGTTTCGGATACTATTGAGCTGGTCGCTCCTTACTTACAGTTTGTTACCACGAACTGTTTGATAAGGCTATGAAGGTTCAAATCAGCAAATTTTTATTTTGAACAAAATTTGATACTTGTTAATTATCCAGAACACACTCAAGAATTTTGATAGTTAAGATCTCAGAGAAAAAATAGTTCAGGTGTCTGTATTTGGAGAATATTATCTTAGGCTCAGTGGAAAATCTACATTGGATGTATACTTCAGAAGCAACCTGACCTTTCCACTTTCTTCTCTTGGTGCCAATACCTGGAGAGTGCCACCCAAACGTGGTCTGCACCACCCCATTATCCCACTGCCATTAATGCGTTGAAAGAGAAGTAGCTTAGAAGTCTGTAGAAAAAGTTCCATGTTCCCTCATTTTATATAATAAAATATATTCAAAATCTTTTTTTTCTACCACAAATATTATGATAAGAAAAATCTCAAAGCTCATGTGCATGTCATTACTTGAAGTTGTTTTATATTTTTGTACATTTTTTTTTAATAATAATGCTGTTTTGGACATAACAGAACAATAATTTTCACTTCTTCCTAAGGAAAATTCTCTTCCTCTCTGACTAACTCCTATAAATACAGGACATTCTTTTGTAACTGAATATCTATAATGAAAATCTCACTATTTAAACTTTTGTTTACTTGACTTTTGTTTAAATTGGCTTTTGCTAGAGTTGTTCATGGAAGTTTCTACCTATGATAGCATAGACCCTTTAATGATTTGCTAACACGATAATACAGTGCTGATTTGCGTAATAATTCCGTCTTTTCTTTTAAAAACAGAGGTCTATTTTAGGGGAATATTTGACACTGACTGAATTGTTTTGTGTTTAACACTTAAATTGTTTTGATGAGTTTTCCAAAATTCAGAAGGCAAACTGAATCTTACTATAAACGTTTAGTAATAATAATAATAATATATTATCAGCTGGATTTACAACAACGGAGATAAACAAGCGGTGTGAGAAAAGAAAGACAATCATCTGAAAGTACAAAGTATTGACAAAACAATACTTAATATTTACTACTACAACTCTTTGAACAACATTAGCAAACTTTTTATTCATAAATTTGCAAATTCCAGAATTTGCAACAAATTGTTGTCCAAAATACATTGCATAATTTTAAGTTATTTTTTTTTCACCTCGTCTTGGCTTTGGCAGTTTTAAATCTTAAGATGATGAAGTACTGGCAAATTCTAATTTTTTCTAGTTTTTCCCAATAAAATATTACCCAAAATAATCGATTATACAAAAATCAAATGCTTGAGATGTACCTTCACTGTCAAAACATGTGGAGCTTAATTCCTGAGTGTCAGGTTCAAGTTTATATGGTCCTGAAAAGCAGCAAAAACTACCCACAGGAGCATCTTCCCTTTTAGGAGACAAAAGATGGGTTGGAAAGTCAAAAAGCTCTTTATAGTCACTTGGTAAAGCCTCTTCAACTTCTGAAAGAAAGCGTAAATAAAAGAGACATCAAACACTTTCAACAGAAAAGCTTACAAAACAAGCCCTACTACTTCCTCTTTTTCAACATATTATCCAACGAGAATGAATAATAGTCCTTTTAAGGACAGAAATTAAACTATCTTTGGCAAACAGCCACACCAAATCTCAGGATTTAGAGTTGAAAAAAAAAGGAATCCTAAAATTCTTCCAGAGGTTATGCGGTTAAGAGGCTAATCAGTTGGCTAATTATCTAGGGTAAAAAAAAACCCTTAGTGGCAATGTTGCTTTTTCCTCTTAGTAGCCTACTAATACCAGTTTTTTTTAGTGTCAGGCAATTAAATTGTTCAATTAATTCCATTTTTTGCATCTTTAATTCATTTTCTTTCAAATTCCATTTGTTTGTGTGTCCATTTAATTTTGGAAAACATATACAGGAAAGAAAATAGACACCCCAATTCCTCTTTGACAGAAACATTCAAATATTATAGCTGATAACCGAAACATTTTTTCTTCCAATTCTAATGGAAGAACTGAAAGACAATCACCCATTATAAGAATCATTTTTCATATTCTGACCCCCCCCCCCCTCCAAAGTATCTTCTAGTTTAAAACACTCTAAATTATCAGAAAAAATAGCCTAGAGACAAGCTCAAAATTTTAAGACACAACAAAATAAGAATCAGACTATTTCAGTTCAAACTATCATCAGATTCAATAGGGCTTAAGTTTAAACCTAAGTAGAAGTATTAATTAAAATGAATAACAAATCCAAGTTGTGAAAATATTATTTACAATAAACATGAGGACAATATTTCCTGTAAAATAAAACATAGAATATACCACATATAATACCACATATGAAACAATACCACATATGAAAAAAACAAAAAAAAAAAAACAAAAAAAAAAAAAAAAAAAAAAAACAGTACTTAGAAAAAAGTGAATATGTACAGATTGGGAAAGGAGAAGCTGTGTAAATTCTATTGGAAAAATCACCAGAAAAATCCAAAAAAAAATTTTTTTTGCACCCCTCCCACTTGAGATCTATTTACACAAATATAAAAAACTAGCAAATCCAGGACTTGTCTTAGTATCAAGTTTGGGAAAATTGACAAAATTTTGAAAAGTTAGAAAAACCTGATTGAATTATGCACTTTTTGCCAGGGAAATAATACAAATAACAAATGGCAAGACAAAGACAACAAGACAAAAATAAATGTCACAAAATAAAAGCCAATAGCTTGTAGGTTAGCTACCAAGAGGGATGCTTAGTGGTAACTGAAAAAGAAGAAGATTGCTTGATGTCACCTCTTCTGTCACCAGCATAGTACATTTTCCTTATCCTTTTTATTTATTTACAAATCACCAAAAGACAATAACAGGAAACAAACAAATATCTTTTTAACAGGAAACAAACAAAAACAAACAAAAAGAATTTTGTTTTTCAAAATAGCCCTTTAATTGCCCTCAACTCTTAAGGACTAGATCCAAGCTTTTACTGTCTATGTTCTTTCTTTTTGTTATTTTTACTTGGGAGAACCTTATAAGCAAGAGAAACAAAGAGAAAATATTTACTAAAGCAAAGCAGCTCTATTTTTATTTTGTTAACAAAATTGAATAGGATAACTTACCATTTTTAACAGAAGTCTCAGGAATGGGGATAGGTTCAGCCATATTTGGAATTTCAGACAACTCCATAATATTATCTCTGAAATAAGTTAATGCCACTTATGAAACATGCCATATTATCAACAAAAATTCGAAATGGCACTCAAGTTTTATATTTTATCAACAAAAGCTGCACATTTTTCTGTATTCACTGTGATAAATTTTTAAATTGGTATTTTGTCCATTTATTCACAACTATCTGAAAATTTTATTTTATTTTTTTAGGGCCTTTAATTTTGTTGCAATAATGCATATACCATATGATATTTGTGAACAGCTTAAAGGAGTTTAATGGCAAGGTTTCCACTCACCTAGCATTAACAATATTAACCAGAACTATTAAAAGCTCAGGAATTTTGCTGTATTAGAAAAGTGATACTTTAGACACAATCAGAATTAAATTCTAAACTAGGGCCCAGGAACTTGTTTTGTACCTGGTTCAGCTCCTTCAGAAATAAAAACTCAGAAATAGGGTGTTTCTCTTTCTCTTCCTGTTCCTACAAAATAAGGCTATGAAGGTTTAAATTAGCAATTTTTTATTTGATTTTGAACCAAATTTTGTACTTGTTAATTATCCAGAACACACTCATGAATTTTGATATGAAAGATCAAAGAATAAAAAATAGTTTAGCTGCCTATATTCAGGGACATTTAGCTTAGGCTCAGTGAAAAACTGCACTGTAGATATATTTTAATTAAATATTTAATATAAAGAGTTGGTATTTGGTTAGGTCATGTTATATTAGGTATTTAATATAATGTGTTCTGGACAGCCTTCTTTCCATACTTCCCTGTTGTAGCTTTCATAATTTTGTTACTTAAGTATTATATTTTCGCCATATTTTGGCAAATTTTATTAGGAGTAAAATAAGAGAACTCTCAGGTCTATCATCAGGTGTGAGTGGAGAGGCTGCTTTGATTAAGTGTCTTCGGTTGCAACGAAGGATTGTACCATCTTTAGTTGATAGATAGTACGATCTAGGCTCATCTACCTCTTTAATTATTTCCCCCGCTTTTCCACGGCACTTCTGGCTGTTTTCTGAAGAAGACCTGGTCACCTCCTCTAAGTTCGGGATGTTCTCTAGCATGCCAGTCATAGTAGGATTTCTGTCTGTGTTGAGCCATCTCTCTGCTCGCCAAGAATTCAGAAGTCTGTATCGCTCTCTTTTCTAAGTGCTTTTCTGTGGATGGCAGTTTAGAGGCCCTGTGGCCTATTTGTTTTATTGTGGCCTATTTATACATTATTATTATTAATAACTTCACTTCTTGGGTGTTTGCTGTATAATTGACAAGAACTCAAATTTCAATTGTAAAATTGCAGAATACTGTCTTTTGTTAACTTGAAAAAGCAACACTTCTCAATCAAATTTAAAGCCTATACTAGGACCCAGGTAGATGCATGACAATTTAGCTACAAAACTTATCTTAACTCAAATGCTTTCAAAATTAGTTCAACAAAAGGCTAGTTGATGGTTTTAAAGATTATAAAAATATAAAATTCAATAAAGATTGGCAAACAATCTATTGCTTACTTTAAATCAAATTATAGAGCCAAGATGATTAAAAAGACTATTCTGTAGATGATTTAAATATGGTCTAAAGATGATTTAAATATTTTGGTTAATACCTAATCCTCCACTCCATTCTAGATTTTGAAAATACATTTTGTGGTAATTTCAATGGAAAAATACCTTTGCTTTGTAATTTCATTTAAAGCAAAATCTCCCATGAAGAAAAATTTTTGTGAATTGACACTTAATTACACATAATTAAATCATAGAGTGGGTGCTTCAGTTTCTTTCTGGGAGAAAGCAAAGGGTGAAAATATTTGGAGAAAATGGACAGGTTTTTTTTTCAGCAGCAGTGGAAGTACTAAGTGAAGTGCCCCAGGGAGCCATCTTGGGACCAACACTATTCAACATTTATATAATGATACACCAACCACAGTAAAAAAATATGTCTTTATGCTGATTACTCCAAATTCATTTGACCTGTTGATACACCCAAAAAGAGCCTTTATGCAGAATGACTTATGCAGTGAGCAACAATATGGAGGCTATAATTCAATGAAAACAAATGTCATATAATCTACTTTGGAAAAAAATGAGAAATGCCCTTATCATATGTTACAGATGGACAGATCAAGACAGACTATAATCTTGTCTGAAGTGGAGGGAGACTTGGGGGACTGAGTTGATAAAGAATTAAAATTCACTATGCACACACAGACAGCTGTAGCCGAAGCAGTCCAAACCCCTGGCTTTATAAAAAGACCAATCACTAGTAGGTCAACTAGCATTGACCAGGCTTAATTTGGAGTTTGACATGGGTGTTGGTAGCCCCCTAAACAAAGGTGACCAGCAGAAGTTACAATCGCTTCAGAGATGGGCTACAAAAGCAATTGACAGATGCAAATAATTAAACTATTTATCCTGTCTGAAGAGACTGAAATTCCCCACTCTTGTCTATAGATGTAAAAGGGGTGATATCATTATGATGCATAAGCTCCTGAATTCTAACTCTATTAAATAAGCCATTTCAAATTGACCAATTGGCCAGAACTAAGGGGTACAGTTGGAAACTATGTCAGAAGAGAGCTGCAACTAGACTACATAATAGCTTCTTCCCTAATAGAATAGTGAGTTTGTGGAATTTGCTCACCAAAGAAGCTGTCACTACCCCCAGAGAAGCTGCCACTACAAAGAAGTTGTAAGGCTGCCTTAAAAAGAGCCATTGATGGAGAATGGTCATCAAAGCTGTGGCAAACTGAGTGGGATGCCATTGAGACATCCAATTATTATCATAATCACAAAACAGCAATTCTACATGATTTAATCCTTATTTTGCTGGACAATGCAATTTAAGGTAAATGCTTAAAAGTGGAGAAACTACAATATTCATTTACTGACACATTTATTAGATTTTATCATAATAAATCCATGCAGATGCAACAGATGACCTTGGAACATCAACTTAGCATTGGATTTTGAATTACATTGCAGATTTTTATCTAAGTTCTACCATATGTTAAGAGGGGGGGGGGGAATTTGGAGAATAGGAATCTTTATCATTAAGAGGTAAACATTTAAAAGGTTTGTTACCAGTCTATAGTTACAACTGTTCTTCAGGAAACCTCTAAATCACAGAAGAGTACCATTTGCTTCCTTATTAAGACAATTCCTACAATGATCCCATATATAGCCCTAAAAATATATTCCATTATTATTGAACACTGTTATATGTGGGAGCCTCTTTGTTGAAACAAGTCTTGTGTAGTATATTGACTAGACACAATATAATTTTTTTCAACAAGATATTTCTTTATGGCAAAAAGGAATAGTTGCAAAAAAACAACAAGGCAAAACTGGCTTATAATACAGGCTAATGAAAATTGTTCAAGCTAGTTTCAAACAACACCAAAAAGCAAATTTTTTTTCTAAACTGACCATTCTTCCATTGTTGTAATTTATTTATAGCCTATACATTCATGTATGTGAATTTCATTTGGTACTTGTATGATATACCCACTACTGCTGAAGTTGTTCATGCATTGACAGACTGTAAACCAGTTTCTTTCAGCTTAGCAAGAGAAAAAACAAAGAAGTGACAGAATAGATGGGAAATTTAAGGTTTGGGCTATATATTTGCACATTAGGGGGTTGGGGGTAAAGTATTTTGACAGTGTGAAGTCTAAAACCAATTCTTACTTCATACCATGCAGAATAATTGTAGCTAAAATATTTTGCATGCTGACCCACTGTACTGTACCCCCCCCCCCCCCTAATGCACAATTATATAGCCCAAATTTGTTTCAAGTACCTTTCATTTTTAAGTATGCATACCATTTCCTGGTTTAAATTGGTTGCACATAAAAAACAAATTTTTATTTTAATAATTGGTCACAATTAAAATATTCAGACTTTCAAAATGTTGTTAATTTCTTCAATAAGCTGATAAAAATGTGACAAAAAAGAGTCAAAATTGCAAGTTTTACTATGCTCATGAGACAATGAATTTGAATCTAAAAGCAAAAACAAGCAGCCAAAATCACTTTCAACAAGCATTCTGGTTTTGCTTCCAGAGTCTAATCAATTTTTGTCTTCTTAAAAATAATGGTCTAACAGCTTTCTGCAGTAAAATTCCAATTTAGCTACTTTTCACTACCTTGTTAAGGGGTTAGGTTAGGAAAACGAAACTTTCAGTAATGACTCCAGTATTGCCAAGCTTCTATGTTAAACCTCTTCTGATTTGTAAGTCTTAGAAACTGTCTATTAAAATTTTGACAAAACAACATTATACCTTAATTTTCAGTTATCCGTTTTGTTGTCTCTGGTTTTAGTTCTGAAAATACAATTTCAATTATTTTGAGTAGAATTTTAAGCCATATCAATTTGTATTTTCTAAATTTGGGTAACATATTTGCAGATTTTTGAAAGCTCATAAATTGAGATTAAGCAAAGCTGTGAAGCTGAAAAAAGATTTACTGTACTTCATTTAAGCAGAAGATCAATTTTACAAGGTTTCACATTCATAAAACTTAAATTTTTAAAGGTTATCAAACATCACTGCCTTCTGAAGGGGGGAGGAGTGATGGTAGGCAGGATAAAGGTACTGATGATTAGACAAATTTAGCAAAAAAAAAACTTTCTACTCCAGAAGGCCTTATTTGAAAAGGGTTTCAATATATAGGAAAAACATCTACAAGTCTAACAGTTTGACTAAAAGTTTGAAGTTTTATCAGAAACTTCCAGTACAAAACTCCAATTTTCTTAAACTGGAGCAAGTTTACCAACAAATTCAACAGAACAAAAGTTTACCTGTTTTGACACAAGTCAGAACTCAATTTGATATGTGTTGAAATACTTGGGGAATACTTGTTGGCAGATCCAACAAGTATTGTATCCAATAGAAGTGGCATATCCTGGTGCACTTCTGGGTAAATTTCTAGGTGGCACTATAACCTAGCTAGGATGAAAACATTATTTGATGCTTTTTTCATGCTCTTTCATAATTCAATAATTGCTTCTGTTGCAAATTGCATCTTGAGCCCTTATAGGGGCTCTAAAGGTAATTTATATGAACTAAAAAAGAGCATAAAAAAGCATCAAATGATGTTTTCACTTTCATCCTAACTAAATTATATGGTCCACTGCAAATTAACCATAAACTTTACCAGCCCCCTCCCACCCCCCCCCCCTAATATAGAAATATATACAATGAATTGTGGAAAGCAAACTTTCAAATTGCAAATTCATTTCTATTTTTGTCAACAGTATTTGAAAAACTTGAAGCAGTTTATATTTGAGTTGCCTAATAAATGAGATATGAATTGTTATAAATAAGTATTTTTGGAGTATATTACTCCTTAAAAACTTATTTATAAACTAAAGATATGTTTTTAACCACTTTTCAATAACTTAGCTAGTGTTGACAACTTCTTTGTGTGGTTAAAAAAATAAAATACCTTTGGGGCCCCTTTAAGGAATCAAGATGCAAATTGTGACAGAAGCAATTATTGAATTATGAAAGAGCATAAAAAAAGGCATCAAATGATGTTTTCACTTTCATCCTAGCTAAATTATAGTGTCACCTAGAAATTTACCCATTCCTGCACCTTCAAATATCTTCAAGCTGGTAAAATTCTACTTTAGCTTCTTTTGGCTATCTTGGAAAGGGGTTAGGTTAGGAAAATGAAACTTTCAGGGATGGGTCTACAGGCTAAAGTATGTCCTGGGAAGGTATTTTGAAGTATATATGTTCACTCTATCAGCCTCTAAAGGGCCTTGAAATTTGCCTACATGACAAGTCTGCCTATTAAAATTTTTACAAAACAACATTTTACCACAGGTAACATGATAACTTTGAATTGAAGTTATCAAGTATTGTGCAGTAGGTTGTATCAAGAAATGGCTAATTGTAGACAGAGAAAAGCCAAGACAGATAGTCCAAGTAATTGAGAGGCAAATGTTCAAATGGCTGGGGCATGGGTAAATGGTGGGAGTATGCATGACTCTCTTACATACTTGTTTGTTAGTTTTTGGAAAGACATGCCAGCCTTTCTAGAGTCTCAGACATGTTGACCAAGAATTTAAAATTGAAATAAGACTGTTAGATTTCCTGTAACAAGAGGCAAACAAGGCACACCCATCTATGGTCTTAAGAAGTTTGACCAAGAATTTAGAATTGACATAGGACCATTAATTTGCTTGAAATGACAGGCAAACAATCCTTTAAAGCCATCTTTATGTTTCAAATAGTACCTATTTGTTGCCTAAGCTCAGTCCCACATTCTGAGAAAATTTCAATTTTTCAAATTTTTGGGTCACTTGCAAAATTTTCAAATTTTTGGTGGGCACCCACAAATATTTTCCCAAATTCCTATCTCAATTTAGCACTTTTTCATGGATGCCCACCCTCTCCAATCACTTTTCCAATAGTATCTAGGCTATTCATTGCCTCAGCTCAGTTCAGCAATGGTAAAATGCAAAATACTCCCAAATACATTTTAGAACTCAAACCCCAACCATTATGATGACTGAAGGGCCAATCATGACCGTAATAGATCCAACAACAATATGTATGCCCAAATGCACATTATAAAACATCTGAACATTAAAGTCAGGAATATGTATATAATGCATCATTACCAGATAATCAGGAAGACATATGGTTAATAAAAAAGGTAAATTAATTCAAAAATCCTTAACTAGCTTATTAAGTAGATATCTTCAAAAAAAAATGTCAATGAAAAAGGCATTGAGTTGCTCTGATTTAAACAATTCCAAGTATAGTCAAATAATGAAAATCCTGAAAAATCCCCTAAATGAGGAAAATTACATAATTAAAACCCACAGCTTACCAAATATATCAAGAATAAATCACAGATTGAATGAATTGATCTTTAACTATGCCCTAAATGAAGCAGTGAGTAATCTGAACCATACAAGCCTTGACTCACTACTAAAAATCCCCTTAATTATCAAAAACGATTTGAGAATTGATATCATGATCAAACTGATGTTCTGTACCTTCTCCCCAAGAGTAATTTTGGAAAGTTTCCAATACAAACGAAAGTTTGCCTCCCTAACTTTTGAGGTATTAATCAAAAGATCCCCAAGAAATGCTTATCACTTAATAGAAACTCTAATTGGTGAAAACCTGTGGCACACATATGATGAACAAGGCTTCACAATTATATGGCCACTAACATTCTTATCAATACTTTTAGATCAAGGATACAATCTTGTGAAAACCAACAATTTACTCCTTGCCCTCTCCAAAAATTACATTAATCAAAACCAAATTGAATTATCGTCTGGTCTAGTAACCTACTATTTATATGAACAAGATTACCAGGAATTAAGGAAAATAATCCTTGGTCTCTATAAAAATGATGAAAACTTTGGTTCAAAAATACTGCCAGGCATAGACCTAGCCTAGTAGCTTTTGAAAAAAAAATTAAAAGTTCAAGTTTTTTATTTTATCACATGCAAATAACCATTAAAATAACATGCATTAACCTAAGAAATCCCACACTAGAACAGCTATGCAGAAAAAATATACACCAATATAGCCTATGAGAAAATCTGGAATTACAAACTCTTTGGGAAACCTTAACCTCCAAACCAGACTAAAAAAATATCTAATATACAAACATGACAATCCTGAGAAGAACAACCACATTTTTGAATTAAAATTCATGACCCCAAACATACTAAAATCAGAAAATGAAATGTCAACACCTTTGGAAAATCCTATAGTCCAGCTACAATGAACCAAATCCCAAAGGTCAAATCAATTAACAAAAAGTAAAATCCTGTAAATATAAATTATTTAACAAATAGAACTCCCACCATGCGATCTAAAACCAATAAAGAACTTACTGTGCGACTATAATAATATGAAATGTCAAACCTCTTCTTCTAATTCACAGCAGACTAAATCATTTCAGCAATAGCGTATGTACTCCTCAACAGACATTCTTAAAATGGCGTCAATTTAAACAAACAAATTCCGTTTCTAAACTCAAAACCAATCAAAATAAAGAAAATTTAATCTTGCAAAATACGTATAGACTATAGTTTTAAACAAAACCAAATAGAAACAAAAATAACTTAAACCATTAAAAACCTTAAGAATCTATAACAAAAAAAATATCATATTTATTTAAATAAAAATAATAAAATTCAGTATGAATGATCCTTTAAAAACGGCAGATTTTTCAAAACTATGCTGCAGTGTGGCCAGATTGGCTTATTTTACGCCAAACTGGCTTATTTTGTTGGCGACTGGCGTGAAAATTTTTGGAACTGGCTTGTGGCTTAAAACTTGGCTATTTTTATTTTGAGCTGGCTTATTTCTTGGCGTGATTTACTTTTTCGGGAAGAATTTATATTTTTTGGCAATTTATCCGATTTTCGAACGAACGAACGAACGAATGCTCACGAAAGGTCAAAATCACGTTTTAACTCTATGGTCAAAATACGAATCTAACCGCGGCACTGCGGTGAAGTTTTCAAATCCTAAGAGGCACGTGGCTTCGTAACAACAGCATAAAAAGCATTAGCCATTAAGTCATGGGGTTGAACTACAGCTGAAGGTACAGTATATTAGCTGTTACTTATTAGTATAGAATAACGCCAGGAATCAAACTCATAACAGGCATGTCTGTAACATCTACAGATCCTGTTTAACTGTTTAGTTCATGTGAGTCGTCCAGGAGTCGTCATGCTGTCGTCATGTACACTCTAGCTATTTTCTGTGGTTTGTATCTCTGTACAAACAGATTGGGTACACAGCCTAGTCGACTGGGTACACACCCCAATGCATTGGGTACTGCCCACAATATATTGGGTACCCCCATACCCGTTTTCACTTTTTGTCTAGGCCTATTCTGAGAAAACACATTTATTTATATTTCAGGTTTTCTTTGCATCACTTCAGTTTAAATATGCTCAAAGGAAGAAGCAAATTGGTCATTGGTTTTCTCAGAATACATGCAAAAGTGAAAATCGTTATGGGGCAGTTGGGGATATTAATTGTTTTATGTACTACCATCAACATAATGTACTACTTCACCACTGCAGTAGTACACCATAGGATCTGTACCTAAGAATTTGAGTGCTACACCCCACAATCAGTACTACATTAAACATGGCATAGGTCCTACTACGCTATATATAGAGTAGGTCCTGCTATGCTATATATGAAGTAGTACACTTGGTTAGATGTAGGTATCAAATTCTGAGGTACAGTTCCTGTGGTATACTACAACAGTGGTGAAGGAGTACATTATATGTTGATGGTTGTACATAAAACAATTAATCCCTAACTGGTATGGGGGGGTACCCAATGCATTGAGGTGTGTACCTCAATGCATTGGCTACCAGCCAATTGGGTACATGCCACAGAAAAATAGCTGGTGTACATGACTGGTTTGCACCCCCATTTTTAGCAGTGATGAGCATCAGCTTGTGACATAAGCAAACCTGAAGCAATCAATCTTGTTTCAGACTCACTTTTATTCATTTTTCCCAATGTGTTAGCCTATAGTTAAATACTAGAGAAATTAGTTATATATAATATAGGCTAATAGCTAATATGTAATAAAGTACCATATAATACTAATGAAAATATCAGAAAGAGATATATAAGTACAGGAGCAGGATAAGTAGATGAGTTACCCTTGCTTTGATGTCTGATTTCTTTGTTACTGTTGCTGTAGCCTAGGCCTATAGGGTAAGACTCCTAGTGATTAGCCAGTGCCTAATCTGAGCTGTATCTCTGATTAGAATGCAGTATGTCCTTTACCTGGCAGCTGAGACTTTAATCTTGACCACTACTAATTTTCAGAATTATCAATCTTGGCCAACAGTCTACAAATCTTGACCACAACATTGATAATTAAACATGAGACATTACCTCTAACAGACAGCAACTATGGAAGTTATCCTATAGTTTTGTTATTTAGAAAAAAACCTTTCAGATTTTGAAATAAACAAGGTTCATTGTTATATTAAATTTAATCAATCAACTGTAGACAATCAATGCAAGTGTCCTGAAAATCAGATCATTGACCCCTCTTCTTTCTGGGCTGGGTTGACAATAGATCCAAATCTTTAATTTGTTCTTCTTTTCTCATGATAAGTTCATACACTTCTTCTTGGGAGAATTCAATTTTTACTGAATGAGATAATCCCTTACTACATAGTTTCTCTTGTTGTAAAAATTATGTTACTGTTATAGTAAACTGCCTTGTTGTAAACACTGCTTATTAATATTCAAAATGTGGATGAATATGGAAAGATTTAAATCAGCTATTAGCTAATAATGTGAGGTAACATCATAGTAGGGTTTATCTAATTCAACATAGTCAGCGTATTTTGACCTACTATATATGGTGTTGTAGATTTAGATCCATTGACAGTTTTCTTTCCAGTATTTTACAATTCAACAGTATATGCTCAGGGGTTTCTTCTGTGTTTTTACAGTACCTGCAAAATGGGCTATTGGCAACTTCTCCATTTGGCTGCTTTATTTTGTATGAAGGAGAGTGGTGGTTGAAGTTAGCTGTATTTGAACACAGGCAGTTGAACCAGACTGATTGTATACTGGTTGGAAAGGGGGATAAATTTGGTGGCTTTAATTCAAGCCATGTTTTTAGTCATAATCTAGTTGTATCCCTTATAGTTAGAGATTTCACTGGTTCCATTTGGCTTTTTGCTTCTTGCTTTTCTATCTTGTCTGCTTTTTCATTTCCTTCTTTACCTAGATGACTAGGTATATATTGAAATTTAGTAACAAAGCCTAATCTTCCAAGGCTGCTTAGGTTTTCTTTGGTTTGATGTAGGCCTATGCCCAGTGTTTCAAAGTTAGTGTTTCATAGGATATAGAGAGCAGATTTAGAGTCAGAGAATATTACTATATGTTAATTGCTCTGTTTCAGTTTAATTAGGGTCTCTAAGCACAAATTGATTGCAGCTACTTCAGCTGTTAGTGTGCTGGTCCCTGCCTTGTGTTTTTTCACAGTGCATAGGCTGAGCTCTTTTAAAAAGCATCCACTTCCACATCCCTCTTCACTTAAAGATCGATCAACATATACTTGGGCATATCCATTAAATTCCCTTTTTAAGAGCTGTTTGAAATCATGAATTGCAGTTTGGGATTCAATTTGTTCCTATTTTGAGGGGAGGAATTCTAGTTTAACCCTGGGGTGATTGATCCCCAATTAAATTCGAATTCAACTCCTCCATACTCTCCTCCAGACTGCTCATGCTGGGTGGGCTTATAATAAAAATTAACCAGGAAAATATTGATTTTTAAAAGATTTGATCAGTTGGAATAACATAACTACAAGTGTAACTTGACCCCACAAAACCCCTGGAGAAAGGTATTTAAGTTATGACATTTGTCCATTGTTTATATAAAGTATTTGCTATTGAGAAAGATGTATGAATTTTTTCCATGGGGGGGGGGAGGTTTTGGGCATTAGGCCTAATGGAAGGAATACTCATATAAACTTCAGAGAGGGCTCATTTGATTGGAAATTGAAAGTTCTAGTTCACTTTTCAAGCATCACAAGATATTGGAGGGTAGCCAGCTCCCCCCCCCCAAACCTCTTTTTTTCCTGATGCATCCAATAAAAATTTTAAAGGTATCCAATAAAAATGTTCAAAGATCATATAACAAAAATTCTGGTGCCAACACAACCCCCCAGGGCCCAGGGCAGGCATTGTAAGTTGTGCCCTGGGGGCATATATGAGTCTTATGGAAGGGATGCTCATATTCACTTCAAAGAGGGCTCATTTAATTGGAAATTGAAAGTTCTAGTTCAGTTTTAAGAGTCAAAAGGGATTGGAGGGCACCTAGCCCCCCCCTCCCCTCCATTCCCTTTTTTCCTCAAACCCATCCGATAAGAACTTTGAGATAGCTTTTTTTTAATTAGTTCAAAGATAACAAAAACTCCAGGGTCAACACAGCCCCCCAGGGCCCAGGGGCAGGTGTTGTAAGTTACGCCCTGGGGAATATATGGCTCTTATTGAAGGGATGCTTGTAAAAACTTCAGAGATGGCTCATTTGATTGGAAATTGAAAGTTCTAGTTCAGTTTTTTAGAGTAAAAAGAGATTGGAGGGCAACTAGCCCCCCCCCCCCCATGCTCCTTTTCCCCAAATGCATCCAATAAAAATTTTGAGATAGCCATTAAGTTAAAAATTGCTCAAAAGTCAGATAGCAAAAATTCAGGTGTCCTCACTACCCCCCAGGGCCTGGGGCAGGCATTGTAAGTTGTGCCGCATTGGGTCACAGAGTATCATTATAGTAATCGGAGGTCCGACTCAGTGAAATTATGGGATACAGAAATTGCGGCGCACACACGGACAGTGCTCGAACTAACACAGGAGAAATCGAGCTGGTGGGCGTCCTCGTCAATAATTTTCCCCGAACTGTTGGACAGGAAAGTAAGCATGGTCGAGCATTTTCTGAACATAGCGCGCTGGAATTTCTGTAAAGTCTCTAGAGTTTCACATGGGGTAGCGGTTTATCGCAATTCTACTAAATGCAGCCTCAAAATAATCTCTACACTGGAACTGAACTTCCGCAAACCAGGGAACGAATTGAAAGGTGGATAATGCCAGCAGGATCAAAGGACCTGAATAGTGGTGAGTATTTCTATAAAACGGCCGTCAAAACTTGGACACCATTAAAAGTAAAGTTAGATTTTGGGCAAAAAATTGTCTGGCTTATTTTTGGCTTGTTTTTCAAAGGCTGCGGCTTACTTTTTTGTTCACGATCTGGCCACACTGCTATGCTGTATGATATTAAAACATTTGGAACAAAATAGTTAATTTGGTTTGTATGAATATGAGCAAACAATTCAACTATACCAAATAAACATCCTACAGCTACCAGAGAGTTGTTAAAATTTGCTAAATCAATATTATGATTTTTAAATCCAGGATAATTGTGTCTAACCTATAAAGTAGGCTTGTCTCTAGTGTTCAAGACATATGGGCTGTGTCCGAAAGTTGTTTTATCTTGGATAAATCGCTGGATTTTCGTTGGATTTTTCATTCGGACTAGGATAATTGGCTGGATAATCTAGCGACTTCAGCTAACCAAAAATCCAGTGAAAATGTAGGATTTTTGAGCTGGATTTTCAGAAGAAAAGAAATTATTATATGAAATTGAAACTTAAAGGTATCTATTAACTACCAAATTAAAATGGACAGAAAGAACCATGCTTGTAAGTATAGGAAATAAAAGTGAATATAAGAAATTTGAGAAATGAACTAAAAATCTTCACTTCCTCTTATTTTGTTTGATTACAATCTTGTAAATAGCCTACCCTCTTCTGAACTAGGTTACAGACATTGGTGTATTTGTAGTTTACAACATAGTTTAGCTAGGATGAAAGTGAATGCATCAATTAAATGCCTTTTCTTATGCTCTTATATAGTTCAATAATTGTTTCTGGGACAAATTCCATTTTGAGCCCTCAATGAGACATCAAAAGGCAACAGTTCATAGTTGCTAAAAGGATAAGATCCTAGTTTAGCCACTTTTTCCTGTCTTGGACAGTGGTTAGGTTAGGAAAAGTTTTCAGTAATGAATTTGTCTTCTTAATGAATTATGTCTTAGAAATTTTCCTACTTGACCTATTGAAATTTTGACCAAAGATCAGGTTACATAATGTTCAGTTTTCACTTTATTTTTCTCTGGTCCCAGTTCTAAAAATGAAAGTCCTGTAATTTGAGTAAAATTTTAAGCCATATGGTTTTTTTTCTAAATAAAGCTGTTTTTTTCAAAAACCCCTTTGTTGTACTTACAAAAATATTTTTTCAAGGTCATCAAAGGTCACTGCACTCTAGAAGGAGAAAAAATAGAGTTTGTTCTTCAAAATACGTTCCCAGGACATACTTTAGTCTGTAGACCTATCCCTGAAAGTTTCATTTTTCTATCCAAGATATCAAAGTAGCCTAGGTAAACAAGGATTTTACCAACAAAAGTTTAAAAACATATTGAGAAAAAAAAACAGTGAGAACAATTGGTATTTGCAGCTGATTCAGGGATGTTATTTTTTTTTTTTTTTAAGTCTTCATAATAAAATAGAGAATTTTTGAAAGAGCCAGAAACTCTACAAAATGACCACAGCAAAACTGATGTCATTTTTGAGGGGTTTTACCTCTATATAAAAGTCTTCCTTCCAATTTTTTTTTCAAAATAAAGTTTTATGGTAAAATCCTAGTTTAGCTACTTTTTGCTATATTGGAAAGGGTTTAGGATTATTGACCTTTCATAACTGTATAGTTAATTAAGAAAGGGTACAAAGTGAGCTTCATTTCTGTTCTTTCAGTAGACAAACTAGGGGTTTTTAACAGTCTTATAGATTAACTATTGATAAGCAATACAAAACAATTTGACTTTTAAGAATGTTCTAAGCTGATATCAGAAGGTTTAATTTTGTAAAATCCAACAAATAATGTTTATCAGCAAATTGTCTGTTGGACCACCAAAAAATGCATTTAAGCAGTTATTTTTTTTTCTTTTTTAGGGTCAGAGGAGGAGACTAAAGAATTTATTTCATTGAGGATAAAGTACAATGCTCATTTTAACAAAGAAAGAAATTCTGCCCAAACATGGTATACTGTGATTATACATGAACTAGGTCTAGACACTGTTAAGATGCCATGGACAGTAGCTCAAATAAAATGGAAGAATTTGCTAGCAAAGTATAAGTCAATTATAGATGGGCTCAAAAGGCCAGTAAAAGGTAGTGGAATTGGAACAGAAGATGATATTGACGAATTGACTGATGAAGAAGCAATATTTTTGGATATTGATTCGGCCATATTTTGGTGCAATCCATAAGTTTATGGGCAAAAATCCCATAATTTCACCAGTATCAGTATTATCAAGTTCAGGGTTAACAGTCCAAGGAGGTTCATCAACAAGTAGGGGAATTAGCAAAGGATCCCAGAAAAGGAAAGTTGAAGAGGAAAGCCCCTATAGGATCCAAGTCAAAAATAAAAGGTTACTTATCTGCACAGAGACTGAGACTGGGAACCTCTCCCTTGTTCCCTTCAATGAAGGTGAATTACATAATGAAAAGGAAAAAGAAGCCCCCCCCCCCACAGTCACCTGCTAAATTCTTCCCCTCTTCAGGCAGTTCCCATGACTCATCTACCCCAAAATCAAAGACTGGGAGACAAAGTTTTAGAGAGATGAGAGCCAACAAACATTCAGCTTCTGGCCAGGTAAACTGCCCAATTTTTTTAAACTTAAGGGGTTATCACACTCCTGTGGAAAAGAAAGGTTACAAGCAAGATTTTCATACCCCCCCCCCCATTATACTTTCTCCTTTTTTTCTAAATTATATGAAAGTTTTTTAGCTGGATGGTTGAAAGTAAAGATGATGGCAATTGTAAATTTATGCTCAACATTCACCAACCACTATCTTGTTCACCTTATGAACAAAAAATGTGTTACGACTGAAAAAACCAATACCTGGCTAAATATTATAGTTTTGGACTTGCAAAAACTTTTGATTTAATAAGCCAAAATGCATTGGTAGAAACGATATAAAAGGAATTTTAATTCCACCCCTTTTTAATTAGAATCATTGTTTCTCATCTCTAAGAGAAAACAAGTTGATCAAATACTTTTATGTATATCCTGATCACCTCCCAATTTAAAATGGTGTGCTACAAGGAACCCTATTAAGTCTACTTTTATTTCTTACAATGATAACTAACATTGGTGTTCTGTCTGATCTAGCACTCATAGAAGCTTGTTTCAGAAGTCCAAAAAGTAGCCCAATTGATATCTTGGAACAAATACCAGATTAAGCTGCTACTAACAATATGACAACTATGCCTAAGATATACCTAATCCTGGAATATGCCAGTTCTGTTTGGCATCCTGGTATCTCCAATGAATTGTTAGAAAGAATAGAGTCAATGTAAAAAAAAAGCCTAAGAATTATTTTCAATGAGGGTTAAAGTCTCTTGTATCTTGAGCCAATCTGGGCAGCATAGTAAGCATGTTAAATATATGATGTGTATCCCACCTCCTTTTTACCTAAAAAATGTTAAGTTTACAAATTTAGTTATTTTTCTAATTAAATTGTGTTTTGTGGATTAGTTCTCCAAGTTTTTCACTGTTATGACATTTTTATTCTTATATTTCCTTTATTTTTTTTTGTTTACCCTATAGTGCGACTTGTGCCCATTTGGGTTTGTGATAGACATTTAAAAAAATTATAAGACTATCTTATTTTACCAGGCTGATTCCTCTCCTAGTCCTAGTGGCTCCCATGCTTCATCAGACAGACCAAGAAATCCAACACTGGGAGACAAAAAAAAAAAATCATTTCAACAGGAAGTTTTGGAACAACTCAAAGATTCAAACCATCATCTCAAAGAGGCCTGTATTGCTTTTGTAGAAACTTCCAGATCCACAACTCAGCTCCTTGAACGGCTGGTTGGAGTTATGGAAAAAAAAATATGATTTTTTAAGCTTGTTTTTTTTTTAATTAATTACCTTTTTTGTAAAAATATAAGTGAACTTTTTTAAGCCTTATTTTTCAATGATTTTTTTTATACATATTGCATAAGACTTCTTTTGCAGACACTACAGTAAAAAAAAGTGCTGCTTCAAACACCACATCAAAATACAATTGTTGCTGCCATAGTAATTTAATCCCAGCTGTCCCCTCCGCTTAATGGGACCAGCACTCTATACAAAACGTTACTATATTTTTGTTTTCCATTACTTCTGTACTCGTTTCTCATCAACAGTTGGTTCAGAATGTGAAATGATGACAATTTAATAAAGACAAAGTCAACAATGTACTTTGTGTAAGCTAGGTCGACATCTGACCCAGCTAGAAGAGCTCAGACAATTGTCATGGTAATAACCATTATATTTGGAAACAGTGAACTTTTTAATATAAAATATAACATACACACAGTAAATATAAGTGAAATATACACAAAATATAAGTGAACGTTTTTAAGTCTGATTTTTCAATTATTTTTTTTTTATACATATTGCATAAAACTTCTTTTGCAGACGCTACAGTAAAAGAATGCTGCTTCAAACACCACGTCAAAATACAATTGTTGCTGCCATAGTAACCTAATCCCAGCTGTCCCCTCCCCTTAATGGGACCAGCACTCTATACAAAACTTTACTTTATTTTTTTTCCATTACTTTTGTTCTCGTTTCTCATCAACAGTTGGTTCAGAATCTGAAATGATTACAATTTAGTAAAAAAAAAGTCAACAATCTTCTGTGTGTAAGCTAGGTTTACATCTGACCCAACTAGAAGAGCTAAGACACAATTGTCATGATAATAACCATTATATTTTGGAAACAATGTTGAATAGGAAACAGAATGATACTACTTGTTTGTCATCACAGTGTTTACAAACATACAAGGTCTACGTGATAGAAGAGGATTTGACTTACAGGTGGGTAGGTTCATCCCTCAAAGAATTTATTATATTGCAACTTTCTCTGTAGTTACCCATTGGGAAAAACAAACAACTTGAATACACAAAATGTTTTTCACAAAAAAAAATCTTCAAAAGAAAAAGAAAGAGCTACATTAAATCAAAGCTACATGAAACATAAGCTACATTAAAAATTAGCAGAAATAGAATAAAAAAATTAAAGCATGAAATGACCATTTAGTTCCATCAATAAATAAATGAAACTGAAGACAAACAGAAATTACAAATAAATAACTGAGTAGAGCTAAAAAAAGCAGAATCTAAGAGGAATAGAGCTACCCCCTCCCCCTTTATACGTTCTAAAGACCAGAAACCCATTTGTAATTTACTGAAGTTAAAAACGAGAAATAAAATACATTTTGTTTTCAGTAAAGGTCAAATTATATTTCAGTTTCGTGAAATTGTGATGATGTAGTATACAGATATTATCACCAGCAGCTTTTTATCTGAATTTAATGCAGAAGACTCTTTGAAAGCTTTCAAGTAAATTGAAATTAACTTTAGAAAGATGCATAATAACAATAACAAAATACCTTATTTTGCCTAAAAATTAATTTATAAAAACTGAAAAGCAAAAAACCTGGAAAAAGTAATGTAACAATAATTATCCCAGTAACTTAAGATGTGCCAGGCAACTAGGAAGGTTTTGATGATGACAGCTTAGGGTAGATTTGAGCTAGGTTAAGTTTTTAACCCTTCTCATATATTTATAACTAAATTTATTACTAAATAATGAGATTGTATACGTAAGTTCTCCCCCCCCCTCCCCCGCCTCAAAAATGGGGATAAAAAGGTCCACGACAATTTTTTTGATTGCTCTAAAATTGTATCCCTAATTTCTTGGACAAATTGGGACCTTATACTCTAGGAAAAATGGAAAACAAAATATTAGTTCCCATAAAACAGGGGAATTAGTAAAAACATTAGTTCCATAGGACTGAAACATTAGTTCCCTTTTGACCTTTTGTAACCTTTCTTGAATGAGCCTTGTTTTTTATCAATATAATGTTCTATTTGATGAAAACTGTAAAAAAAACTCTTAATCTATATACATTTTGTAATTAAAAAATAATAAAAACATTTGACCACATATGCATCAAATTTCCATGGTTATCCAAAGTAGCTGTGGTCAGTGCTCGGCACTGGCGTGAAATTACTCCTTGTTCTTTGAGTCGAAAACTGAGCAAATAATTCATTTCTGCATTCCACACCAGCTGCTTCATCATCGTAATCTACTCTGCTCCTAGAGTGAAGATTTGATTCAGTACTAGTACTTACATCAAAATTTGACCAGTCACCTGGGTTAGTTACACAAACATTATGTAGGATACAACAGCACATAGCTACTTTACTCACATTGTGTGTTTTTACTGATAAGTCTTTGTCAAAAATGGATCTCCATCTAACTTTTAACAGACCAAAGGCAATTTCTATGCAGACCCGAGCCTTTGACAATGCAGTGTTAAAATTGTTCTTTAAAGAATCACCTGCTGCTTCTGGTCCTCTGAAGGGTGTTATTAAGGATATAGGATTTACCAGGCAAGGGTAACCAGAGTCCCCAAGCAGGAAATGTCCCTGGGGAGGGTACAAAGAATCCTTAAACACATCTGAATTTCTTAGTACCCTTGCATCATGGACAGATCCTGGATATCCAACAAAGACATTCAAGAATGTCTTGTCTGCATCACAGACAGCCTGTAATTGGATACTTGTTTGCTTTTTGCGGTTAATGTGGGGAACCTTTTGGTCTGCTTGCACATGACAATTTATATGTGTACCATCAATGGCACCAGCAGTACATAAAAAAACACTAGATCTTGCTTTTTCAGCAAACTTTTCTCCAATCAAATTTACTTCAGCCCCAGTAGGCACCTTGATAACATGTTTACAGAGGGAAAGCAATACATTGATTTTTCTGTGCACAATATCACAAACACTCTGTCTTGGTATACCTGAAGCAAGTCCAACCATCCTGTAAGAGGCACCTGTAGCTAACCAGGCAAGTAGCACACACCACTCAACCTCATCTGACCAGCCTTGTAATTTATGGTTCTCAGTCAATTGGAGAAGAACACCAAATGCAGGAAGGGAGATCCTAAAATGGCTTCTGAACAACTCAGGTTTATCAAAGAAAATAAACATCTTTGGAGTCATTTGAATGTCACAATACACATGTGGGCGCTGAAAAAAAATCATTTTCAGGTACAAAACAAGGCAATTTATATTAGACTGTAAAAAGGAGACAAAATTAATAGACTAATCTACTGTTGCCAATAGCTACTGGCAAGAACAACTATATGGTCTCAATATCTATATATTTTTTCAGTGTCTATCACAGAGATGCTTGTAGTGATGGCACTATCTTTGGGGTTGCATATATTAGTAGTGCCAATGGAAGTGAGTCCATGCCTCCCCAGATTTTTAAACACAACTTTTGTAGTTTCAAAACTTTATCCAAATTTTTACCTCTGCAAAATAGCTACTGCCACTCCATTCCAGTGCAGAAATCAGACTATACTGTTGCTGGAGATGGTTTTCCATTATTTCAAGAAGCATTAATATTTGCTGCATCTAGTGATAACACTACGTTTAGGGTTGTTTGTAAAAATGGCTCCAATAAGTGGGCAACCCCATGCCTCCCCAGATTTTTAAACACAACTTTTGTAGTTTCAAAAATTTATCCAAATTTTTACCTCTGCAAAATAGCTACTGCCACTCCATTCCAGTGCAGAAATCAGAGTATACTGTTGCTGGAGATGGTTTTCCATTATTTCAAGAAGCATTAACATTTGCTGCAAGTATGATGAAACAATATGTAGAATACTGATGATCTCCTCCTCATCCACTGTAATAGAGTTATGAACAAATTATTTTTGAGTTAGAACTCTTTCTTAAGTAGTTGTTAGTAAATTATGGATCTTAATTTGCTCCAAAGTGCAAATTAAGGTAAAGTACAACATCCAAAATTGATAAAATTTGCAATTTAAATTAGATGGATCCCTTGGGATTTCTTTTGGGGTAAAATATTCAACTAGATGTACATTAAAAATTTTAAAATTACCAGTATGAAACAAAGTACACAGCCATTGTTTCAATTAGATTTGTCTCAAATTTTAATGATGATGATACTTGTAATCCCACAAGTTGAGATGCATGTTTAAAGTATTAATTTGAACATATTGAAAGAACACCAACATAAAATATTTTCAAAAAATTAAGAGATACATGTCCTATTTGATTACTCTTATGTTAGCATCAACACACAAATCGTTGGGTCTAGCCCTTCCTAAAATCCTCTTCAGAACTCTATTCATCCATTGTTTTACTTAACAGATATCACTGCAGAGGTTGTCTTAAATCACTCTTACCAAAGGATGATCCCTCCCCCAAAAGAAACTCCTGCATATTTTCCAAGTGTTAGCTACATATTTATTAAGGAAAAGAAAGTAATTGGCCTACTATAACAATTCCCTTTCTTTCATTATCTAATGATCTTCATCCAAGCCTTATTGCAGCTGACATTAAGGTTTTTAGTGTCTTATCAATCATAACAGCAATGAGCAGTCATTATTGGAGATATAACAATTCTTGTTAGTGCTTTGTAGATCAATCCCTACCACTTGGAACATTGGCTATGTCTGCTGAAAGCTCACCATTGAGAATGAATACCAATAACAATTGCATTACTGATGTGGAAATAACTCCTTTTCAAAACAAATTAAAAGTACCAGTAATTGGACAAGGCCTATTATTTATTCTTTATGCTTTTGTATCATGAAAACAGGATTCACTTTCTTTACATTAAAGCAGAATTACTATAAATAAGGAAATGTATTAAAATTTTGTATAACTTGGTGCTATAACCAGTGATTGATGGACAGATGGGATACAATTGTTTTGTTAAAAATATTACATTTGGCAATGAATTATAATTTAACAATCTTACAAAGTAGCTGAGTTAGGTCAATTCAATTCTCAGAGATTTATCAAGAGCCTTACCAATCTCATCGGAAGAAACTTAAGCACCTATTTCCTTCCAAAATGCACTGACCTTTGATACCTTGGAAATATTCTAGATGAGCAACTTTTTGCTATCTTGGAAAGGGGGTAGGCTAGGGAAATGAAACTTTCTGGAATGAATCTACAGAATAAAGTTTATCATGGAAAGGTAATTTTAAGTACTGGTAAATATAGAACAGTCCATATTATTGACCTACAAATAAAGTGAACATACCACTCAATACCTTTTTTCTGAATATAATAATTACTTTTCTTGCAAATCAAATTTTCAGCCCTTTTTGGACCCTTAAAACTGATACTTTCAAAAGTTTTTGGGTATAAAAAATGGTTAAAACATTGAGTTCAAACTTACTATTTCATCACACATACATTTTGTAAAAGTTATATAATTAACTAACATTTATTTGTCCTGAACAAGTTGAATATAACAAATTCAAACAAGTTCTACCATATTTTCTTCTTATTCTGTTAGGCCACTTAAAACTGCTGTTCAGCCTAAATGGAAAACAAATGTCACAGCTGACAGAAGAAACATGGTGGATGGTAAAATGGAGATTTTGTTTTGAATTTTTTTTTTCCACCTTGTGACAGGTTAGGTTAGGGCTCAAAATTGAATTTGCAAGAAAAGTGATTATTATATTCAGAAAGAGCTTAATAAAGGTTATCAGTTGGTATGTTCACTTTATTTGTAGGCCAATAATATGGATTGCTCCATGTTTACTGAAGTATATATCTCCACTCCTTCTCCTTTAGAGGGTGCTGAGCTACTGACCTTTAAAATCTTAGTATTATAAAAGTGAAACCTTATAAAATTACTCTTCAGCTAAAGCAAAGTACAGGGAAAGTCAAATAACAGGAATCGCAATTTCAAAAATAAAACAGGAGAAATAAAATGAAAATTGAGATATATGATATTTTGTCAAAATTTGAATGGTGTGTCAAGTAGGCAATTTTTTTTACTTAGAAACCAGGAGGGTTCCAGCCCAGTAACTTGGCAATAGGACTACATTCCTGGAGTATGCTTTGTCACTTGTATGATATTTCCTCTACCTAATGTTCTTCTAATATGTTTCTCTGATGCTCAGTTGTAAGGAAATATGTCAAAGTAAGATAAAAATATACTGCTTTAGAAACAAATTTGGGCTATATATTTTCACATTAGGGAGTGGGGGTAAAGTATAGCAGGTCTGCATGGCTAATGTGTTTGGTACATTTATTGTGCATAATATGTAGTAAGAATTGTTTTCTAACTTCACACTGTCCAAATACTTTACTCTTACCTCCCCCCCCCCCCTAATGTGCAAATACATAGGCCAAATTATATATTTTCTACCTATTCTGTCACTTCTCTTTGTCTTGTCTCACACTAAGCTGAAAGAAGCTAACAAAAGAAAGATGGTTCTATAGGCTAATGCATCAATGAATGAACAACTTGAGTGGTAGGGGCTTTAGCATGCAAGTAATATGCTTTTAAGCCCTGGATTCACTACTGAAAGTTCCATTTTCTTAACATAACCTCTTTCTAAGATAGCAAAGAGTAGCTAGTCCATAGTTTTACCAAAATTCTACTCAAATAACAAAGATTGCATCTTCTAAACTAAAACCAGAGAAAAGTATACTGAAAATGAAAGTATAGTCATTTTTTCAAAATTCCAGTATCTAGAATTTTAACCTGTGAAAAGCATAAGAAAAGACAAAGTGATATATTTACTTTCATCCTATCTAAATTATGTTGGCAACTGCAAATTTACCTCTGGAAGTTTCATATACCTAAATTAATTGAGTAAAAAAAAGGCTTGTTGAATGAATAATCAAATTGTATAAGCCTACTCTTGTTATTTAGCTAGTCCAGAAAAAAAAACGATTAATTTCACTACTTCTTCCCAATCAATCTCCTTCAGTTTGCAGAAGATCTAGCACATTAGCTTTCGGACAATCAACGTTGGATATTTCATTGGATTTTGTGCTGGATTTCATCTTTCGGACACAGCCATGAAATATGATAACAATCTAATTAATGACTTACAACCTAACAAGAATTATCCAGTGCAACAAAATCAACCAAACCTTTCTTTCTTCAATAAAAAGGTCTTACCCCCTTACCCAAAAATAGACTCATATAAGATCAAATCCAATTTACAAATTATTGATTATTCAATTTTGAACAAAAACAACTATAAATGACATATAGAATTTTAATCACAAATTTATAGCCAAAAATCAATGCTTTTATATTATCAATATAAACCCTTTAAATTATATGTATGTATTATCAAATATATACAAGTCTATTACAAGAAAAACCTAAAAGATGCATAATGGAATTGCGCCAACTAACCTTAATGCATGATACAATGCTTAATGTTGTGACAACTAGTATATATAAGTACTTTAGATTACCCTTATAAAACAGTTTAGTATAGCATAAACAATGAATAAAAACGTTAGTCCTAGTAGATGTATAATCAAATTTGGACATTAACTAAACATTGTTGAGTATACTAGCTAACAATTTAAACAAATGATAGGCTAATTAATAATGCCAGTACTCTGATTACTCCTAAACTCCAAAAGACACTGTAATTCTATATCAAGAAAAATCAATAGGCATGGTGTAAACAAACAATATTTACCATCAAATTTCTCAAATGAAGGTCAAATAAGTAATTCTTATTAACATACATAACTAATATTAACATTGATTTTAGAGACCAAAATGATGATCAAATCGATAACGATGAGCATTTTTATTCTACATATAAAAACTCAGGACATAGTAAAACATGGATTAATATTCAAGCATGAAAATTCACTTCTAGCCAGCCATAATGCATGGAAAATATTTATGAAACTAGATCCAAAACCTTTTGAGACCTTATTTCTCCAAATAATGAGATTGGAAAGAAATACAAATGAACTAAAGGATTCAATCTTTCAATTTCTAAGATCAGACAAAGGATTACAAGAAAATAAAAGCTTCATAAAAAAGAGAGAGGATAAATCAATTCCCATACTCCCAAACTTGAAATCAAAAAATCTAATGGAAGACTTTGATAAGAAAATGGCTGAAATAGATACAGCTATGGGAATAAGTGCAAAAGGAAACAGATGAAAAAGATCAATAAAGGAATACCCCTCCTCCAAAAATGGTAAAGAACCACATCAAAACTCAAAGATTCCAACTCAACCCCCTGCAAAAGAAAGAAAATTTTATGATGGAAACTATGCATTAATAAATGAAATACCAAATATATGGAATTTTCTCAAGGGACCTAATGCATGGAACATTCTCAAGGGACTATGGAACAAAAAAGTCTTAGTAAAAATTTATGATGACCTATCAATTCCTGGAATAAACACTGAGATCACAACGAATCCCCAAGATACTATGCAATCCAGTACATCTAAATCTGAGGTACTAAACACTCAATCAACTCAAATTGAAGAAGGTGCAACCCCTAAGGACACATCAAAAGCCACTTCACCCCCAATTCAAATAACCACAGTAAAGTCAAATGAAGTGTTAAAAGGAAGAAAAATACCAAAAATAATAAAAGGCACTGAAGGAATAGAAATTTCTACAAATTCTACAAACAATGTGAGCAAGCCAGTACACAAATTTAAATGTCAATATTTTTGTAGAAAAATAAATCCAACAATAAATATAAGTGGAGATAACAAAACCACAATGATCTTAAATATCACAACAAAGAAAGTAATAACCACCACCCCAGAACCTACAAGAGAAATAATAACCATTACCCCAGAACCTATAGAATTGGAAACATCAATATCTGAAACAACAACCAATTCCCTCCCCAAACGGATATACCCAAATGAGAATTACATAACAATTAGACAGTTACCCCAAACCACCAGGTGGGTGTGGAAATCGTCAATGAATAAGAATACTGGAATACGAATGAGAATCCCAATCATCGAAAATGATTATAGTGGACAAAAAAAATATCAAAGAAAATAAAAATGGTAAGGATAATGATGATGACTACCCAAGAGAATGTTGGACTATTGATGGAAAGAAAATTTGCGCGCGACTGGCAGCTGATGAACCTACAGAAGATAATTTGGAAGTACTCCCAGAATTAACAAATGAAAACGCTCTAAAATTATCAAATCATCAAACCTTCCTAATATTGTACAGACAAAGGTTGCAAACCTTGTTTGAACTATTTAATGCTGAAATACAAAAACTCAAGCAAAGCACAAAAAGAATATTTGAAGTCTTCTTCAGGAAAAGCAGATATCGAAGGTCCACAAGCTTAATACCAATCATTGGTGAACTTGCCTCACGACTCTTTGGGTTATCAACCGATGAAGACTTAAACATATTAAGAGAAAATGTAAAAAATTGAATACAGCAATGAACACCACACTACATGTCCAGAAGATACAAGCAAGCATAGCTAGCTACCAAAAAGACAAAATTGAAGCAATTTCCAAGAAAATTTCAAGAACAGTCAATACAATGAATTACTTGAAAAATGAAGTTGACCGTGTATTATCAGATTCTGGACTAACACTAGTATCAATAGACATCATAACCATGTCGTTACTAAATCTGGCTACAGATGTGAGTAAATTCGAATTTGCCTTATTTGCACTAACAGGCAGAACATTATCCTATGACTTAGTTGATCCAACCAGCTTAAAAAATATCCTAGATGAGATTAAAACCCACTTAATATTCAGTCTCCATTTACCAGTGGAACCAGAAGTTGCTAACCTATTCCTATATTATACCAAACTAAAAGTACATATTACAGAAATAAACGACCAACTTTTTGCAGTAGTAACAATACCCCTGATCAATCAACAATCAATATATGATCTATATAAAATTTCTACCTTTCCTGTTAATATTAAGGAAACCAATTCATTTGTAAGCATCATGCCAGAGGCAGAGTATTTGTTAATTGACCAAGACAGAAGGAAATATGCATTGGCAAATGCACAAGACTTAAAAGAATGTGTCACATTCAAAAACTTGGTCTGCCAACTAACATTACCTATCTACAATGTAAAAATAGGATCATGTATGTTGGATATTTTTCTAAAAGAATCCCAACAGGAGGACGTCCCAAGTTCGTGCGAAGCGCTTATAGGAAATGCAAAACGAGAAATATTTATCAACCTCAGAAATGACCTATGGCTATTTACTGTCCCTAAAACAACTGTTGGAACCATTTCTTGCTACAACAATACTGAGAAAATAGACCCAAGCTACCGAACTGAACTATTATTACAGGATGTGGGAACCATAACAATCAAACAAGGTTGCCGCCTGGTAGCCAAGGAAAGTACGGTGCAAACACCATTAATTACGACAAGTACAAATATGATAAGTCCAAAAATAGTAAATTTTCAGGGAATAAATCTATCATTTACAATCCCAAATATAAATGATGAAAAAATAAAAAACTCTATCTGGAGAAAAATAGACAACATAAAAGGCACAGTGCCACTAACAAAAATAAAAGAGGCATTGGATTCTCAGATACCATTCTTTACAAATGAAGATCAAAGACTAGAATATGTTGAGAACCAATATGGTCTATTTTCACCCAACTCATGGTACAACATTATTATAACAATATCCCTGGTATTTCTTGTTTCATTAACAATAAGAGCCATATTAACTTTGAACTATGGAAAGCTCTTAAAAATATGCAACAAAGGGTCCAAACAAGAAGAAATGGATGTGCAAGAAATGCATCAATTAAATCCATCAGCTGCTGACAATAACTAAGCCTCACAAATTAAGGGGATATTATATAATACAAGAGAGATGAGAGGTCCTCTCTTGTAAATTCTGATATCCAAAACCTGTTGTAAATAAATATTGTTAATGTACTGTTTCAATAACATACATCAGCAATAAAGAAGGCACCAAAAGCTAAGTTAATGAAGACCTCCATTATTAATTATAGTTAGTGTAACTTCAAAATATACTCTTATGCTTTTTATGTAACCCTGCAACTATTCCACCACAGTAATGTAATAAGTGGTGAAGACAGTGCTTATATATGTAATCGTTATATTTTACAAGCTGCACAAAATATATGTAACTATGTATTTTTATAATATTATTAGTGTCTTATACCTTTAATTGTCGAGATATTCAACAATTTCCTTTATACATGTTGTTGAACACAAATCTGCCTAGAATTTTTGTTATAGGAACTGGCATGTCACAAAGATACCAACGTGGTCACAAGCAATGTAACACCTTTGTCATAATTCATCAACCACCAAAAAAACCCAAGAAGATACATTGTTGATATTTCCCAGTCATGCTGATCATCGCAGCAAGAGACATCCAGTCATCATAAAGAGAACCTGTTAAAATTATGTTGTTCCCTATCTTGTAGAAAACTTAGAACAGAAGAATAACTTGACAAAGAAGAATCTTCAACAAGAAAAGAATCATATACCAGACAAAAGAAGTCACACGTATGCAGACCAAAACCAAGCATCCAAGATAATCAGATGAAGACATAACCAAGCACACAATCAAATAAGAAGCCGCCAAATGATACAAGACAAGAAAAAGAAAACCAACCTGCAGTAGGAAGTTATAAGAAGAATTTCATCAAAAACAAAAATAAGATATACCTTAGATAAACTTCTATCTTTATTAAATCCAAATAAGGTATTAACATATGCCTTGATGTGAAAACAATGGAAAACAGGGAACCAATCATGACTTTTTACATAAGTTATAGACTATTACAAATTTCAAGTTTAATTATGAGGGCAATGGGAAAAAAGACTAGATGTTTGCTTTTGCAATAAGAACAATAGTAAACCAAAATCAACAAGTGGCTAGGGTAGATAAGAGACATGTAGAATTATGGCAAAAAGTGAACAGAACAGATTATAAACATAATATATGACAAAATTTAAGTGACAAGTTAAGTGAATATAGGCCAGAAAACCAGCAAATAAATGTGAATGTTTGTTATACTATATATTCATTTTAATAACCATGCATGTTCACATACATGGTTATGTATGTATACAGTGTGTTTAAAATATTTAAGTGACTTTACTGTAATCTAAAATGTGTGAATATAATTGAAAATGGAAATTTATAAAACATTAATCTCCCAGGGTGTATGAAATATATTTCTTTCATATAAAAATAATGAACAACGTTTTAATTGTAAAAATAAATTCTAACGTATAATATTTTAATCTGATGATGTGGGCATCATCTACTAGGGGAAGGGAGATATGCAATACATAGGAAAACCGTTTTCTTTGCGCAAATATAAAAATTGTATCTTTTAAAAAAAAAGTATCATTTTAAAGCACCCTATAATTTCAAAAGAGCTACGGGCAATGGCTTACGTGCAAAGCATAGCGCAAAGCATAACATACGTCCTAAGTATTGCACATTTGGAATTTTTTTTCACATTGGAATAAGGGGGAGTATCAGATAAACGATTTCTGCGCATCAAACCTTTTTGCGGATGCAGACTGCAATTAAGTGCGATAACTTTTTTTCGTGTCTTCCCACGCATGGGAGACGTCAGCAAACCAGTTGTTTGACAATAGATATAAACTGAAAATTTGGTTTTTTGAGGCAGTCTTAGGATATCATCCAGAGACAATTTGTATGCTCATTTACCAAGTTGTTAACTTTCATTTTGTCAATTATCATCTTGTGTAAGTACAATAAAACCATTGTTTATTATGATCTTCTTGTTTGTATTGTCAGACGTCAGTCAGATCTCTTGTGTACTCTAGGTAACGTTCCCATTGGGGATCAATATCAGAGGATAGCAAACAGTCCTGAATATGTACTTCTTAATCTCAAGATAGAGGCAACAAAACTCAATCAGATCCCATAACTTCATTTCATAGGAGAAGGGATTCAAACCCTTTGTGAAGCCACCTCTAAATTAAAAGTCAGAAAACATAATCAAGATATGAAAGCCTCCTTAAGATTAACTACTTAAGAATTTAAACATTACCCCCCGTTTCATCAATTTCTGCTTTAGTTCTGAAAACGCAATTCCTGTTAGTTGAGTTGAATTTTAAGCCATGTCAATGTTTTTTTTTCAAAATTTAGGAAATGTATTTTGGTAGCCTATTGTTAACACCTTGTCTTAATGCAATTCCTGTTATTTGAGTAAAATTTTAAGCCATGTCAATGATTTTTTTTCAAAATTTAGAAAATGTATTTGTGTGTCTTTAAAACCTTGTATATTGTAGGATTGGGCAAAGTTGTGAAGCTGAAAACAATTTTGTTGTCCTTCATATAAGCAGAAGATCTATTTGGCAAGATTTCCCTTTTCTAACAACACAGATTTTGAAAGTTCATCAAAGGTCAGGATCCTGTAGAGGGAGGAGTGGATGTAGGTAGCCTACTTCCAAATACATTCCCAGGACACACTTTAGCCTATAGACCCATCCCTGTAGGTTTCATTCTCTTAACCTAACCCCTTTCCGAGACAGCCAAAAGTTGCTAAAGTAGAATTTTACCCATAGGCCTACTAAAGTCTGTAGACCAATCCCTGGAAGTTTCATTTCCTAGCCTAACCCCTTTCCAAGATAGCAAAAAGTAGCTAAACTAGAATGTTACCACTAGTTTTTTCCATGCTTGGCTATTTAAATCTAAATATACAACACAGTACAAAAAATACATACTTGGTTATTCAATTCAAAATACAAAATGTTTGAGCATAAAATAAATTTCTCGAAATTACTAATATATGCTAACATATGATATTTTTAATAAATCATTTCTTCTTTGATGTTAGCATCTATATTCGTCAAAATCCCTAAATAAAAGATGTGGAAAAGAAATCTTCGTTTACAAATTTAGCTGCAGCACAGACAAGAAGTATTATCATACAGATGTCCATCTGTCCTATCTCGCAATGTTAAAAAAGAGGGTTGGGTATTCGGACGCCTTTTGGCTATATTTTATGACGTTTAATGCATGCTACAAGTCAGAGTTGCCATGTTAGTTATATTTAGGCATTTTGATAGGTAGAAATTATAGCCAATTTTGGAAACTTTACAATTTGTCATATACGGTACATGTAAAGTAAAAATAAGGCTTAAATATTAAAATTTTACGGTAAAATACTGCAAGCATACAAGAATTTAATAGTTTTATTTGTTTAATTTATTTAAATCCCATGGCTCGTAAATGTATATACATGTTTTTAATTTCTTTAAAATTTTGATAAAATGGCGGCACGTTGTTTGCCAGTTTCGCTTGCATGATCGCATTTAAACTTATTTTTTGGTTTTATTCGTCTTTTGACCCCGAAATACAAACTCGGCCCAGCCAGGATTGTGATAGCTTTTTTTTTTAATTACTCTTTATATATCTCTTATCGTTAAGTTTTACAAATATTCATTAACCCTGGGAAAAAAAACTATTGAAGTGATCACAAGGAAGCCTAGTACCTAAATTTGAGATAACCATAAAATTTTAGTAGGGTTCTATAAATTTTGTAAACCTAAATCCTAAGAGGCAGATGTAATACATTCTGTCCGATTTTTTGGCATATTAAATTAAAAAAACAAAACAAGTCCTTTCAACTGAAAATAAAGAACAAAATCAAAAGATAAAATAAAAATTATTACGTATATGAAAGTTCTTATGAACAGCTGTTTTTTGTAAGTATTGGTTCGCGGTTCTCACGAGGTTTATTTTTTATTTATGAAACTGCATTTTTTCTCTTCAATGTAGTAAGTGAATAAAGTTTTGAGTCTGGCCACAAACAAATCTGTATAGATTTTCACGTGGTAGGACTGTCAGATATTGACTTTTTTTGTGAATATTGGTCTTTAATTAAAAATAAATTTCTCTCTCTCTTTGACCCTTCCTTAACACCTGGCTCTTTACGCTAATGTTTCTTAGTACTGAAAAAAAGCTTCTAATTGATCTAATTAAACGACCCTTGCGTTTCAGTAGTTGTTCTTAAATAATTGGGACAAAAAACATTAGCGTAAACAGCAAGGTGTTGAGAAGGGGCAACCTCCTTCATATACGTAATAATATTTGTTTGTTTCAAGTTTTGATGTTGCTCATTACTTTCAGTTGAAAAAACCTGTTTTTTCTTCAATTTAATTTCTGATGTTTTTTTGAATAATGCCAGTAAAGCTGGCTCCACCTCCATAAACATTTATATAGGCTATATATATATATATATATATATGATTCAAATTAAATATATAACCAGTAATATACGGATCATCATAGTTTCGTGCTTGCCTTGAACCCACAAATCACTTAATTAGGCACTGGGACATATTCAGGCGATTCTGTTTTTCTACGAATCCGTTTGAAATTCATAGCAAATGACTTAAATACTACTTTTAATAACAACTCACCGCAACACCAAGCCACCTGAGGCCAACACAGCTGCCAAGTCAAGTGCCATGGCAATATAGTTCCAACCTCAGCAATTTCAGTTAATTTTCCGAACAATTTATTGAGTAAAGTAATCAGCTTTTATTAGGAGACTTTATCTTCATATTTTTTCTACAACAGCAATGAAGGAGACAAGTTTTGAAAGTAAGAATTTAATTATTTAAAAATTCAGAGTGAACCTTTCCTGGTTTCAGACAAATCCATAAAAAATAACTTTTACATCTTGTTCAACAAAAACAGCTTGAAGCGTAACTGAACTTCTAACAACCCTGTTTCATACTCCCCTCATGGCCACACTAAAACAGATTACAGGAAATAACTGATCATCCAAAAAAAAAAAATTGTCTGAAAAAAGAGAGGAAAAACTATATGGACAGTCAAGTAGTATAAGAAAAAGGCAATTAAAAAATAATACAACTTTATATTTCTTTATGATTAACTAATGTAATTAAAACAGCAATATTTGCATCAAACATATCCGCTAAATTTTTTTGCGTATCAGAACCATCTCAAAGTCCTTGATAATAAAATAAAGGGATTTATTTTAATAGAATGTGTTTTCAAGTGTCTGTTCATTGAATTATTTTGGTCTTTCAGAATTGAAACAGTTATCTACTTCTAACAGATTTAATGGAGAATATATATCCAAGACAATTGTTAGTGTTGCTACTATGACTAAAGGACAATCAAAAAAAAATCTCTGGTGCCGTTTGCGTGAAGGGCGGATAACTGCAAGCATGTTCAGTGAAGTTCTGTCTTGTTGCAGTGAAAAATCAAAAAGTCCAGAAAAATGTTGGTGGAATAAATCATTGGGAATAAACTTCCCAAATCAACCATTGCAGCTCTTGAGTGGGGACAGACCCATGAACCAGTTGCACTTACTGTGTATTGCTCCCAAAAAAAAAGATGTCTCATTGACAGGTTTGGGGCTTCATAGTTCTGGCATCATTGGTGCCTCTTCTGATGGTCTTATTGGCAATGTCGGTATACTTGAAATTAAGTGCCCTTTCTCAGCTAGGAATAGCTCTGTTATGACTTTAGTTGAATCGGATAAGTTTTATATTTGTAAAGACAGCAGTGGTGGTATCTGCTTCAGAGAAAACAATGCAACTGCGCGGAAATACTACCACCAAATTCAGGGGCAGATGTACATGACAAACAGAAAGTTTTGTGATTTTTTTGTTTGGTCACCAGCTGATTCTGTAACCATGCATAAAGAACGAGATGATTCTTGGTGCATGTTTGTACCACACATTGAAGATTTTTATGAACATGAGGTCTTGCCTTCTTTGATGGAATGAGTGCTGGCTGTGTCTAAAATTTTGCTAATTTTTTTATTTATTATTTTAGACTTGACTAATGTATTCATATTAATCTGTAATCTTGGAAAGAAATTCGTGAAACTCATCCAAGTTGCATCAGATTGAAATAAAAAGTACACCATTGGAACTGCCGTGACTAAAATGCTTCTCTGGAGGTTTACACCCCCCCTCCTCCAATATTTGGAATGATATTAATGATCCTTTTGGAAGATGAATATCAGTGCTAAATACTTTAAAAAGCCTATTACAATTTAATTTGATTGCCTGCAGTATAGATTATCTTGTCACTTGTCAGTACAAACATGTTTAAAATGTTTTCTGAATAAAACAAAATCAAAATTTTTACACAAATATCCTTTATTCACCAACCAATGCTAAGGTACTAATAAAAAAAACACAGCAGTTTCAAGACCACATAGATGATTTGTAGTGATCCAAATTGAATTGAAGGTACTGACTATTTAAGTAAACCAAACCTTTTAAAAGTTATTGGATAAATAAATTGAATAAATGACTAATTCAGAGATCCTTTGACCTCTTTAAGGTAAAATATTAAAGGGCTAGACAGAAAGTGCAAACATCAGTAAAAACTAAAGAGGCACCTAAAATGGATCTGAAATGATTAACTAGTTTATAGAAAAAAGCTAATTGTAATAAAAAAACCGTTTTGGTGCATTATGTGGGCACTGCTATATACTAACAAGAAAAAAAAACCGTCGAACAGGTTATTTGCAAGAGACCATTATAGAGAAATGGAATGCAAAGCGTGGTTTTCATGGTGTTTAAAATGTTTAAACTGTTGTTTTTGGGGGTCTAGGGGGAGGGAAAGTACCTAGGTTAGGTTACATATGTAATATATGCTATGCTTCCCCCCTCCTCCTCCACCTCTTAATGTGCAAATATATAGCCTAAATTTATTTCTAAACTATTATATATTCATCCCATTTTATTTGGTGAAAAAAAACATTAGATTCTTTAAAAAAAAACTAAATCAGCACATAAATCACTAGATTATTGAAGAAAATCACTAAATCAATCTAATAATCACTAGAAATATAATACTATTTATCAGTGTAATTAATAGTTATGTATCTTTACCTATAGGAAGGAGCTGAAATCACTCCCCCCCCCCCTAGATTTGAAAAAAATACCTTTAGGTTTGGGTTTTGTTTTTTGTCAAGCAAAAATTACCCTTGAAATTTTTCAAAATGCCTTTTGGCATCTGTATGCAGAGAATAGAACAAAACCCTTGCTTTGTTCCTCTATTTTCCTGAATTGGTACTCTAGGCTAATCCTCTGATTTGTGGACATTGGTTATTAATAATCTCATCAATTATTTCTTTTTTACTTTTTTCTAGAAATTATTTGTTTTTTACTCTAGTTGAGCTAATATAATTAATGGGATACCAGCAACAATTTTGAAAAAGACCTTTTTCATATGTTCATGGAAAAAAATTTGTCCCACCCTTCAAAAATTTCAATTAAAATTGGGCTTGTTGTTTCTTTAATAAAAAAGATCCATAGAAAATCTTTTTCTCCCAATACATTTTGTTTATTGGTAACAATTGTACATTCTATTACTTAAGCTATAAAAGAGTCTTGACTACTCATCTGGATCTACATTACTGTAAAACAACATAGTTTATGTTTTATCACCATAAAAAAACTTTTTGTCAATTCCATCCTTACTGAAAATTCCCCACTACCTTCCATTAGATTTCTTGCAGACAAGTCAGCCTGAAAAATTCTCATTAGCATACTTTCATTTCAAAAATATATATAAGCTCTAATCGTTTTTCTAATCACTTTGGAAATTTTATTTCCATGGAAATCTTTTCCCAGATATCAAAACATGCTAAAAGTTTTCTTCCTAAAAAGTTAAGGTTATTGCTGATAAAAGTTAAGTTAGTAAAAAAGTTGCTATTGAGTCGTGTTGCTTCATTCTTCCAGTTTGTTACTGCCAACTGTTTGATATATTAGTACACGAAGCTAAAACTTAAAGAATAGGATGTTATATGGGCATATTAGGAATTTGAATCACAAATAATAGAATTTGGAGAATTATTGGAGTTTTGATTAGATATTAGTAGTAAAGATTAAACCATTACTTACATTAAAAAGATTAAAATCAGTAGCCAGAAAAAAATCCCTATGGTACATTAAAAATCACTAGAAATAGTGATGAATCACTTGGGGGGGAGTAACTCTGGTTTTTTAGACTTTTGGTTACTATTAAGCCATGTTGCTCCATTCTTCCAGTTTGTTACCACAAACTGTTTGATATTTGCATAAATCCAAATTGGAACATATTAGGAAGTTAAATGGACCACTATTTTCTGTTGGCTTCCTGTATGCTTTATTCAACTGAATTATAATTCTACATGCTATGTCATGAGAAATCACTAGATTTAGAAAAAAAAATCACTAGAGAAAACTAATAATCACTAGAAACATTGATAAATCGCTAGGGGTGGTAACCCTGGTTATGCATTAACATTCTGTTCCAGGTTGTCAAGAAAAATGGTCATTTTCTGTTTCCGCTTTGAAACTTTTGCTTGTTCAGAAGTAGATTCAGTGCTGGGATTTATGGTTGGCGATTGCATGTTTACCAAACTAGCGCACAGCTGAAATATTGCTGATGAATCACCTCGGAGCTGGTAAGGGATATTAGAGAGAATTTCAAAAATATTTATTCTTTGAATCACTCTCTCCACATGAATTCGAGCTCGAGCTATTTTGGTAGTCAGCTTAACCTGTTCCTCTGAAAATTGGCTACCAAACAGAAATGGAGGAATATTAAGGTCTACACCACCAGGTAGCATGTCATGGATGGTGAACCACTTATCAGCAAGGATCAGGTCTCCGCTTGAATCTTTTTCTAATACTTTTGACTGGCGTGTCAGTTTCTTGTCACTGACAGACCCAGGAAAAAGTTCACTTACAAAAATCACAGCATTGGAAGGGGCTATTCCAACAAGGCCTTTGAATTTGCTACGCTGTTTGTAATTTGAAAAAGTAAGTTTTTTTGGTCAAGATTTATTGGTATATCAATCTCTACCTCTGCTGCATCCAGTATAATACGGCATTGTGGAAAGGGCTTGAATCATTCTGGAAGTTCCAAGTAATTTTTGGCAACTGATGGTAATTCTCTTTTCTCAATGGCCTCAACAAAGAAGACCCTGTGCAAAAGAACCATCAGTGACTTAAACACATTCTTACAGGTTGTGGCGGACACTCCAAACCGGACAGCAAGGTCTAAAAACTTGAAATTTTGCCTCAACTTCATTAAAGTAAGTAAAAGTTGGTCTTCAATTTTAAGAGCTAAGACACTCCAGTCCATAACATATTTAAACATAACAAGGTTCACAATATCAAGAATTGCAATGAATACTTCTGTTGATGGTAATCCTGTACACAAACTTACAAACCCGTCATCATGCTTGATTTCATTAAAAGTCATGTGGCAGGACTTGTATTCTAACTGTTTTATCAGCTCAGTATTTTGAATCTTCAACTGGTCCAGTTCATGCTCTAAGATACACTTCTCTACTCTTAGCTTGGACTTTCTTGGAGATGGACCTGGGTTCATCCTTATTACTCCAAGATTACCAGTTGAAGTTGAGAGCGAAGGTGATGTTTCAACTAACTCAGTGCTAATGGCTTCACTAGGACTGAAGATTATATCCACTACTTCTGACTCCTCTCTTTTTCTCATACTTTTTCTCTCTAGATCCGGAAAGTTCAACTAAAACCTCTTGTTCAAATTCCACTCAAAGATTGCAAGTCCATTACTTTTCTTACCATCAGCAAAGTGACAGGAGCACAACCTAGACTCTTGATTTGGATTGACACCTTTGCGTCGTGTGGCACATTCCCAGAGCGTGTATGAAGCATTGTCCTCTTTAGGGAATCGATAAAAGCTGCAGCGGAAATACCTCGAATGGTGTGTGCATTTAGGAGCAAAACAATGAGGCATCCTAAAAATAAAAGGCCAATTAGAATCAAATAGTCTCTATGACAGTTTCTGTGCATCTTTTTTTTAGTTTCTTTACAGGATTCTGTACATCCCTTGGACAAACTAAAAGTATAATTTTGTAAACAAAGTAAAAGTATAATTTTGTGATTTTCACCAAATCACCCAGGACAAATCCTCTGATACACACCCATCTATGAATCAGACCTCTCATGACTTCCACTCATCTTGCATTTCTTATACCTTTATCCCCCCCTGGAGACTGGTTGCCAATCCATTTGCTGATTATAAGAAATTAGCAGGGACCTGATACTGGCAGAGCTGTATTGGATTTACTTTTTGTTAAAACCAATTAGCATAGAATTCTAAAAAATAACAGTAGTTTTATATAGTTAAATAAAAAGTCCATACCATGGTAAACCAAAGAGGTATTTTATCAAACAAAAAATGGAATGTCTAAAAGCACCTTGACAGTTTTCTTGCCAAAATATTTTTTTGGCACTTGAGATCTAGTATTTGTAATTGTTGGTATTTAATCCATAAAATAAATCAGAAAATAATCATATAACAACTGTAACATAAAACTGGTCCGAGAAAAATATAATTTCATTCCATAATCTGGCCTCCAAAATTGCAGTTAAGAATGTTCCATAAAAATTAAAATACACTAGCAAAGAAACCCAAAACACTCTTGAGTAGGGGAGTAGTGTGTTGGTATGTAAATCACCATTCCAGGTTGATCAATATTTCCTGAAATATTATTGTATGTAATATAAATCAATGTGTTACCAAGCCCCTAGCTGTCTGATCCTGCCTGCTTGTAAGAATTGGAGATTCTGTTAATAGCTAGATATGTCGGTTACCAGGCCTCGGGATAACATAGTGAATAGCCACTATGCTGTACTTATTATTTGGTTATAGCTTTAAAACTAATCAGACTGCCACATTGAAATTTTGCATATGTCTTAAGCTCACTATAATCAGCAATATATATTTTGTTTTTTAATTTGGTATCTCCAGAAATGTTCACATTGTGTATCACATCAATCAACTGTAGGCAATCTAGGCATGCATCCTGAATATAAAAGCTTATTTGAAACATCTAATGTGAAAACAAACTTAATTTCATTATCTTATTTAGGAGTTGAGATACTCTTTTTTCTATCTTAAATCTATATTTTTTGAAACATCACTATTTCAAATAGCTCAAAAGATATACAACAGAAAAACTGAAACTTTTGCAAATAAACTAATTTCATATCCTACAGTAAGGTGTGTCCCAATGGGGGGCAGGGAGGGGCGCGCCGCCCCTCCAACGGTTTTGGTATTTGGTAAAATTTTTGCTGAAGGCAAAAATTTCAGCAGAAATTTTTGCAACATTGCCCAAAATTTAGCAAAATTCTTGATTTCTGCTGAAAATTTGGCAGAAATTTTGGCATAAACCAGCCCTATGGACTAAACTTTCTTGAATTCTCGTATCAGTTTCCTAATTCAAGTAGTTTAGTTTCCCCTGTCCCCTCTTTGCAGGGATTGTATTATGAATAATGAAACAATTGATCGCTGCCTATTTGAATGTAATATGCTGATGTCTGCGCAGCATACTTTGCATTGTAAACTGTTAAAGTGCTTCAAGCACCACAAATTCTCACTATCAGCCAAGAGCCTAGCCAACTATACTTGCACACAGAGCACAGAAATCAATATCTATGATCTTATATTTGAACACTTTGAGTCGAAAGATCTACTGAAAGATATCTGAGAATATCTTATAAATAAGAGACTACCAAGCCAGTAGCTCTGTAGCCCACAGAGTGAAGCAAAAGCAGAGAGAAGCAAGAGTTATTACATACCTCTTGTCTGTGAGCTGTAAGTAAGTTGCTCTTATTGTTGCTCTGATGACTTATTACTCTGATGGAAAACCCGCTGCAGTTGACCCAATCATAGGCAGCACAAAAGTCCAGTAATTGCGCCTTTGTATATGCCCCCTCCCCCAATAACCATCACACCAGTCGCTAGAAGTTTTGCTAGCTGTTTGCTGCTAGTTTTGCTAGCTAGCTTGTTAGTTTTGACCGCATTAAAGGGCTCGGCACACGTAGCTGATTTCGGGACCCAATTTTAGCATCAGTGGACAAACGTTCTTTCAAAATTTGTTGAAAGAAAAATTTATTGCGCAAAATTTTTAAAACAAAAATCATGGACACAAATAGCAACTGGAGTTTATTAATAGCTGCTTAATTGATCTCATCTTAGTTCTCAGCTCAGTAGTGGGGTCTTTCACCACAGATACCTCTGGCTGACTATTTTTTGTATCCCTATTTTTTTGTGATGATCTTGATGAAAATCAGCGCTGATTTTGTAAATCCGCGTCAAAAACTAGAAAATTTTTCAAGCTCAAATTGACGCCAGTTTCTTATAAAAATCGGCGCTGATTTAGAAATCAGTTCCCGAAATCAGCTACGTGGGCCCAGCCCTTTAACACATAATTTTT